>CM041632.1:12406603-12427809 GCA_023333625.1 Bothriochloa decipiens | reverse complement strand
AATATGTCTTCTTCTCTGATATAGGGTCGTTTCAAGTACCAAGTTGGTCAAGTGAGGGAATTTGGGATGCTGGCAGGTGGATCAGGCATTACTCCAATGTTCCAAGTAACAATCAATGCTGAGTTGTATATTGCGATAGATCATGCTACAAAACACTTTTCAAGTGATCAATGATCTTATTTTTCTTTCTGCTACGACAGGTTGCCAGAGCAATTCTTGAGAACCCTAATGACAACACCAAGGTCCACTTAATTTATGCTAATGTCACATATGATGACATTCTTCTGAAGGTAGAATTTTCATTTGCGATGGTTGTGATGCAATCAATTTAAATAACATAATATATTATATTTTTTCGTTGATGTGGTGGTTAGTGACTTAGGGTTTCATCAACCGTGCCTTCTGTGGTGTATATGTTTAGTTGACTGTTTGTGGACATGTTTACTATTCTATATGCAAATTAGCAATGAGTTATACATATGAATTTAGCATCGGAAGCTTATCCATTAACACATAGCTTTCTGAGAATTTTCTTCAGATATATGTTGAAGATTTTGTAGCCAATGTAAAATGGTATAATAGCAGCAACATATGTTTAAGAAGATTTTTCTATTGCCAGATAGTGTTAATACTGCTATAGGATTCTTTACACTGCTATTATGGATTCTTATCTTTTATCTGTCAGATTGATTTGCTCATGGTCTTTATGATGGGCTGCCATACTGAATTACTGACTTTAATAATTTCTATTCAATTCTATTCATGCAGGATGAGCTGGACAGCATGGCCAAAACCTATCCTGGCCGCTTTAAGATTTACTACGTGTTGAATCAGGTTTGTGTCACATTCTTTAGAAGTTTGAAGATATTACTGTATCAGTATTCTTGATTTAGTTTGCAGGAATAAATTAGTTTCTCTTTAAAAGAACAGCGGGCTCCACTGTTTCAAACTGATCATTTGTCCGAAACTTTTAAAAATGACTGCAGAATTCCTGTTATAACTAAAACAATATCCAAATGTACTTCCTTGCTATGTTGTTCTCTATTTTCTTAAGTGATTGTGCTGAGAAATCCGCTTAAAGCATTGTTTCCAAAGACATCTATGACATATGCAGTATTTTTACATATGCAGCCTCCTGAGAACTGGAACGGCGGTGTTGGGTTTGTGTCGAAGGAAATGATCCAATCTCATTGTCCAGGACCTGCTGAGGACATTCAGGTGAATCTTGAGTCTTTTTGTTTTTCCCAGTTCACTATGAGGATTGATCGTGAATCCTCTATTCTTGTATCTAACCTGGAAGCTGACATATGTTTACCTATTTCAGATCCTGAGATGTGGTCCTCCTCCGATGAACAAGGCCATGGCTGCACACCTTGAAGGGCTCAACTACACAAAGGGGATGCAGTTCCAGTTCTAAGCAACGCTAAGTTTGCAAATAATAACTAATCACTAGTGACCGCCATGGTTCTTTGGTCACAGGAATGCTGCCTGACTCTGCACGTTAGCTGATATCAGGAATTCAGGATTACATGATTAGTTGTGCGCCAGCAATTTTTGCAATATCTATTTTTGAGGTCATATGATATCTACCTCAACAGAAATCCACATTGGCAGAGACAAAATTGTTAATATTATTGATTTGTAATGTCATTTGCAACACTGGATGCTATAAAAAAATGTCTCACTATCACCGGTTAGCAATGCAAAGAACCTTAATACTTTTGTGTTCATATATAAACCCAAAAGTAAATATTTTGGTTATGCAATTACCTGAATGCGTGATGTGGATTGGGAACAGCTCTTCTTAACAGGAGTAACCATTTTTTTTTTGGCGAGGAATAGGAGTAAACATTTGGTTATGCAGTTACTTTAAATCACTGAAGTAGCCGTTAGCAGGACAGTTTTGAGACAGCTCACAAACGTCAGATTGGCTGCTTCAAAGTTCTGACGAAGCAAAGTTTCGAGACAGCTCACAAACGTCAGATTGGCTCACATACAGTAGGAGAGAGGAGACGATGAGTGTCGGTGTTCTGATCCTCGAGGGGTTAACACCAACGAGTAATATTTGTAATTGCGTGCTCCTTTAATTCGGTGGGTGATGCAAGAAGGACACGGCGATTTATCCTGGTTCGGGCAAAGAAGGCCCTACGTCCAGCGGGGGGAGGATAGTTCGTGTTATCTTGCACCGAAGTGCTAGTACAGGGGAAAATACAAGCAGGTGTGAGGAGCGTGAGGAGGGGCTTGGGCATTCGGATGCCTAGCTCTCGACCTTACACTGGCTTACGGTGTCGTTCTGTGATCTAAAGCCTTAGCGTTTCTATGCTCTGGATCCTCTTGTTCGTTCTCTTGTTCTTTCTAACGTCCTGGCGCCTCCTTTTATAGGTAAAGGAGGGGCACAGGAGTACATATATTTAGCGTTCGCATGGCCGGTGACGCATGGCGTTGAGGCCGATCACGTCGGTGCTGCTGTAGTGATGTACGTCGGTATGGAGGCCCTGCAGCCGTCGCGTCGGGAGTTGTTGAAGTGCAGCCCGGAGTTGTTGGAGTCCCGCTCGAGGGTTCGTCCGATGAAGTTGAGGGTCGGCGGTCGAGGACTTGGCTCGAGTCGAGGGGGTCGAATCGAAGGGGTCGAGCCTCACCGGGTAAGGTCGAATCCCGGGAAATGCGGGAAACGTGCTGATTTATGCGTCTCAAGGGGGTATTAGACGGGGCACAGTGCTCGGCATGGTGCAACAGCGAAGTACGATCCGCGGGATTCCGGGGCATGGGCGGTAAAAGCAGGATTTGACCGCCACTCCCACAACTGTTACCGTGACTGTGGCCATACGGTTAGGCGAGGGTAGGTAAAACGCATTAAATGCGCCCGGATCCGTATGGGAGAGTCGATAGCCGAGGGGTGTACTGTCCTCGAGGGCTGCCCATTCGTCCGAACGAAGTTCCGTCCTCGAGGGCGGGCTCGTTCGCCGGGCGAAGTTCCGTCCTCGAGGGCAGGCTCGTTCGCCGGGCGAAGTTCCGTCCTCGAGGGGTCGCCCGAATTGTACCCTCGAGTGTACAGTCCCAGTCCGCTCGGTAGTCCCTCGAGCAGGCTTTGGCTTTGGGCCGCCGTAATCCGTTCGCAGGTCAACCCAGTATGCTTTAGCCTGCGGCCCTTCGAACGTTAATCGTGGGAGGTCACTGGAGGGTTCGCGTTGCTGATTTTGCGGGGTTTAGCCCGGTAAACCAAGGGTTTGGGGTACCCATTTCTTGGGTAACGACAGTAGCCCCCGAGCCCTTGCGCGAATGATGACACTCGAGCAGGGGGTCAAGAGTTGGAATTAGGACGTGATTCAGATTTTTTCGTGGGGGGCGCGCGAGTGACCCCCGCGGGGGTAGCCCCTGAGGCCTCGTAGGAGTCGAAAGACTTCTGTGAGGGCTTCATTTGTCTTTGATCGAGGGGTGCTTGTCCAGTCGGGTACAGGCCTGAACTGGAGTTGTGGTGCTTTACCGAGGGGTGCGTCGGGACGCCGAGCCCCCGGGGGATTTTCGACCCTCTTTCGTCGAGGGGTGCCGGGCACAGTCGAGCTCCCGAGCCTCGTGCGGCTGGGGTGTTGCCGGCCTCGGCATTCATCTCACGAGTCCTTTCGATCGGACGTGAGGCGAGAAGCATCGGACTACCCTCGATAGGGCGAGCCTCGAAGTTCTCAGTGAGCTAATAACGGGAAAATCCAAGTGAGAGCCCATTCCTCGTTCGATAGAGGTCGGCAGGAGGCCTGGAGGCGGTCTCATTAAAGCAAAACGCAATGGACCTACGGATACCGATTCCATTCGTTAGGTCTCGGTGGCTCGATGCCTCCCTTCGGGGGGATTCCATAAAGTCCGTAGCACTTCGCCTTGGATGTGTCCAAAGGGGTCTCGAGGGTTCGTTCTCGAGCGGGGCCTCGTGTTGGCTCCCCCTTGGTCACCCCTGACTCGGGTGCTCGAGGGCGGCTGTCGAACCCTGATCATGGGGCCAGCCTTCGCTCCCTCGAGGCTTAGGGCCGAAGCCCGATTTTTTTGGTGCTCAAGGGCGGCCGTTGAGCCCTCACTCGAGGACCGGCCTTCGCTCCCTTGAGACTTTGAGGCGGGGCCGGAGCCCGTTTTTTTGGTGCTCAAGGGCGACCGTTGAGCCCTCACTCGAGGACCGGCCTTCGCTCCCTCGAGACTTTGAGGTGGGGCCAGAGCCCGTTTACCTTCTCCTGGAAGAGTCCGCCGGTAAGTGACGCTTATTTTTCTTACCGTTAGACGCGCCTTTTGAGGAGGAAGCTAAAACAATGCGGTAGTGGAGATCGTGGTGGGCCCGAGGAACGGCTCTTTGCCAGAGGTGTGACGCGTGTGTCCGGTCGAGGGGGAGGGGGGAACGGTCAGGTAAGCGCATTAATTGCGGGAAGTTACCTTTTCCCTGCCGCCGGACTCCGCCCGTTGCTCTTCCCGAGTATAAAAATGAAGGGGGACAGGCGCTGTTCGCCCCCACCTTTGCCATTCTCCAGAATTCCTGCTTTCCTGCGCGCGTGAGGGTAAAAACTTAGAGCAAGAAGTCACGATTGGGAACCTTCCCGGTCGTCCGTCCGCCGAGGAGATTCGTGCTGTTGTTGCCGCCGCCGCGTCCACCGAGCAGGTCTATGCTGCCGCTGCTGCCATGGCCCCCATCTTCCAGCCCGCCGAACCCTGGCGCCCGTCGACCGTGACGCGGCAAAGGCTGAACGAGCTGGTGGGGGAAGGACTTCTTCGCCCCGTTACCGATCCGAATCGGCCGGAGTGGATTGCGCCGCCGAGGAATCACCAAGAGCCAAACCCGCCGGAGGGCTACGTGGTGAGCTTCCTCAAGTATCATCGGCATGGGTTCGGTGTAACCCCAAGCGAGTTCATGCGGGGGTTGATGAACTTCTACGGCGTCGAGCTCCAGCATTTCTCCCCCAACGCCATCTCCAACACCGCCATCTTCGCGGCCGTCTGCGAGGGCTACCTCGGAATGGCGCCACATTGGGAGCTGTGGCTCTACCTTTACAAGGGGGAGTGGTTCGCCTCCCCGGTAGCGCCAGGAGTAAGGCGAATCGTCAGAGCGGGGTGCCTCAACTTCATGTTGAAGACCGGGAGGTCGGAGGAGCCGCGCGAGTATATCCCCACCGGGTTGATGTCCAACCACTCCCGGTGGGACGAGCAATGGTTCTACCTTCGCAACGACGGAGGCTATCTCCCGCCGTACACCGGGCGGCTTATCACCGAGCGTCCATACAACTGGCCACACGGTGTCGCGGGAGATCTTCAGCGTCGACTTCGTCCCCTCGTTGCCACGATGAAGACCCTTCGAGAGGCGGGCCTGATGGCGGGTGTGGTGGTCTCGGCCTTCCACAGTCGACGGGTGCTTCCTCTGATGGAGCGCCCGTTGCGGTTGGACGAGATGCTCCCCTCGGCGGCGCCCGAGGTTCTCGAGAGGTTCCAGATGTCCGGCAAGAAGCCATCCGCCGCGGAAGTCATTGCGCGGGTAAAGGGGATGGTCGCGGGCTCGTTCAGGGCTGAAGACGTCAACCGCCTCCCCATGCGGCCGGAGGAGGGTTGCCTCGACCTGGTGAGTGCCCCGACCTGCGCCTTTCGCGTTTTCATTCCGCCCCCTTCTCTCGTCCTTGTGACTAAACGTTTTTGTGTAGGGGAGAATTGACTACCGGAGATCGAGGCCCTCGCTGAGGGAGGACGCTCCCGATCGTCAGGTAAGACGCTTCATCGCCCAGCAAGAAAAGCGGTGTAAGGACGAAGAGGAGAAGAAGAAGGCCAAGAAGCTCCGGGAGCGCGAAAGGCTTGCGAGGCGCCGCGCTGAGCAGAGGCGCGACGGGCTCCCGGAGGAGGAGTCTCCCTCATCCGAGGGAGATGAGGATGATGCTGACGATGACAGCGATGACGTCGAGGGGGTGGCGGGGAGTCTCGACCGTATCTTGTCGGGTTCCTCCCATGCTGATCTCCCCTTCGTGCAGGAGGAGGTGGTGGCGTCGGCCTCGGAGCGCCGGCATGGGAAGAGGTGGGCCGACGCCTCGACTCGAGGGGGTTCGCCCCCCTCTCGTCGTACTCGAGGCGGGACCCCACCCACTATGACCCGGGAAACCCGGTCCCGGTCGTCGGCGCGGGCGGAGTAGAGCCGTGCTCAGGAGGTCCCGTCGGAGCAGGGAGGCGCGGCGACCCCACCGATGGCCCCGAGCAGCCTCAGCCCCGGGAAGAGCTCGGCTTCGGGAGGGGTCTCGAGATCTGCTGGCGGTTCAAGGGGGACCCGAAAGGCCTCTATCCCCTTCGGGTAAGTGCTGTTGATTCAATGCTTTTTCGTTGCATCTTCCTTGCACAGTTTAATAAACTTTTTTCCTTCCTGCTTCCCATCCAGGCCCAAGCAGCAAATCGAGGAGGCGTCTCTTGCGTCGGCCAAGCGGCTCAAGGTGGACGCAGCTGCGAAGATGGAGGCCCCGGTCACAGGTGCGACGTCGAGGCCCTTGGCTCCGTGGAAAGCCAAGTGGTTGTCCTCAGCCCTCGGTGCTATGGTGCGCGGTAGGCTGATGGGTTCCGCTCTTGCTGCAGGGTCGAGTGTCTCGGGGGCTACGACGGGCGGTGACTCCGAGCCAGGAAGGACGCAAGAGGGAGGGAGCGCCTCCTTGACGTTGTCATCCACGGCCCTCGAGCTTGGCCCGGCGCCAGGGGGTGGAGCCCTGACGTCGGGAGCTTTCGCTCCTGGCCGACCGGAGGCCTCGATCCCCGCACCCAAGGCGGGAGCCCCCGAGGGCCACGAGCCAGGAGAGGGGGTAGTCATCGTCGACCTCGAGGGGAGGAGACCACGGCCCTTCCCCCCTCGACAGGAGAGCGGAGACCTTGGCCGGCGGGGCTACGCGAGCTCGAGGCCCAGAGGAAGCAGGAGCAGGGGGCCCTGCAAGAAGCGGAGCTGCCGCGGCCACAGCAGGAGGGGGAGAAGGAGCCGCTGGAGCAGCGCTAAGAGGAGGAGAGAACTAGGGGCCAGCCCTAGCATCAGCAGGCGCAGCAGACACCGCCGGGGGACACGGCGCCGCTGGACCTGCCGGCGCAGCAACCGCCCGAGACGTCGGAGGCAGAGGGGACTTCGGGACTGCCCAAGCAATGGGTGTCCGTGATCACCTTGGACAAGCTGTTGGCCGAAGAAGAAATGGCGTCGAAGGCGTCAACGGTCCCACGGCTGCCGGGGGTGCAGTCGGAGGTCTCGGTACCGAACCCACCGGAAGGTGCGTCGATGGTGGACCTGCCAGCGCCACAGGACGTGGCGTTGGGGGAAGCGACGGCCTCGACACCTCCTCTGCCTCCGAAGGCGCCAGAAGCAACGTCGAGCCAGCTGCTGCCGCCGTCGACGGAGCAGCCGGAGGAGACGGCAGCTTCTGGCTCGCCGAGGAGGTCGACTTTCGACCTCGGGCTGAGGGATGTCGGCACCGCGTCGGAGTTCCGCACCCCGGCGGAGTTGGCCGTGCGTTACGGCGTCCCATGCGATGTGGTGGACGAGATCGAGTCCTTGGCGCGAACCAAGGTCAAGACGGTCCTTCCACATTGGGGCAAGGAGCGCATCGTACTCCGGGAACTTGGCGACTCCAGCGCTCCGGGGATCGAGATGGACGACCCGACGGAAGTCAAGTGCTGGGAGGACATCGAGCGGTCCTGGGCGTGGCTGCAGCACTTGCTGAAGCTGGGCGTCGAGCTCGCCGAAGGCCTCGATCGGAACCTCGCGGTGAGTCCCTGTGTAGACCATATGCAGTTTTTTGAGTTCTTTCATATGAAATGCCTTAACCCTCGATTTCCTGTCCCCAGGAGGTGCGGAGGCGTTCCTACTCCAAGTCAGACTTCCTCCACGAAACGCACAACAGCCGGGAGGAAGTGCTTCACCAACTCGAAGCCGGTCGCTCTGCGCAGGGCAGGGTGGCCGAGATCGAGGAGGAGCTGAAGCGGACCAGGGAGGAGGCCGCCAAAGCCAAAGAGGAGGCCGCCCGGGCGAAGGGAGACGCCGAAGCTGCTCGAGGGGAAGCCGTCCACCTCAAGGAGGAGCTCAAGCGTGCCAGGGAGGAGGCTGACGCGGCCAAGGCCGAAGCGGAGCGGGCCAAGGGCGAGAGCATCCAAGCCCAGGAGCGCGTCGAGCTACTCGTGAGGGAGGCTCAGAGCTCCGTGGAACGCATCCGCTTGCTCGAGGCCAGTCTTGCTGAAGTCTCCACGGCGCGCAGCACCCTCTCTGTCTTGGCCCAGGAGGAGAAGAACCGAGCCGCTAGCCTGGAAACCCAGCTCGGGGCGATGAAGGCTACCCTCCAAGAGAAGGAGCAGGCCATCATCTTGGCTGGTGGCGCCCTCGAGACCCTCCGCTGCGAGAAGACGGAGGTGACCCGGGCCTTCAAGGAGGCCCAGCGGGAGCGAGATGAGGCCCGGGCCGAGCGCGACGCCGTGCTGGGGAATCGCCGCGCCCTCGAGACTCGTTGTGCTGGTGAGTTCCTTGAAGAGCTTTGGATCTCTTTTTTTATGGTTTGTCTAACTCTTGTTTTGTGTTTTAGGCCTCGAGTCCGAGCTGCTCGCTACCCAAACCGCCGCCAAGGCACTGCAGGAGAGCCTCGTGGCGGAGGGGGCGCTTCTCGGCCGGCTCCGGGTTGCCCTCGACAGGCTCTGCGCCTTCTGGGAGGTCGGGCCCGTCGAGGGTGCTGAAGAAGACATCCCGGGTGCCGCGCTCGTCGACCGGATCTACTACCTTAACGCCACCCTTCGTGATCGCGTGCGGGAGGCGCTTCATACCGGCGTGAAGCGGGCGCTAGCAGTGGTCTCCTCCGGCTTCGTCTTCGACATGAACGTGGTCGCCCAAGGCTTCGTTCCTGATATCTCAAAGACCGACGCCGAGAACAAGGAGCGATGCCGAGGGCTCATCAATGACGCCGAGAGGCCAGGGGGAGTGCTGGCGAAGTTATTCGAGGACGAAGTCCTCCCCCCGCGGATGAAGGGTACAGCGTCGAGGAGGGCGGCGACGGAGCGGGCCTGTAGGGCAAGGCTGGGCGAAGATGCCCATGTAATAAGTTAGTTTTTTGTAACTTATATTCAATGTGGCTTCGAAAGCCTTTTTGAACATTAATGCATCTATCGTAATGCAATTTGTCGTTTTATTTTCGAGCCTTCTCTGCTTTCTTTCACCTAGACTTTGCTTTTTTGACTATGTTTTCGACGCATGCTCGTATCCTTCGAGGGGGGAGCGAGTGGAGGTACCGTAGCCCGGAGGCGTAGGAGAGCTCCCGGCTCGACAGCCCTCGACCCTCTAGGGAGTTTGAGGCGTTTTCTACTTAGTCGTGAAGCGTATCGAGGTGTGAGAAAGAAGAGGCGCTCGAGTTCTGATCGCCTGACTTTTGCTTTTTGACTAAGTGTTCGACGCAGGCTCGTATCCCTCGAGGGGGAGCGAGTGGAGGTACCGTAGCCGGAGGCGTAGGAGAGCTCCAGTTCGACAGCCCTCGACCCCTAGGGATTTCGAGGCGTTTTCAACTTAGTTGCGAAGCGAAAGGAGACGCTCGAAAAAATCGTTCGCATTTTTAGGAACTTAGGGGGTTCCCCCCGTTAGCCCCGAGGGAGGCTCGACTCTGGCGAGACAGGGTCGAGGCTACCTCTTGCATGTACAATAACAAGTTTGAACTTATAATCGAAAGTACTCCTTATATTTGCCATGCGAAAATGTACAAAACATGCAAGAATGTATGAGGGCATCGGTGCCCTAAGGGTAGAAACGACGTAGCTGTTCGATGTTCCATGCGTTGGTGAGGATTTCGCCTTTGTCGTTAGCGAGCTTGTACGTCCCGGGCTTTAGCACCTCAGCTACGGCATATGGGCCTTCCCATGGTGGGGTCAGCTTGTGACGTCCCTTGCTGCTCTGTCGTTAACGTAGGACGAGGTCTCCAACTTGGAAGTCCCTTGGGCGCACGTGCTTGTCGTGGTAGCGTTGAAGTTTCTGCTGATACCTCGCGGAGTGAATTAGCGCCATGTCTCAAGCCTCCTCGAGCTGGTCGACGGCGTTTGCGAGGGCTTCTTCGTTGCTTTGCTTGTTGTACGCCTTTAGTCGAGGGGAACCATACTCGAGGTCAGTGGGGAGGACGGCCTCGGACCCGTAGACCAAGAAGAATGGGGTGAACCCCGTGGCTCGACTAGGTGTTATCCTTAAGCTCCATAGGACCGAAGGCAGCTCCGCGGCCAATTTTTTCCCGTGCTTGCTGAGGCGGTTGAGGATCCTTGGCTTGAGGCCCTGCAAAATCATGCCATTGGCGCGCTCGACCTGGCCGTTAGTTCGGGGATGTGCAACCGCGGACCAATTCACACGGATGTGATGGCGATCGTAGAAATCCAAGAACTTCTTACCGGTGAACTGTGTGCCGTTGTCAGTGATGATGACGTTCGGGACCCCGAAGCGATGGATGATGTCGGTGAAGAACTCGACTGCCCGTTCAGAGTGGATGTTGCCGATAGGCCAGGCCTCGATCCACTTGGTAAACTTGTCGATGGCAACGAGCAGGTGCGTGTACCCTTTGGTTGTCCTTTTGAGAGGCCCCACAAGATCGAGCCCCCAGACCGCGAATGGCCAGGTGATGGGGATCATTTGTAGGGCGTGAGCTGGGAGATGCGTCTGCTTGGCGTAAAATTGACACCCTTTGCACGAGCGGACAATGTTTGTGGCATCGAAAACGGCGGTCGGCCAGTAGAAACCCTGTCGGAAGGCATTGCCTACAAGGGTCCTTGGCGCCGCGTGATGGCCGCAGGCCCCCGAGTGTATGTCCTCGAGGAGCCTCCTGCCTTCCTCGATAGTAATGCAGCGCTGAAGAACGCCTGAGGGGCTTCGCTTGTAGAGTTTCTTGCCATCACCGTAGATGACGTAGGACTTGGCCCGTCGTGCGATCCAGCGCGCTTCGGTCCGGTCCTCCGCAAGCTCTCCCAGAATGAGGCAATCGAGGAAAGGGGCTCGCCAATCCGGCAGCGGGCTCGACGGAGGAGGAGTCCCCTGGATCTCCATAACCTGGGCCCCGGTCAAGGGGGCCCCAGTCGAGGTCATGGGGTGGGGCTTCGAGGGCGTAGTGCAAGCCCCCGAGCCCAAATCGATGGAGGGCTCGAAGAGGTCCCTCGAGAATACGTCCGAAGGGACTGTACCTCGAGTCGATGCGATTTTTGCAAGCTCGTCCGCGGCTTCGTTGTATCGTCGAGCGATATGGCTAAGCTTGAGGCCATGGAACTTGTCTTCCAACTTGCGCACTTCGTTGCAGTAGGCTTCCATCTTGACATCGTGGCAGCTCGAGGCCTTCATCACTTGGTCGATAGTCAGTTGCGAGTTGCCTCGAACGTCAAGGCGTCGGACACCGAGTTCAAGGGCGACTCGTAATCCAGTGAAGAGTGCTTCGTACTCCGCGATGTTGTTAGAAGCGGCAAAATGGATGCGAATGACGTAGCGCATGTGGACTCCGAGGGGTGAGATGAAGAGCAAGCCCGCGCCTGCTCCTGTCTTCATGAGCGACCCGTCGAAGTACATTGTCCACAACTCGGCTTGGATTTGAACTGGCGGCGACTGAGTGTCAGTCCACTCAGCGACGAAATCCGCCAGCACTTGAGACTTGATGGCCTTCCATGGTGCGTAGGTGATGGTCTCGCCCATGAGCTCGACCGACCACTTAGCAATCCTTCCAGCGGCCTCCCGGTTATGGATGATCTCCCCCAAGGGGAACGAAGATACCACGGTAACCGGGTGGCTGAGGAAGTAGTGCTAGAGCTTGCGACGTGTAAGGACGATGGCGTAGAGCAGCTTCTGCACCTATGGGTAGCGGATTTTCGTTTCCGAAAGCACTTCACTGACGAAGTAAACCGGTCGCTGGACGGGCAAGGCGCGCCCTTCCTCTTGCATCTCAACCACTATGGCCGCGCTGACCACCTGAGTGGTTGCAGCGATATAGAGGAGGAGGGGCTCGGGCGGTTCAGTCGACGTCGCTGGTCGAGGAGGGACGAGAATCAGGGTGGATGTTAGCATGCCTTTGAGTTCGTCGAGAGCCTCCTCGGCCTCCGCGGTCCATGTCAATCGCTCGGATTTTTTCAAGAGGCGGTACAGAGGCATGGCCTTCTCCCCTAAACGTGAGATGAAACGGCTGAGGGCCGCGAGGCAGCTCGTGACCTTCTGCACGCCCTTGAGATCCTGAATCGGCCCCATTCGCATGATGGCCGCCACCTTCTCAGGGTTGGCCTTGATCCCGCGCTGGGAGACAATGTATCCGAGGAGCATGCCCCGAGGCACTCTGAAGACACATTTTTCAGGGTTGAGTTTTATGTTTTTGGCTCGAAGGCACCCGAACGCAATTTTGAGATCGTGGATGAGGTTGTCCACTCTTCTGGACTTGACCACGATGTCATCGACATAGGCCTCAACTGTGTCGCCTATGTGTTCGCCGAAGACGTGGAGCATGCACCGCTGATACGTTGCCCCGGCGTTTCGAAGGCCGAAGGGCATGGTGACGTAGCAGTACATGCCAAAAGGTGTGATGAAGGAAGTCGCGAGCTGGTCAGACTCTTTCATCTTGATTTGGTGGTAGCCGGAATAAGCATCGAGGAACGAGAGGGTTTCACATCCCGCGGTAGAGTCAACAATTTGATCAATGCGTGGTAAAGGAAACGGAACTTTGGGACATGCTTTGTTTAAACTAGTATAGTCAATACACATCTGCATTTTTCCATTCTTTTTCTTAACTAACATGGGATTAGCTAACCATTCGGGGTGATGGACCTCCTTGATGAATCCAGCCGCCAAAAGCTTGTGCACCTCCTCGCCGATGATCCTGCGCTTCTCCTCGTCGAAGCGACGCAGGCGTTGCTTCACCGGTCTGGACTCGGCCCGGATTTCCAAGGCGTGCTCGGCGATTTCCCTCGGTATGCCCGGCATATCCGAAGGACTCCACGCAAACATATCAGCATTCGCGCGGAGAAAGTCGACGAGCACAGCTTCCTATTTGCCCTCGAGGTCGGCGCTGATCGTTAGCACCTTCTCGCCGGGGCAGCTCGGGTCGAGGGGGACTTTCTTGGTGTCTTGTGCCGGCTCGAAGTTGCCGGCGTGCCGCTTGGGATCTGGCACCTCGTCGGCGAGGCGCTCCAGGGTCGCGGCTATCATGGCATTTTGCTCGATGGCCTCTCCATACTTGACGCATTCGACGTCGCAGTCGTACGCGTGCTCGTAGGAGGAGGCAACGGTGATGACGCCCTTGGGTCCTGGCATCTTAAGCTTGAGGTAGGTGTAGTTCGGGATCGCCATGAACTACGCATAACCCGGTCGGTCGATGATCGCGTGATACGTTCCGTGAAACCCGACCACCTCAAAGGTGAGGGTCTCTTTCCTGAAGTTGGCAGGGGTGCCAAAGCAGACAGGAAGGTCGATACGGCCGATGGGAAGGGCCTTCTTCCCTGGCATGACGCCATGAAATCCCCCGGCGCTGGGTCGGAGTTGGCACCTCTTGACTCCCAGGAGATCGAGGGTCTCGAGGTAGATGACGTTCAGGCTGCTGCCGCCATCCATGAGGACCTTCGAGAGGCGAATGTTTATGATGATTGGGTCGACGACGAGCGGATAGGCCCCGGGGTTGGGGACTCGATCCGGATGGTCATCGCGGTCGAACGTGATGGGCGCGTCAGACCAGTCGAGGTAGTGAGGTGCCGCGACTCGGACGGAGAAGACTTCTCGACGCTCCCGCTTGCGCTGTCGAGGTGTGAGTTGGGTCGAGGGGCCCCCGTAGATCATGTAGCAGTCATAGACTTCGGGGAATTTTCCGTCTTCCCCGTTGTCTTCCTCACCACCGCCTTGGTCTTTCTTGTCGTCACCTTTCTTCACACCCACTTGCTCGAAGTGCTTTCGAAGCATGCGGCAGTCCTTAAGCTTGTGCTTCGCCCCGTCCTTGTGATAAGGGCAGGGCTCCTTGAGCATTTTGTCGAAGATGGCGTCCTCGGGGGGACCTTGAGGTCTTTTGCGTTCGGTTGCTGCGACGAGATCATCTTTTGCAGCCTCACGCTTGCCTTGCTGATTTTTCTTCTTCTTGTTGTTTCTCTTCGACCCTTTGCTTGAGCCTCCGGCATCGTTGGCTGCCTGCGCCTTTCCCTTGTCCTTCCCGTCGCTGAAGAAGGCGCCGACCGCCTCTGCGCCAGCCGCGTAGTTGGTGACCACATCCATGAGCTCATCGACGGTGTCGAGGCGGTTACGCCCCAACTCGCGAACTAGGTCCTTGCAGGTTGTACCCGCAACGAACGCTAGAATGACGTCGAGATCGGAGATGTGGGGTAGTTCGGTGCGGAGCTTGGAGAATCGTCGAGCAAAGTCACGGAGAGACTCCCCTGGTTTCTTCTTACAGTTGCGCAGTTCCCAGGAGTTCCCGGGACGCACGTAGGTACCTTTGAAGTTCCCCTCGAAGATCCGGACAAGGTCGACCCAGCCGCGGATCTGGTCAGGGGGAAGCTCCTCGAGCCACCTACGCGCGATGTCGGACAGGAACAGGGGAAGGTGACGTATGATGACGTGATCGTCACGTGCCCCGCCCGCCTGACAAGCCAGCCGAAAGTCGGCTAGCCAGAGCTCGGGATTGGTTTCGCCGTTGTATTTGACGATGCTCGTGGGGGGTCAAAACTTATCGGGCAGCTGGGCACAGCAGATCGTCCTGCTGAAGACTCGGGGACCCGGTGGCTCCTGGGCCCGTCGGTCTTCGTCGCTGTCGTAACGCCCTCCATGATGGGCGCTGTACCCTCGATCCTCGGCATCCCCGTGCTTGCGCCTGCGGTTCTCGACAATGTCGAGGCGCGCGTCACGGGGAGCGCGGTCGTCGTTGATACGTTCTCGGGCCGGCTTCTTCTTCGGTCGGGGGGCCGCCCCCTGATCGACCGAGCTCTCCCTTTTGGGCCGGGAGGGCTCGACCTGAGGTTCGGAGGCTGCCCCTCTGAAAGTCCCTAGTTTGGTTTTGGGTAATTGATGAAACCTAAGGACTAACCTTGTTTCTAAGTGGATGATTTAGAGAAAGGTAGTCCATGCCAAGTGGAGCTCAATGTTGAGGCATGACATGAAGTTATGCAACCTAAGCATGGTGAAGATCAAGATGGGCTTGGCTCGAAGGATCGGTTGGAAGTGTGAAGGGCAAGTTGAGGCTTCGAAGCGAAGGACCGTGCGACGGTGAAGCTTGGGCATGACTTGGCGCCGATGGACCGACCAACGGTGAAGAGCAAGTAATATCAAGATCGATGGACCAAGACCATTGCATGATGACATGGAGTGTCACGTATCATGTAAAGGCTTGGCGGTTGAAGGATCGACAAAATGGGCTCAAGGCAAAGGTATAACCTGGCCATTTTGTTTTTTGCACTCAAGACACATAAAGGGTGTGAGTGGTTTAGGATCGATAGCCGAACTATGAAGAGGGGAGATCTTCGGTAATTCGGTTCATAAGTGCCACTAGGTCCATCATTTCATGTGATTACGCGATGAAAGTCCTTTGAAAATGCTTTTGAAAAATGCTAACACACATGCACATAGAGATGTCACTTGGTGGTGTTAGCACATTTGCAAAGGCGGCGGTATGATTGTAAGGTTGAGTTGGGTTTGGTAACCGCTCATCCACCCCCCGAGCTTGCGAGGGGGGATTCGGCGCCTTCGGGAAAATGAGAGAGATATTTTCTATTGCGCCGGATGCAAATTCGTTGGAGAAAAGAGGGCGTCGTCGCGGGATTGAGAATGCTCATATTCTGAGCGTCGGACGCTGAGCGCCGGACGCTGGCCCTGCATCTGGACGCTACACAGAGAGTATCGGTTGAGAGACAGAGCGCCGGACGCTGCGCCGGACGCTTGCGCCGGACGCCGGCTCAGCACTGTTCAGCGTCCGACGCTCGTGAGAAATGAAGTCCGAGGTTTCAGCGCGTGTGAAGCGCCGGACGCCAGGGTGTGCGTCCGGACGCTACTCAGAGAGGGTCGCAGAGCAGTTGGTGTCGCCGGACGCTGGTCGTCGGACGCTGGTCGCCGGACGCCGAGGGGTACCGTCGGACACTGACGTGTCGTGGGAGTCGACCGTTGGAGGCTGAGCAGTAGAGGCGCCGGACGCGTCCGGCGCTAGCGGCAGACGCGTCCGGCGTGTGTAATCGAGCCGCTCGAGGGGCAACGGCTAGTTTCAAAGGATGGGGTTATAAATAGAAGGTGGCCGGCCCTTGTGGAGGTCTCTTGGCTTTTCTAACACTCTTGTGCATCCTTTGAGCTAAAGCTTCTCCCTCCTACTCATCTCTCTTGCTTGATTGCTAATCTAGAGTGAGATTGAGTGATTCGAAGTGCATTGCATGAGTTGATTCATCTAGTGGCACTTGCGAGTCGTTTGGCCAGTGATTTCTTGTTACTCTTGGAGAGTACCGCTTCTAGCCGGCTTGGAGGTTGTTTGGAGGCGTTGGGAAGAGTTGGTGATTGTTCTTGCCCACCTCCGGTGATTGATTTGTAAGAGGTTCTTGTGCTTGTCCTCGGCGGAGTGCCAAAAGCAACTCTAGGGGAATGCGCGTGTCATTGAGTTACCACGCTTGAGAGTGGTGTCTTGCGGTTCCCTTGCGGGGGAGTGCCTTGCAGGGCGAGTGACTTGAGGGTCACACCGAGGATCCATCTAGGTGTTGGTCGACACAACCGGTGACGTAGCTTGTCGGTGCACAAGTGAACACCGGGTGAACAAAAAGTAATTGTGTCATCTTCTTGTTCCCGGTGATTGGTCTTCATATTGTGATTGTTGTCATATTGTATTGATTACATATCATCTTGGTGATTGGCAACATCTTCTCTCCACCGTCGGTATAAGAATCACCTCTCTACCTTTGCATTACTTTCTAGCACTTATCTTGTGTAGCTTGTTTTAGAATAGTTGTTCTTGCTAGCTCTATAGATTAGAAAGTAGTGACATAGCCCTTGAGTGACATAGAGATCATACTTATACTAGATTTGTCAATAGGAGGCTTGCTCACCTTGTAGGCTAGGCAAAACCACGGTTACGCCATTTGTTATACTAATCAAGTTTTGTCTAGTGGTTTGTAGAATTTTAATAGGCTATTCACCCCTCCTCTAGCCATCTAGGACCTTACACCCTCGACGCCTCGAGGCTGAGCTCTTGGCTTGCTGAACAGCAGCAACTTGGAGGAGATCCTCGACCTTGCGTTGTATCCGCTGAGCTTGCGAGTTGGATGGCGCGGGCATATTGCGAAGGAGCATAGCCGCCGCGACAATGTTCTGGCTTGCTCGGGGATAACGGTTAGCGGGTTGCTCGGGTGCCCCAGCCTCGTTGATATGCCGGTTCACCTCTCGGGCCCTGGCTCGGGCTCTACAGTCGGGCAGTCGTCGTTCTTGCTCGAGGGTTAGCTCGAGCAGGCGCAATCGTTCCTGCTCGTCGGCGAGCTTCGCCTGCAACTCCTGAATTTGTGTCAGCTGTGCGTCCTGCTTGCCAGGATGGGGGCACGCCTCTCGGGGTGTGTCTGGTTGTTGTTCTTCTGCTCTGGGGAGAGCACCTCCCGCCGCAGCGGTAGCTGCCCCGACCGCTGGATCGATGGTGTCCTGATCGGAGTCGACATCACCATCGATGTGGAGGCACTCGCGGGTAGGATCCCAATGATCAGAGTCAGATTCGGGGTCGCCGCAGCAGAAAACGGGGAATTGTCCCCGCGCCTTCTCCTGCAGCTGCCGTCGGAGTGTGCCGACGGTGTACCTCCGGGGGCCGGGCGCTCTCGCGAAGGCCAAGCCCTCGGAGGCTGGTGTGACAGTCCCCACGTCCATCATTGCACGGAGAAGGGTGCCTGGGCGGTCCTCTAACGTGCTCATGTTGGAGTGGGTCTCTGTCAAAATCGTCGTCGTGGCATTGTTGAAGTCGAACGAAGGCCGCCGACGACGCTCGAACAGCTCGTGCGGGAGTGGGCTCGATCGAGCGGGGACTTCGTCGCGCTTCCTCGATGAGCGTACTGCGAAGGTGGAGTCAGGGTTGTGGTGGGGTCCTGCCGGTTTGTCCTCTACCTCTGAACTCGGGTCAGACAATCCCTCAACAAGGGGTTGCTCATCTCCGGTCGGGGGCGAGGAGAAAGCGGCGGGAACCATCCCCGACTCAGGTTGATGGCGATGACGGTGTCGATCGTGCCTCCTTCTCGACGTGGAAGCATGGTGGTGAGACCGGCGAGCGGCCCCCCATGAGCGTGGGGGCGTACCACGGCCTCTGTTTGGGTCACTGATCGAGAGCAGGGTCATGTCATAGCCCTGGCCGAGGGTCATGAACTCCAGGCTCCCAAACCAGATCACCGTAGCGCGCGAAAGTGGTGAAACAAAGTCGCCCATCCGGAAAAATGGCGGAAAATCGTTAGTGACACACGGCTCCCCTACCTGGCGCGCCAACTGTCGGTGTTCTGACCCTCGAGGGGTTAACACCAATGAATAATATTTGTAATTGCGTGCTCCCTTAATCCGGTGGGTGATGCAAGAAGGACACGGCGATTTATCCTGGTTCAGGCAAAGAAGGCCCTACGTCCAGCGGGGGAGGATAGTTCGTGTTATCTTGCACTGAAGTGCTAGTACAGGGAAAAATACAAGCAGGTGTGAGGAGCGTGAGGAGGGGCTTGGGCGTTCGGACGCCTAGCTCTCGACCTTACACTGGCTCACGGTGCCGTTCTGTGATCTAAAGCCTTAGCGTTTCTATGCTCTGGATCCTCTTGTTCGTTCTCTTGTTCTTTCTAACGTCCTGGCGCCTCCTGTTATAGGTGAAGGAGGGGCACAGGAGTACATATATTTAGCGTTCGCATGGCCGGTGACGCATGGCGTTGAGGCCGATCACGTCGGTACTGCTGTAGTGATGTACGTCGGTATAGAGGCCCTGCAGCCGTCGCGTCGGGAGTTGTTGAAGTGCAGCCCAGAGTTGTTGGAGTCCCACTCGAGGGTTCGTCCGATGAAGTTGAGGGTCGGCGGTCGAGGACTTGGCTCGAGTCGAGGGGGTCGAATCGAAGGGGTCGAGCCTCACCGGATAAGGTCGAATCCCGGAAAATGCGGGAAACGTGCTGATTTATGCGTCTCGAGGGTGTGTTGGACAGGGCACAGTGCTCAGCATGGTGCAACAGCGAAGTACGATCTGCGGGATTCCGGGGCATGGGCGGTAAAAGCAGGATTTGACCGCCACTCCCACAACTGTTACCGTGACTGTGGCCATACGGTTAGGCGGGGGTAGGTAAAACGCATTAAATGCGCCCGGATCCGTACGGGAGAGTCGGTAGCCGAGGGGTGCACTGTCCTCGAGGGCTGCCCATTCGCCCGAACGAAGTTCCGTCCTCGAGGGCGGGCTCGTTCGTCGGGCGAAGTTCTGTCCTCGAGGGCAGGCTCGTTCGCCGGGCGAAGTTCCGTCCTCAAGGGGTCGCCCGAATTGTACCCTCGAGTGTACAGTCCCAGTCCGCTCGGTAGTCCCTCGAGCAGGCTTTGGCTTTGGGCCGCCGTAGTCCGTTCGCAGGTCAACCTAGTATGCTTTAGCCTGCGGGCCTTCGAACGTTAATCGTGGGAGGTCACTGGAGGGTTCGCGTTGCTGATTTTGCGGGGTTTAGCCCGGTAAACCAAGGGTTTGGGGTACCCATTTCCTGGGTAACGACAATGAGTGAATTTCAGGCCCGAGGGATTCTTTCATTTTTTGGTGGGCTGGCTATTGATGGGATTTAGCGAGATAATTTCCACGGCGGCCTGGGTAGCACCGACGATTGGTACCAAAGTGCGCGCGCCGTGTCTGCGCGTAGCGCAACTCAGTTTAGTCCCATCTCGGAGCCTTTGGAACAGCGGAGCCAAAGGAACGCTATAAAAGGAGACCCAGGGCGTCGGAGCACTCGTACCTTTGTCGGCCTTTTGGCTAAGATCAATTGTTCTTATCAGTTGGGTGGTCATGTGCCCACTTCGATATTAAATTAACCTTTTTGTGGTGAAGAGCCCACCAGGCCACCACAGTAGCTCGCTGCTGGGGTTCTCATGTGTCGCTCGGGCGTTGCATTACTGCCCGAGCCTGGCGCACCCCAACCAAGTCGAAACGAATTTTTTCATGGGCAACATAAGTCCAAGTAAATCAATGGCCAATTTTGTGTACAGATGCTAAAAAATAAATCCAGTGTTTGTGAATGATTCTGAAGGTTAAAAAAATGGAATGGCTGACTAAGAAAGATTAAGGAAATGAAAAAAATCTTTAAGCGCTAACTGTTTCGGATTAAGCAAATGGAAAAAATCTTTAAGCGCTAAAGAACTGTTTCGCATTGTAAGCAAATGCGAAAATCTTTAAGCGCTAAAGAACTGTTTCGCATTGTAAGCAAATGCGAAAGAACTGTTTCTTGTCACTGGAATCGTAAGTGATTTCCAAATTCTGGTAACGGGCCATTGCGGATCCCGGAGGGCAGGCGCTTCAGAATCCACGACCCTGAGCCATCCGTAGACCAGTCCAGGAGCTGGCGCGGAGCAGAAACTGGGCTCAATGACCCGATCCGCAACCCAGTCCCTTCTCCCCTTATCCTGAAAACAACCCCCTCGCCTCCCTAAACCCCCGGACAGCCGACGAACAAAGCACACAGCACGAGCGAAGAGACGCGGCCATGGCGATGGCTCCGCCGCCCGCCTGCTCGCTCTTCCTCCGAGTCACCGCCGCTGCGCCCAGTTCCGTCACCTCCAGCTCCGTTTTGACTCCGCGCGGCCCTGGTCTCCTCCCTTCCGCTTCCCCGCGTCCCGCCTCCGCCCGCCGCCACCTCACCGCGGCATGGTCATCGAAGGCCGCGGCCTCCGCTTCTGTCGAAATCCAGGATGACTACGCGGATGAGATGGACGCGGTGAACATTGCGCAGGACGTCACTCAGGTACGTGGGCGCTTCCCGTCCTTACCTTTTCCCCAATGCTTTGTATAGTGATTTGGGTATGCGGAGCTGATGACTATATGCGTTCTACAGTTTGTTTAATTTCAATAAAAGCTCAGTAGGGGGCTCTCCCCTCCTGTTTCCCTTCAAAAAAAAAATATGCGTTCTATTTTCTTCATTGACTCTGAATCACTGAATTTCTTGGTAAATAGGCCATTTTATACTTCTCATTATCTAGCAATTGTATAGGGGATAGTTCAACAACAACCAAGCCTATTAGTCCCAAGCAAGTTGGGGTAGGCTAGATTTGAGACCCAACAAAC
>CM041632.1:12356144-12406203 GCA_023333625.1 Bothriochloa decipiens | reverse complement strand
ACCTAAACACAACCCTCCTCCTTTACCCGGGCTTGGGACCGGCTATGATTGAGACGACTCAAGAAAATCTTCCAGTCAACATAGGCGAAGTTTCAGTATGTATAGGGGATAGTTGGCAAAAAAAAAATCATTTTCATTTTCGTTTCAGTATGCCCAGTCACATCTCTGATAAAATGTTTATGTCCTGTTAGCAGCTAATTGGGAAAACACCAATGGTGTATCTCAATAGTGTTGCTGACGGTTGTGTCGCCAATATTGCTGCAAAGCTCGAGTACATGGGACCTTGCCGAAGTGTCAAAGATAGGTACACTTTTGTGACTGTCGCATGATTTCATGCCCATGATGCAATTTCTTGTGTGTCAACTCATGCCTATGTTTACAGGATTGGATTAAGCATGATTAATGATGCTGAAGAGAAGGGTTTGATTTCTCCAGATAAGGTGATAACCATTCTCAAATCATTAGCAATCTTATCATGACCAACATTGTAATATATGCAGATGGTTTCAACATGTGCAGACCATTTTGGTAGAACCAACAACTGGAAATACTGGTGTGGCCATTGCTTCTGTGGCTGCAGCAAGAGGATACAAGTTGATAGCAACTATGCCTTCATCACTAGATGTCGAGAGACGCATTCTTTTGCGTGCATTTGGAGCAGAGATTGTGTTAACTGATCCTACGAAAGGACTAAAAGGAGCTTTTGATAAAGCTGAGGAAATAGTCTTGAGAACACCAAATGCCTATATGTGTCAGCAGTTCAACAATGAGGCAAATAGTGAGGTTGACATTCAAGCTTTATCTTTCACTAATATGATCTGTATTGCAGCAAATGCAAAATTCATTTGCTTTCTTTTTCTTTAAAGATCTATTGAGAAACCACTTGGGTAAATTACAGATCCACTTTCAAACCACAGGCCCAGAAATATGGGAAGACACGTTGGGTTCTGTTGATATACTTGTTGCAAGCATAGGAACAGGTGGCACCATTACTGGCACTGGGCGTTACTTGAAAAGAATGAACAAAGATATTAAGGTTCCTACTTTTGTCTGGATTAATTCTTGAATGAATTTTACATTGAAGAGATTCTCTTGTATTTTGTTAGCTGAATGATTATGTGTATCTTGTTCAATGCTGTTGTGCTTAGATCTTATTCAATTTTTAAATGCTTAAAGCTTTCATATCCAATTCCTCAAAAAAAAAAAAGGAAGCTTTCATATCAAAGTGAAGTTCAAGGCCTTGCTTGTAATAACCCTCTCTACTTTGCCATTAACCTTATTTCTTTAAGATATGTGAAATTAGTTATTTTGTGAGAATATAACTTTCAAACTAGTTTTAGCAAAAGGATAGCAGTGCCATCATTCTGTTATCAGTTCATTTTTTCCTTCTAAAGTTGAACTGCCATAATTTCTATTTGGAGAATATAGTTGATTTCTCCAAGGCAGGTGATAGTATGTATGAAATTTATCTAACCTAATTTTCCTGTCACTGTATGGTTTCGTTTGATTAATTTTCCTCCTATCATTTCAGGTTATTGGCATAGAACCTGCTGAAACTAGTGTGATTTCTGGTCATAACCCTGGTAATGCATTAACTGCTTGTCCCCTTTGTAATAGGCAATTTCAACATGCTAGGAACCAGAAGCTTTTTGAATATCTTTTCTTTTCCACTGACATATACTGTTGGTTCATGCCAATAAACAACAGGTTACATTCCAAGTATACTAGATGTTCAGTTGATCGATGAAGTTGTGAAGGTCTGTATTGCTAACTTTAGAACCACTTTTAGGTCAAGCAGATTTTGTTGGCAGTTTTAAACTTTTTGCAGCCTGATGATTTAATTAGTGTTTATGTTTGCTGACTTTCCAGGTTAGCACAGCAGAAGCTGTTGATTCTGCAAGAGAACTTGCACTAAAAGAGGGCTTGCTGGTGAGTAGTACACTATAAAATGAATTGATTGAGTGTTTTTTGGTTATTACAATGGAATCTCCAGTTTTGTTGCTACGTGATCTGTGATTCATTTATGTGTTTGTTTGCAGGTTGGTATTTCCTCTGGTGCTGCAGCAATTGCTGCTATTAATGTTGCCAAAAGACCTGAAAATGCTGGAAAGCTGATTGCGGTGCGAGCATGTTAATTTCATTTATATGGCATTTTGCCATTATTCAGACAATTAACCAGTCATGTGGGTTTGCAGGTCATTTTCCCCAGCTTTGGAGAGAGATACATCTCCAGCATTCTGTTCCGTCCCATATATGACTCTGTTCGAAGAATGAGGAAGAGATAGCGAGCCTTGTACAACTTCAAGCGCATTGCCCGTCCCTTCTCTACACCTGACAGGCTTCCATGATATGATAAACATGAAACAGTGAAGACCCTGATTGATTGCAACAAGCAGGGTCTGAAGTTTTGAAACGCTCCCAGCACTAATACTAGACCTCTGAAGCTGCACAGAATTCTGTCGTGTGAGCTCCAGGCCTGCAGCTTGGTTCTAAGGAGGAGTGCCTCATGTTTAGGAATTAGAACCTGCTTGTATAATCCTGGTGGAACATGCAGAATTGGTGCCGCAGTTAGCTTAGACTCTTTCTTTTAGTAGTCTAGGACTGGGTACAGACCGTTTGTAACCTGATACGCACATGAGCTGATCTTAGCGTCCAACTATCTGCAAATTCTTTGCATTTGAATTTTGATTGATTGTTTCATCTTCTATTTGGCATCTGCTTTACTAATTAGTTTTTGCGGAGCCTAACATTGAGGATCAACAGTTTTGTTTTCATTTTTTCGTCTCTGCAAAAGACCAAAGATCGAGTCTGCAAGACATGGGGTCATGGGGATCATGACCGAGCTCAAGCTAAAAGGAGAGCTAAAAGGAACATCTTCAGGTTCCAAGCGGGAAGCTCTAGAACCGTGTCAGAGCTTCTCCAATGTGGACCAACAATGGCAGTCAAAAACTGATTTGGTGTTAAAGAGCAAAACATCCTTCCAATAACAGTCTATACTATTACTACCAACGTGTTTTATAACCATTGCCTAAAACTAACGTCAAATCTCCTCAAATTTGTGCTCTTCCTCCGGGCGGTCAAAAAGATTTGTGACATTTTAGAGGAAAAATATTTTTTTAACAGCAACCTAAATCACCGTCCTACTTTAACCGGAGGTGATCGGAGAGGTCTCACGAGAGGATTCGGTAAGTTCAAGGAAAAAAAACTCTTAGAGACACTTTTTCTTAGATTACACAGTACAACGCAGACGCTCAACATGCATACACACTCACCCTATGAACACACGTACGCAAACCCTACCCCTATGAGCACCTTCGACGGACTCAGCCGGCAAATCTTGAGGTTCACGAAGTCACCATAGGCGTCTCGCTGTCGACGGAAACGTCGCCTACCACTTAATACATAGTGCCAAAAAATCCTAGAATAAATCCAGAATAATGTGTCGCACTCAGGATTTAAACCTGTGTGGGAGCCCCCCCATCTAATGGCCTTTGTCATTGTGCCGTGAACCCCTTGACAGAGACACTTTATTTTTACCCAATACTTTTTTGCAATTACCAAAAGTTGTAACCTTATGTCTCAATTTTTTACTCTTGGAGATGCTTAATCGATGAGCTTGCGAAAACTCAAGTCAATACTGTTTTGTCAGTTTCTGAAAAATTGTTTCACAGATTTCGAATTTTGCAAAGACATGGAAATATTTCCATTGACAAACTTTCAGCATCTCTCAAGTCTCAGGTCTTCTCGAACCTGACAACCAACCGTCCAAACATGAGGTCGGGTCAGTCATTTCAGTGGCCGGGACCAATTCGTCTTGCTGTCCTGATTCCTCCTCGCCTCCACATCCAAACGAGAGGAGAAACGGCGTAGCTCTCACTCCCTCCCGCCGCCAGTAGTCGCGCTCGTGCCGTGCGCCACCGACCCAGAGGATATGGCGGCGGCGGATCTTCCCGACGAGCTGTGGGCGCGCGTGCTGGAGCTGGGAGCCGCGTCGTCCTCGCTGGGGTTCCGCGACCTCTGCTGCCTCGCCATCGCTTCCCGCCGCCTCGGGCGCCTCTCCATGCACCCCGCCCTCTGGTCGGAACTCCTCTCTCGCGACTTCCCCTCCCAGTTCCATCCCTCTACGTTCTCGGCCTCCACCTCCCAGCCGCCGCCGCAGCTCCACCCCAAATCCCTTTACAAGACCAAGTAATTTCGCCGCCTTCCCTCTCGCATCGATCGCTATTGTTGGTCTTGTGCGTGCAGGTTGCTGGAATGATGCACCTCTGTGCTGCAGGTTTGAGAGGCACAAGCTGAGGATGGCGGAGGCAAGGCGGCGGGCGGTGTTCGAGGCGGAGGCGCGGGTGCTGGCTTCCAGAAGGCGGCTGGCGGAGCTGGAGGGGTCCATTCGGGAAGAGGGGGAGAAGATGAAGACGGCTGCGCAGGAGCTCGACAACCTCGAGAGGGTCAGGTCGGTTTGCTAGCTTTTTTATGCCAAATCTCTTTTATGTCTCATCCGTTTGGTGCTGTCCCTGTACTTTCCAAAACCTTAATCGATCATCTGCATCTCAAAGAAAAGAATTCAAGGAATTGTCAGAGCTAAAGTGCGTCTATTGAACTGAAAAATGTGTGCAATTTTCTCATAGCAGTACAGTGTCTTTCTGAGCACTATTCTAATTGACAGTGCACGAGGAAAAAATTGGCTGTTGTTTCCATGATATATTAAGCTGCTTGTTTACACAAGAGCCAGGCAAACATTGTTCTTTGAAAGCACATGTACGCCTGGTTAGTTCAGTCAATGATCTGCCCTTGTTTGTCTCCTTTAAATCTTCGTCCAAACTAGAGTCTCTTGTATGTAACTCATCACAAAAAGGACATCATACAAAAGTGTCATATTGCTCAAGACAGCAGCTTCCATTATATGGTGTGCTGCTCTGCTTGTTTACATGAGAGATTGCCTTTTCAGACCACTGATTATAGCTATTAATGACTTTTTTTCTTTTTGTCATGTTTATCGAAATTGAGGCTCATGTATTGTATTCATTTGAAAAGCAATATTGCTCAAGGCAATTTCTTATAGGATATATGATCTGGTCGTTTACACAAATGTTAGGCCAATCTTTCAGAGTTCAGACCACATGTATAGCTAGTTAGGCCATGTCAGTGATCTGCTATTTGTTTCATTTGAATTGAAAGCGTCTTTTATGTTACAGTACTGAAACAATGTCTTGTACAAGCGTTTAGTAGCTAAGTTTTACTGCACGATAATTTATTTGGTATAATTTTACTCAGGGCAAGTGTATGTTCTGTTTTGGGCCCATGTTATTCTCTTAGTTGAGTTCACATCTTCGACAGAAAACAGTGCACTCTGTATCTTTTGAACTGTAACAGTGAATGCCAGTTAGCTCGTAGCCTCATATGTGTGGTTGATGGAGAATCATCCTACCATCAGGCAGAGAAAGCTACCATCATTTCCTTTTTGTTGAATTGGGCTAAAAAGATAACCATTTGTTCTTTTATCAAGGGAAGCATTCTGAATATAAAAAGAGTCAACGGAAGCATGTTAATGGTGCACAGAAAGTTTCTAGGTTGTCTGCCAGCGCCCAGGTTTGTTGTTGGCACACATGAGCAAGAAAGCAAACTAAACAAAAAGGGTGCCACTTAAAAGAGGTAAAAGATGTCTAAAAACCAGTAAACATCAAGGACAGGCGGTCCTGTAGTGCAGCACAGTTGAATTGGAAAATGATGTTTACAAACCTCGTATCCAGCACCTCTATTACGAACTGAGGTCCTTTCTTGTTTCTGTTTTCTATTTGAATTAGCTAGGAGTTTGGCCATTCTCTTATGTCTTATGAGAGGAGGGTGGTACCTTGAGCCCGTCAGGATTTGAATTGAGAAGTCAACACAATGGCATCTCCAATTGTCTACCTCCATCTACAGTCTGAATCATGTGGTTGCATATTTCTTATCATTAGTGTATGTTGATTGTGCAGTTTCTTACTCTGAAACATATGCAGGAGAGCTTCTGTGGCATTAAACGTATGGCAACCACAAGTTGTTCGTGGGCGACAGAAGCAGTTGGTTCAGCAATGCACAGTTCCTGTTGATTCTCGTGTTAGTGATTTAAACATGGAGCTGAAAGTTTGTAAGCAACAAATAACAACTTATAAGAATACTTATGTATGTGTTCATGGGTTTTAACTACAATTGAAAGAAAAGAAAAGGCTGGATTTACTATAGTTGTGCTTTTGTTGCTACCATCAGAACAAAGAGAAGCACAAGTTGAATGATTATGAGGAAGCATTGCAACGAGCAAAGTATCATCCACTGCAGGGTAGTCATACTAGTGGAATTGTCAATGAGCCACGTGCAAAGAGGAAGAAACTGAAATAAGCCTACGGGTTTGCCTTCAGGTTCTCAAGGGACTCGAGGTATTCTAGATTGATTGAATATACTTGACAAATTTGCTTTGACAATAAAAGTAACTGTGGCCTGGAGGAGACTTATATTTTGCTATATTTTTTTTGGTATATATGCATGTTCATATATTTAGTTGATTATGGACATCTCCAAATACTGGCATTGTCAGAATATATAACTGGTATGTACTAATGTGGACTATGTTTCTTACATGGGAATTTGATGCGCATTGTAAACTCATTTCCTTTTTTTTTTTTCCACAGATAGCAAAACCTGCACTGCACCAAGCGCTAATACATCTATCTTGGGAGCCGGTGCGCTGTTTCACATATTGGACAGCACAGCGAGCCACCTTCATCCTTCGGCAGTTCGGCTCCTCCATGCGAGCTCATGAAGGCTATTATGCCGGCATGTCCAATTCTTCTTTGCCATTTTGCCAGGCACGAGGTGCTATTATGATAGGATCAGGAAGCACCACGGGTATTTCCATATATTTGCTGAAAGAATATCTGTCCACGGATGTTGTACACCGTCCACCGCCCAGATAATTCCGCAGCGAAAAGGTGCCGACTATTCTATCGTAGAATTGTCTGGCGTATGCTTATCCTTCGCGAACCTGTGTGCGAGACTAGAGGTGAAGCTTGCCAGATTTGAGTTTGATAACAGAGTAGTAGCTTGTACGCAACTATGTATCTTGTATACCATCATCCTTATAAATACATTTATCTATTTTAGTTCCATGGAAAAAAGAATTATCCATATGTTTCGCTTGATATGCTCTTTGGCTTATATAGGTGAGTGAAAGTGAACTGTTTGTTTCTATCCTCCCGTACCTTTCATGCATCACCGAATCTGTGCAAAACGTCGAAGTCTGGTGTTAAGCATAGTGACAGAATAGGCAAAATAGATCTGTGCGCCTCAGCGTCTGTTCGTGTTTTCCTTGGTTTCTCAATAGCTTCACGGTGAAGGTGAATTCTCGGTCCCAACAAAAGAAAGAGAAACGTAATCGTTGTTCACTTTAACTTATCAATCATGATATAATATTTTTTATTTATAATAAAACAAACATCAATCAATTTAGCTGCGGAAACCATCAGCCAGATGGAGCGATTATAATCTTTCTTCGAACAACGGTGTCCATGATGATTGCATTGCAGCTCAGCACCAGTTTTGTTGCTTGGACCAGGACTCCAGGACTCGGTGAACCACTCCCGGCACCTCTTCCCAAGTCCGACGTGGCAAAGCCTTCCGTGCCCAACCCTCCCGCCAGCTGCGGGCGGGCGCCTTTGACCCGACTCTCTTGCCGCCGAGTGGCCCTACCTGTCATCCAGACGCCGCCAACAACTTTTTAGAAAAAGAATCCGAACCGCGCCTATAAAACCACCCCCCGTTTGTCCGGTTCCTGGTACCAGTACCGTCTCACCGCGTACTGGGACCCGCATGTCAGGGGCCGAAAAATAGTAGTATAAGAGACACCCCAAAGCGGCCTCTCGCCGCACCAACAGCCAATCCGCGCCTCGCGTCCTCTCCTCTCGCGTTGTCCTCGCCGCGGCCTCGCCCTGATCCGTTTCCCATATCCTCCGCCGTTGTCGTCTTCTCCTCCGGAGCCCAAATTGAGCCAAGCGAAGCCGTGATCCGGTCCATGCGCTGAGCGTGGTAGCCGGATTCTCTCGCCGTCGCCGCCCGCCTCCCCTTCGCCGCCGCCGCCGTTCTGGTCGCCGGGATCAGCCGAGTTGGATCTCGAGGCATAAACCGTTGCGGGCGCTCGGCGAGGATACGATGCCTGCGGTGCTCGCCGCATTCGCTACCCTCCGAGCGGCCGCTGCCATCGCCTCCGGGGACTCCTCCTTCCCTTGTTCCCATCGCCTCAAGCATCCTTTTAGTAGTAATTTTAGTAGTAGTAGTAATTGTCTTTGACCTGTGCATTCCCTTCGTCGCCCCACGCCCCCGGTCTTTGCCTTCGCGTCCCGGTTTCGATCTGGTTGTGCTCGATCCGAGGATTCCTTTGGGCTTGCGGTTTCTCTCGGTGTCAGAGTTTGGTGTCTGGATTCGATCTGCAGGATCGAAAGGAAGCAAGGTGTTGACGTTGTCATTACCGCCTACAAGATAAGAGGTATCGAAATCACTCTGCTGTTGCCATGGAACCATTTACATTAATTAGGTTACAATCATGGAAATGGGTTCCGAACTTTGATGTCTAGAGCATTGTGTAGGAGACATTTCTATGTGCGATCCTGTCAGTACATAAATTGTTATACACACTTTCGCCTAGCTCTTCGTTAAACAAAATAAGAAAGTTCGGCTATTTTTTACTTATTTGAAACCGGCTTTAGTTTTATTTGTCTATCCTTGTCCCTCGATCAACATCCAACTACTTACTATTTTAGGTGTTTTAGGTTGTTTGTGTTGATCCACGGGTGTAGATTGCTGCTTGATTTCAAGAATTTCAAAAATAGTTTGCACAATAAAGATATGATTAAGAAGATACTTTTTTATGAATCTCATCATCTTCCTGTAGCTGTGCCCCTGGGTTGAAAAACTAATATACTTGAAGGTTCAAATATCAGCAAAATATATTGATGAATATGATTGCAAAATCATCTATTTATGCATTATTATAGTTTTCATAACTCTATCCAGTAACTGTGAGAACCCTTATGCAACCCTTGTATTTGCATACAATTGCTTATTGCTTATGCCCATTCCTCTTTTCAACAGAAACTTCCCTTTGTAATTTGGGATCAAGCTTGTGGATGGGCGAACCTTCTGTGGACTTCAATGCTGAAGGTGTTAGCAGCAGCTCAGGTCTCTGCCACAGCACCTGTTTAAAGCCTGGTTGCGAGCACGGTTGTGCTTGCTGGGAAGATGAATATGTTGAAACTGTAATATCTTGTGCGCAAGATGATTTGGCAGTTGAGGAAATTGGATTGGCTCTTACTGAAGTGATGCATGTCTATAATGACGAAGAAGGGCAAGGTCTCGATGAAGATTCTGACGACGATGTCAGTGATGACCTGATTCTTTCTCTGGAATCTGATTCAACTGATGATTTAGTGGACGTTGACTCTGTATCGCCTGCCTTTCCTTGTGGTGATGAAACTGAATCATCAATTAACAATTCAGTTGCTGGGAATTCTTCAATTGGTGTAGGTTTCTAATTTAATGTACTTTATTAAAGTTGGATTCTTTCATTCTTTGCATATATTTGTGGTCACATATTTGCTCCACACTCATATTATTCTGATTCCAATTGACTGGTAGCTATACAACTATTTTGATCACAACAGCTTCCACAATAATTAGGGACCTAATTATAGATTCTGATTCTGTATAGTTCCTGTCTTGTTTTAGCACCTTTGTTAACTGAAGGACACTTGAGATTTGATTCCTTTTATTTGTCGTCCTGTTTGGCTGATTATCCTTTTGGACCAATAGATGATGTTAGTTCTATTTTTGTGAGACTTAACTTAATCTTTGTGGGAGTTGATGGGTTTTGGTATTGTTCTTACTTATTGCAATTATGATTTCTTATTACTTCATTATAGTTAGGAGCCTTATTGGTCCATCTTTATTTGAATCATTAATCAGTATAGCATCTCATGGGGTGGTTACTTCCATATTTTATCTGCTTATGAAAGAAAGTATGGATCGTTTTTGTTTTGCTAACATGTGTATAAATTATCTCCGTGCAGGGCACTCCAAGGTTAGTTTCTGCAATGAAAGGAACCCGTGCGAACAAGGGAATCATTGCAAAGTTGAGCGTTTCATGGGCCCCTGATGTATATGACCCTCCTATTACTTCTGACTCACACACTGTGAGAGGGCACCATAGGAGTTCAATGAAGAGCAACTACAAACACAAGTCCTCCAAGAGCAGTAGCCGCAGTACCACAGGAAGCAAGAAGGACAAGAAGCATTCTAGGCACTGTAGCAGCAATGGCGGTGGCAGCAAAAGGGACAGGAAGCATTCTTCCCACAGTACCAGTAGTGCCAGCAGCAGCCGAACTGTTACCAGTGGTTCCCTATATCGTTACGCATACAGTGGTGGTGGGATCAGCAGCAGCAGAACTGTGACATGTGTTCCTGAATCTACCAAGGTATCTCCATTGGTGGTAGCTGAAAATGCCGCACCACATCCATTGGTGGTAGCTGAAAATGCCGCACCACAAGAGACGGTTCCTGTACTCAAGACACTGGAACCAATCAAATGTGCTACCAGCTGTGGCAAAGAGAAGCCATTTGCCTTGCTGTCACGGCAGTTTTCTCCTGCAAGGTACAAGGGGATGTTTTCCTTTTGGAGCCAAAACCAACTGGCTTCTTGAGAATCTGCTATTCGGAAGCCCACCTGGAAGTATTTGTTTGTTGGGTATCATTCACTCCGTTACCATGTTTCACGTTTTCGATAATTGTTCGTCAAAGTGCCTGTGTATTTGAGTTTCCGTTATTATTATTTCCTCACTGAATCGTGTAATTCTTTTTATCTATTTCATGTGTTTGGTATTGTGCCATTTGGGACCGTGTTGTATTATTTGCACATTTACTCCTACATTGTTGAGACTGGTTCAGTCTTTTAGATATGTTAGAATTGAATCAATTTCAGTTAATGATGAGGACAGGGTATTCATCACCTAGTGTCCAGGACGTACGACAGGGTATTCACCAAGCGTTTCAAATGTTATGTTGATTAACTATACATACTATAAGAGAAACTCTATTGTAATGTCGATATGCAGCTTGCCAGTTCAAAGATCCCTGTCCCTCAGTCTCAGTCTCCAGTGGCCAACCGCACTTAGATTCTACAGTAACTTTGTAAATGTGCACTCGACTTTGTTCAATGTTCATCCATCCCAATCCAATTCAACGGCAATGAGCCTCTGCCTGCGGAGTGGCTGAAATTTTCTGCAGGCTGTCGAATTATTCCAAAATTTGTTTGAAATTCGGTAAAATGTGCATGTAACAACATGACAGCATTTGTAATTTGCTCAAACCTGGCTTCTTAAAAAAAACAGCAATGCTTAAACCTCAGCTTCAAAATTTTGCCCATACGTGAAGTTGAGAAAACACAAGGGCGCATTTAGTCGAACATGAAAATGGCCTAAAAGCTTCCGCACAAGCGAAAAAAAGCAGCAAATATTCTTCATATTGCCATGGCAAAGGTGTCCTTGGCAATCCAGCAAAGACCACTTCCCATGACGGTTAAATTCCAAAAAGCCCTCCTTGAAACCAGTCCACATCCACCACATCCATACTAAAAATGTCGCCAAGGTAGTGGCCATAATCGGGCAGCGGAGCTTCAAGCGGCGATGGTTGCTGATTGCCATGTGCCGCGGCGCCAACGCCAGACGGTCCTTGCTGCTGTTGGTCTGCCTGTGTCCCAGCGCCTCCACCACCAGCTGCCTGCTCCTGCTCTGGGAGATGCTTCTCGTATGGCTCGCCGCCGCCTCCGTCACCGTCCGACCTGTTTGTAATCTGGCACAGCACGCAGTCGTTCAACTGGCGGTGCAAGACAAGGCAAAGAAAAACATGTACAAGACAAGGCAAAAACATGTCAGCAATACGAGTTGTGGCATGATCGAGGATCGGATCAGGGATCACCAACCCGCATAGGGTCGAGCGCGGCATCCTCCGGGCGCATGCAGGAGTTGCTGTAGACGAACTCCACCATCTTCCACTTGGAGGGCTTAGACGCCGCCTTGTTCTTGACCCGCCTTCGCCTCCCATGGCTGCCCACCTCGTAGGTGTCCTCGTGGAACGTGAGCGCGCGCCATGTCCCGATCACCTCCTTGCCGTCTTTGCCACCGTGGACAGGCTTCTGAGCTCCCGTCGCCTTCCAGTGGCCCTCGTGGTCGCTCATGGCACGCTCCGGCCGCATCCCGCCGGGGTACTTGCGCGACCGCGTCGAGAACAGGTACCAGGAGCCCTCGATGTCCTCCCCCAGCTTCGGCACTGCAAGAGAAGACCAAGGTCAGAGCGAGAGTAAAGAGCTAAGCTCAGAAGATTGGCTGCGTCTCAATCAAGCAAGCCGTGTCGGCGACTGACGACTGACGACTCACCCAGCTTCTTGGGATGCTCGGCATAGGCGTCGTGGCCCTCGCGCACGATGTCGGTTGGGAGCGACTCGCCGCGCAGTTTCCGCCCGAGGTAGTCGACGATGAGCTCCTGGTCCGTCGGGACGAACCGGACGCCGGGGGCGCCCAGGTATTCCTCATTGTAAGCGGCAGACGCGACGCCGGGGGCGCCTAGGTAATCCTCATTGTAATAAGCAGGCGCAACGCCAGGCGTCCGCGACGTAGATTCAGACATCTATCGTTGTCGGTATTCTGAAGACAAGGATGGTGCCTTGCTTTGGTGCATACTATACATTGTACTCCTATATACGTGTCCGAGTTCGAGTCCACCACGAGACAGGATCGTATATGAATCCAACTCTGACAACACTCTTGTACTTAAAATTCCATTCATTAGAAAATATTCATCCGTTGCAAAATTTTTAGTCCAAACTCCTCTAACCATGCACTTTCGGAGACATTTCATGATGGATTTAATTTGATGAAATCATCTCGAAGTTATACTTATTTGTATTTTTATTGATTTAATTAGCTAAAACAACTTCCATTTTAGAGGGGAGGGAGTATTAAAAATCTATACCTAATAATTAATAATTAATATAATAATCCTTATCTTTACCTAATAATTAAAATCAAAAATTCCTTCTGCCCTGACTTTTCTGTCCGCCTCCCCCTTCTTCGTATCTGTCTCTCGGCCTCACCTATGCTCTGGTTGGAGAGGACTCAACGCAATTTGTCCTATATAGTCTATATGGTCGACAAAAGTAGGCGATTAGGTAATAAAGCAATTCCGATCCAAATATAACTCGATCAACACGCTGATCAAATGTAGATGGAGGCTCCCGCCCATCACGAGACAGTGGTTGTCGCTGCAAGGAATCAGAAGAAGAGGTCCCTGGATGAGGTGGTGTCGCCGTTGTTTGTGGGAGGAGGACGACATCACCTACGACGTGGCCGAGATGCCAAAGCGCTTCGTGCTCGGCAACTAGCACCAAGACAAGTATTGTGGTATGACGGCCGCCTTCTATGCCATGGACATGTGGATCACCGCGGTGAACATAGTATGTGTTTATTTAATTAGACACATGTAGTGCTACTGTTCTAGCTTGTGACTCCCGGGTTAATTTGTTGTGTGACGTAAATATATGTTGGCCCACTTTGCATGTAACCGAGGACCGACTGGGTAAAGGCTTCTTTGGTGTAGGTTTCTGATTTGTTTCAGTTCTCTTTGATATAGGCCTGAGAACGTATGCACGCCAGCTTCGTATGGCAGATGAGCGGAGCGATCACCGGGGTCCGACGCATCATGAAAGACATACTATAAATCAAGGACATGTTCTCTGCCTTCAAATCATTAGCATCGTCAGTCCCTCTCCGGTTACAACGTATGGGCACTTTTGTTAGTAAAAATAAATTACCAAAATTTCTGGGAACTTTTGTGTCCACCAGTTTTTCTGTTCGCCATCGGTTCCGTCTGGCGTGTATGTGTGGTTCACGTACGGTAAAACTATATAACGTACTAATAAGCAAATAAGAGTGGGAAGACAATAGATAGAAATATAGGGTTCCCAATATAAAGATACTGGATACAAAGAAAAGGTGGAAGGACCTTAATGGATTTTTAAATAGATCAGGATTCCTAATGAAAAAAGTTTCCCTTAGTTTCTTTTTCTATTTTCTATAAACAAAGATCTGGCAAAATTCATTACAAATTATAGAAAAATCAAAAAATATCAAACCAGTATTGTTAGCTTCATGAAAATATGATCTACCTATAGATATTATGATTTTTATTTGGTTATGCTTTGTCTGTAGATGTTAAATCATCATTGCGTATGTTGCAATATATAAGTTCGGCGATGACCGAGAATGTGCCGAGGCAAACTCTAAATACGCGGAGATGGCTGAGGAGTACAAAGAGAATGTCCTCGTCATCGGCGACATACGGTCGTTGAAATATGGAGTCTGCTCCTAAATAAGAATGTGCTCTTTCGCGCACGGGGAGGGAGCGTCGCGACTCGCGAGGGAAGGAGCCGTCGTCTGAACTGTTTCATGCATCTGATATTTAGGAAACGTGCTAATATAATCCTAGTTCTTATGGGATCCGTATGAGTTACAGTAGTATGTCCAAGCACACTCTTATTTGCTTATTGGAAACGTGCTAATATCTGTACGAGTTAGAGTAGCATTATCTTTACGAGTTACAGTAGTATGTCCAAGCACGATGGAAACCGATTCCGAAACAAATCGGAATACGAGCATTTTCATGGTCCGTCACTCTCCCATACCCATATAAATTAGAGCAAAGAGTTTATACATGTTGCGGAGTTTGGTACCAAAATGAACTGAATCTTACAACACCGATCACTGATAAATCTCTAAAGCAGTAAAGCTCCCATAACCATAGAGTTTAGGTCAGCAGACGTCCAGGTACCGGTACAGAGTTCAATTCACGAATTAACACAGATGGCACAATCAGTGAGTAATCTTCAAGCCGCAAACCGTCCAAATAAGAAATAACGCAACAACCTAGATGTTCTATTGAATGTACGAATATGTTTCCTAGTATATAAACAAGGAAAGAAAAAGAAAAGAATCACCAAAAGTCCTTACAAGAACAACTTCCTCCCATAAATCTGTGGAAACGAACACGGTCCCTAACGATGATTTCTCGGTTGTATGACTTGCTTATTATTTTTGCCACTTCATGACAATCAAGGCAAAATCTCAGGTTCTTCACCACCCGAATGACATGAGGGGCTTTTGTCTTTAGCAATCCATATGCGATTGCTAGCCTTTCACTATGTTCACAAAGAGCAACTTCCTTTTCCTCTTCACCAACGTCATGCAGAACAGCTGCTGTCCAAGGTTTGTGGCCAGCTCGTTGCACCCGGTCCGCTATTTCTTTCAGAACTAGTCTTATCTCCTTGATTTCAGGGTGTGAATCATCGCTCACCACAAACTCATGCAAGTAGCCGTTTATTTCAATTGAACTGCATCCAGCAACAGCAGTAACATTGCTGTCTTTCATCTTCTTCCTTAAACAGCTCACTCTGTCCCACTGGGAGTTCGATGCGTACAAGTTGGAGAGCAGAACGTAGTTCTCTGGATTGTGAGGTTCCAACTCAAGGAGCCTCTTTGATGCTGATTCCGCTATGTCAATCCTGTTCGAGCTTTTACAAGCCACAAGAAGAGTCCTCCAGATTACTGAATTTGGTGAGATAGGCATACTGATAACAAAGGAGTAAGCATCATCCAGAAGGCCAGATCGACACAGGAGATCAACCATGCAGCCATAATTCTCCATTGAAGGTTTAATTCCCAAAGTTTGCATAGTAGACCAATACCGTCGCCCATCATCTACTAACCCACTATGAGCACAGGCTGACAGCACACCGATAAAGGTGACATTGTTAGGCCTCACCTAGAATATTGCAATTAACACAAGAACTTAGGTAAGACATGAGAATTGTAATGGCCACCTTGTGGTTTGTGAAGGGAATATATGAAATCCTAGTAATGATTGGAAACTAGGTTGAATATGTGATCTATCAGTGCTTTCTTTGGAGAAGTATGTTGAGCATGTAAGCTACAGAATAAAACAATTAAGTATAAACTAGATTCTATTGCTGGCCAATTGTATATTGAAATACATATACAAGTCAATGCATATGACTTTCATATGACCTAACGAACAAAATCAGCAAGTGCCTAACCAATCTCTAGATACACAGCAGTGCAGATTCTTACCTTGAGCTCTAGCATTCTTGTGAAAAGTTCCAACGCATCCGCCACAAGCCCATGAATTGCAAATCCAACTATCATTGCGCTCCATGCCTTGGTATCCTTCTCCACCATCGCATCAAACACTCCTGTCGCCCGATCTATCAACCCGCACTTAGCATACATATCGATCAAAGCGGTGCTCAGCTCCAGATCGACAGTGATACCTTTCCGATCGATATAAGCATGCACCCACTTTCCCAAATCCAGTGCCCCGGCCTTGGCGCACGCAGATATTACACCGACCATGGTGACCTCATCCGGCTCCACCCCCGCCGCCTGCATCTCCCGGAACAGCCCCAGCGCTTCGTTCACCATCCCCACCCTCGAGTACCCACTGATCATCGCGCTCCACGCGACCAGACTCTTGTACCGGGCCATGCCGTCAAACACAGCCCTCGCAAGCGCGACCTGCTCGCACCTGGCATAGAGGTTGAGCAGCGCGGTCTGCACGTAGGCGCTGGCCTCCAGCCCCTGGCGGAGCGCCTGCGCGTGCAGCTGCCACCCCTCGCCGGGAGCCGGCGGCACGGTCGCGCACGCCTTGAGCGCGAACGCGAGCGTGAAGGTGTTCGGGCGCGGGGACCCCGCCCGCAGCATGCGGCGGTAGACGGCCAGGGCGTGGGCGGGGGCTGGGCCCGCGGCCGGGAGCGCGCGGATGAGGGAGTTGTAGCAGAAGGCGGTCGGGTCGGGGATTTGGTCGAACAGGTTGCGGGCGTAGGAGGACGTCGCGGCTTGGGCTGGGGGAGCGGCCGCGGAGGCGCAGGCGGCGAGCAGCTTGGAGAGCGCGAAGGCGGCGGTGAGGCGCGGGAGGCGGAGGCGGGTGAGGTGCCCGTGCGCGCTGCGGAGCGCGCGGAGGCCCCGGCATCGGCCGAGCAGCGAGACGATGTGAGCCTCGAGCGCCTCGCGCGGGAGTGTGGCGGCTTCCTTCGGTTTCAGCAGGCGCATATGCGAGGGCGAGGCGTGCCAGGAGCATCAGGCAGGGACAGAGACAGACCAGAATGCAACTGGCGTGTGCCGGCGCAAGTACGCAAGCACATGATGCTGCCCGGTCCCACACAAAGGGCGCGCCGTGCCCGTGGCCGTGCCGCGGAACCGGGATCACGTCCGAATCCAGCGAGAATTCTCGTCGCTCTGTGCGCGCCTACTCCTCCCCCACTTTCTCCCCACCACGCACCGGCTTCCCCCTCCTTCCTTCCCCTCCTCCAGTCCCCGTATGCACAGCACGTGCGGCCCTCTAACTCGCCGGCCGCCCCGGTCAACTCGACCAGCTGGCCCCCCCCCGGAGGCATGCAGATGCGGATCGAATGCCGCCAGCCATTCCAGCGGGAGGCGCTCCTTCCTTAAACTATTCTCCTCCGTGCGACAGTTGTGCCCTCCCGCGGTTTAAAGAATCCACGCAAGGAGAGGGCCCCGATGGCCATGCATTCCCCGGCCTCCCCCGACCCCTTGCCGGATTCCAGGGGCCGCGGCCCGGCATCTGCTCGTGGAGTTGGTTTTCTTGCCCGGTTGTAGGACTGCTGCTGGTGGTGGTGGTGGTGGTGTTCACGGCCGTGCAGGCAGGACCGCAGGAGCGGTGATTGGTGAGCGCTCTTGGTGTGGCGGCTTCTTGCCTGCGGGTTTTGGGATCCTGGGAGAGGAAGCATTTGGAGGTCCTGAGGTGGGTATGCTTGATGTGGCATTGTGCGTTTCTTAGGTGTGGGATTTTCCGGGGGAGGATTGATGGTTGAGAGATTGCATATTGGTGGGTTTTCATGACATTCGTTGGAAGGTTTCCGGTTCAATGGCTGGCTGCCGTGTTCTGTTTGCGTGATTCTCCTCTGCCCCTGGCGCAGCAGGGTGATTTGGTTTGAATTGTATGTTCTCTGTTTTTTTTTTTAACAAGACAAAGACGGTTTTCGTTAATATGATGATTTGCTACAATTTGGTTCAAATTTGCATTTTATGACCCTTTTGTTTTTGTGTGTGTGTGTGTGTGTGTGTGTGTGTAATCCGTTTTTAGAGTTCAAGAAACTCATCTGTCATTACATTAAGTTTTTTTCTTACTTAGCCTCTCCGCTTTCATCTTATGTGCTCTTGATTTAGTATAAACTGGCCGCAGAATATTAATTACATCGCACTCGGTACAACTTAACTATCACAAAGGAAACCTTCTACTGAGTTCAGTGAATAATGGCGTCCACTGGCAAGCAAAAAACAAAGGTGATATTGTTGTGATTGCATTACTACAATTCATTTTGCAGAAACAATACTCAACTTAATTCTTTGTACTTGTATTCTAGGGTTGTGGCCCAACACTTTTTACAACAAAGGAGAAGAAAGCTGCTAAGAGCACAAACAATCCAAACCGCCATGCTGGTTGGTTCACATTCTTATTTTCCAAAGTTCTATATAGCAGACTAACACAGGGAATAATGCCACCTGACTTTTACCTTTTTCACTATGAATAGACTTTCTGGTAACTATCACTTGTCATTCCAAACTTACAAGGGCTGATTGAATGTTGTCCTAATTGACCTTAGCACTCCCAATTTGGATCCCTGAAGAGGGGCTGAAATTGTGGTGCTGAGAGGCAATTGGCTGTTTGGATACTTTATTACAATTGAACCCAAGAATCTCTCCACAGTTCCACAATTTCTATCACGATAAAACTGCATCACCACAATTGCCCTGAAGTCATGTAATATTTACTCATCTCTTAGTTGCAACCATCCACTTGAAGACATCGTGGCCAACAACTAAACAACTACACTCCCTACTGTCACTAGCTCTTTCCAAGTTGCCATTAACCTGTAGCACATTTATGCAGGGATTGCCATTAACCTTTTTTTTTTATTTTTCTCCTGAAAATTTAAAATTTAAGCCAAACACCTTCTGCTGTTAAGTGCTAACAGTTCTCTAAAAAGAATCTCTAGTTCTTCCTAATACCATGCAACTGGCTACTAACTTTTCTGGGTGCTCGTGTATAACACCAGCTAAGCTCACGCCAAGTTCTTCTAAGGCATCATCATCATCCCCCTTGAGAACGTTTTCAGGTACTCGTCTGAAAAGTACAGTGCATTTCATGATTTCCCAAACTATATATTTGGTGGTTTTGATTGGCTTCTTATGCTGTTTTAAACCATGGACCAGAAGTTAAGAGCATGCGCCTCAGCCATTTCCTTGCCCAATCTTCTAATAACACTACAACTGAACCCATCAGGTATATGTCTATGTTTCATATCCTACCATCCTTGAGCCTGTTTTATGCTAACTAGGTCATGCTGTTCACTCTCTGTTGTCATTGTGCAGAATATTTGTTTCCACCTGGAATGTTGGAGGAAAAACACCTACTGCTGCACTGAACATGGATGATTTTCTGCCCCCTGATGACAATTCGGATATTTATGTTCTGGGGTGGGTCTATTGTCGATTTTTTTAATACCTGCGAAAATTGCCTCCAATGTCATTAGCTGTATCGCTGATGTTTTATGTTTGTGTTTACTTACTTGATTCTAAATTTTTCTCACATATTAGTACTAATACACAACTGAGAATGATAAATTGGTGAAGTTTTACTTGATGCCTCCATGGTAGTGTGGTACCTTATGACGTTGTTGCATTGACATATTTGGTATTTATTTGAAGCACAATTAAGTATGTCTACATTCAAGGATATTTTAATGGAACTTTTCAGTTTGATTTGATGCAAGCCATTGTTTAATTGCTTTTGTTCGTTTAACATTTGAGCAGTTTTCAGGAAATTGTTCCTCTCAATGCTGGTAATGTGCTTGTGATAGAAGACAATGAACCAGCTGCCAGATGGCTTGTTCTTATAAACCAATCACTAAATCGACCAACTGACATTGATGCCAACGTCTTTCAGCATGAACCATCTCCCTCTGTTGATTCTTCTTCCTCTCGAGCTTCATCAAGCCTTGACATCTCATTATCTGACCTATCAAAAACAGCAAGTGGCACCACAATCTTTCAGAAGTCCTTTCTAAAAGCCATTAGCAAATCTTTCATGCCAGTCCGCAGAAAACAACTTAAGGCCTGCAATTGCCCAGTAGAAATGACCAAAACGTCCTACAGAGATGCTTGCTTTGGATGTAAAAAGGCATATGCAGATGAGACTGATTCCTCTGGAGAGGATGAAGAAGAGAAAGGGAAAGATAAAGAGAAATCAAGGGACTCTGATGGCTTTATGGTTGATGGAATTACGTCTGGTCCTGCCACTAGGGATCAACTAAAATATAATCTCATAGCGTGCAAACAAATGGTTGGCATTTTTGTTACTGTGTGGGTGAAGAAAGAACTAGTACAGCATATTGGGCATCTAAGGAAGTCTTGCATAGGGCGCGGGATTTTGGGCTGTCTTGGAAACAAGGTCAGGAAAGAATCATATCAAATTTATCCTCGATGTAATTATTCAACCTAGTTCAACAAAAAAAAATCATTCTACATATTCCTGAATACACTATTACTGCAGGGGTGTATATCAATAAGCATGACACTGCACCAGACAAGCTTTTGTTTTGTCTGCAGTCATTTGGCTTCAGGTCAAAAAGAAGGAGACGAATTCAGGAGGAACTCGGATGTTCTAGAGATACTGAGGCTCACAATGTTTTCAAGGATTTGTAGAAGAGCTGGAAGAAAAATCCCGGAGAAAATACTTGATCATGAGTAAGAATGATGTGCCATGTGTTAAACATAGTGAATATATGTTCCTTTTCAACATGTTTTCCTACTAATTTATGCACATTTGGTTTCAGTAAGGTGATATGGCTTGGTGATCTGAACTACCGCATTGCACTGAGCTATGCAGATACCAAGAAGCTTTTAATGGAAAATGACTGGGATGCTCTTTTTGAAAAGGATCAGGTAACTTTACTGTGTCATCAGGAACGTGCCTGTGCTTTAGGTGGGGTGGGGGAACTGTAGGACTGCTTTGGGTCTACATCTGCTTCTTTAGTGAACGCCAGAGTTTGAGGATAGTCTTTCTTTTAGGAAAAAGAACTCATTGGAGGAATGGAGCCAGTTCTAAATATGCCTCATTTAAAGAATTAAATTAGTATTGAAAGAAGATAGGAATATTAAATAATTTGTTTGTTGAAGATGCTACCGCTTTATGTTGACAAGTACTACAAAGGATATTTGAAAAGTTCTAGTAAATCTTTTGATAGCTGATCTCTCCCCAATAATTTTTTATGTCATTACATCGCCTTATGCTGTGTATATTTTGCTTCAGCTTAAAATTGAACGGGATGCTGGGCGAGTATTTAAGGGTTGGAATGAAGGGAAAATATATTTTGCTCCAACGTATAAGTACTCCTTTAACTCCGATGCTTATGCTGGTGAGACTGCCACATCAAAGAAAAAGAGAAGAACTCCTGCATGGTATGCATCAGTTTTAAATCTAGTTTCTGTTACACAAAATTACCTATACTACCTGCATTTCTTTTTACTCCAAGTCTCCCAAGTGTCATAGGAAACATAGTATTCCACAGAAGAAATGAGACATTCTTATTATACTTCTATTTGAATAATACAATGAAAACCACCACATTCTGCAGTTTTCATATTGTATAAGCTAACTTGTTTAGGATAAACTTGCTATGCTCCAATTTATCTGTTCCTACACTTTTTTCAGTTTATGATGTGGTTGGGCTCTGTTTTCTTTCCAGTGTTATTCTATGAAAATACGTTGTTCTATGAAAATACTGTGCTTCTGAACCATCAGTTACTTAACTTATTTGTTGTATCTCATCCCGCTGAAGTAGTTGAACTTTCTCAGGTGTGATAGAATATTGTGGCGCGGGGATGGAATTGTGCAATTATCCTACTACCGTGGGGAGTCTAGGTTTTCTGATCACCGTCCTGTTTGTGGAACCTTCGTCGTTGAGGTTGAGGTACTAAACAAGAAGACAAATAGGCGTGCATCAAATGCTGACATGAGAATTGACGCAGAAGAGCTCTTAACCACGGGCAAGGGTAAAGACAAAAGGCACGCATCGAATGCTGACATGAGAATTGACGCAGAAGAGCTCTTAACCACGGCATAGCATTGATGCAGAAGAGCTCTTATACCTACTACTTGCATTACTATTCTTCTCAATCATTTGGTACTAAATTTTGAATATTCTATGCTATTCATTCCATTTGGCAGGCATCGCACGAAATGTGAGCTCTCTGAGAGCATGATATATAGCTTACACCGGTATATACCACAAAAAAAAAAGTCGAAGCACCACGAAGGACGCCTATTGGGATGAGGGGTAAACCACAACCAATGTCCTCCCTCATCCTAGCAGGTTTCATGTGCTTTTGATGTTTGGGAAATTGGTTTCTTTTGAAGAACCACAATATCTAACATGTAGTGTTTGTAGGTCTGTTGTAATTTCTTCAGATTAGCTGCAGGTTGCAACTGAGACAGAACATTTTTTTTGTTCCTTCGAGGAAATCAGGAAGTTTATTTTCTTTTGATTTATTTCTAGAGCTGGCCGATGTTTCTTTGTTTTTTCCCCACAAACTAATCGATTACTAACTCTGTATTGGGGCACTCTATCTTCATCGGTTTAACTGTATCGGTTGGACTTTATTCGATTAATCTTTGTTTTCAATTTTTGGAAATTCGATTTGAACCTGGCGGCAGGCACATGTAAAATCCGCCAGCGAACAGACTACGGACGGCTGTCGGGCTGTGGCGGTGTGGCAGAGGCGGACGTGGCTTGTACTCCGTAGCCGTGCCGTGCGGCTTCTGGGAACAGTGGAAGAACGTCGGCAGCTGCAGATGCCCGGCGTGCTGCCGTGCGGCTCCGCGGCGCGGTGTGGCGGGGAGCCGGGGAATCAAACCAGCCAACGGCCTGCGCGCCTTCTCCGTTCTCCCTGACGCCGAGCAGAGCTTAGCAGGCACGTTCACCTGCCCTACAGTGCCTACACGGTACGCCATGCTATGCCGTGCGGATTTCACGCCGTGCCTCTACCGAGCCAGCCCGTGAGTTGCTGTACGAATTCGTATCGTCCCAGTCCCAAGCCCCAGCCGGACAGCAACGAACGACGAGTACTGCAAGAGCAACATTTTTGGATCTTCCTGTCCGTGACCCTTGCGCCTGGAGCTGGAAGCAGCCCCTACACGAGACGAGGGAGAAGCTACTATTGCAGCCGGACTCACATGGTCTGATGGATGGGCAAGCAAATGCCAGACGTACAGGAATGAAGCGAGGGGACTCTTCTCATTCATGTTCCAACGGCCAGCGCTCAAGATGGACGGGCGATCACCGGGGCCGGCGTGTCGACGCTGCCTACCACGGCCGGCCGACCGCCAGATCCAACGCTTCTCCTGTTCCTCCCCGGCTTTGCCCCACACATCTCTCGACAGGTCATCACCAAGTTTCCCTCCACCACCCATGCCAATTCATGGCCACTGTTTGCTAGTAGTACCGCTACTGCACAGCATTTGCTACCTTGTCGTGTCCGTGCGTGGATCGTGACTCGATCGTGACTTGTGACCCGAGGCACCAACAGCGCCGGCGACATTGAACTGCACATAGTACCCCGTACTCCGTAGTACTGGAAAGATACCAAGACGATGATGCTACGTACTACACATACATAGTCTCACGAGCTCTAGCAAATTACAGTACACGCCCAAGGAATGATTATTACAAAGGAACAAATCCGGAAGAATCCCGTGCCTCGAATAGTTGTTTGTAAGTATCATCATAATGCACAAACATACATGTGTTGTAATAAGAAGAATGAGGAAGAAATCACGAGTCTCTAAGACGACTGGCAAACTCTGATGGATGCTCTAGAACATAATCCCGGCGGCGGCGGCCGTAACGGCGAGGGCGATGAGGCTGCCGGCGGTGACGGGTCCCGGGACGTGGCTTGAGGATTTGGCTGAGCCGGCCGGCGTGCTGGCTGCAGAACAAAACAGCGATCGGAGGCGAAGTTATATATCAGAGCAAGTAGGCAAACTAAGATAAGATTCTAAAATGTGTCAGCGTGACGAACTGATGACAACTGAGGACACCTAGCTAACAGCACAATGAAACCTCTACAGTGCATCGGTTAACATCAGGGGTACAGAAATTAAGAGCTGTCGCTGGTGGATATTTAGTGCTAATATTCTCTATTCTCTTCTATGTTGCAGCTAACATGCTCAAGGGGGGATCCATGGATTTTCAGGCAGGGAGCGAGCAAGAGAGAAAGAGCTCAAAAGTGATCTGTTTTTCATAATTTGTCCACCACATATGCTGATTTGCAGACCTATTTCAGTGTCAGCGCTTTCAATGCTTTAATCCTACAGAACTGGTTTAACAGAGATGTGCAAAGTGATATTGTTACTACATCTCCAACAAAGATAGGAGTATGATCGAGCTAGCTAAGGACTGAGAATCAAAGCAAGCAAATAATAGTAAGTTAACCACTTACCAGGCACTTCTGGGCCGCCAGAAGATGGAGAGAGGCCTGACACGGGCGCGGCAGTAGGCACCAATCCCGCGGGGATGGGGACTCCGAAAGCTGCACATCAAAATAGTTCACTTCAAACTTAAAACTTAACCAAACCACGGTCTTAGTTAAGTGAGATGTCTGAACAAGTAATTAGCTACGGCAGCTTCCGTCTCGTAATTTCTCATCGTATCGTATCATACTACACAAAGCAAACGGAGTATGTTTGCACGAACAGTTTCATCTAATCCTCGATTAGAGGAAACAGCTGGATTCGGCAAGCTTTGTTTCATTTCCTTTCACGGACTAACAACCTTACAAACCTAGTGGTGCAAAGCCCTCAACGGTGGTGACTGTGCACAGCATGGTCGTGCACTAGTACGTTACGTACCTGCGCAGGCGGCGACGGGCGGCGCGGTGAGGCGGCAGATCCCGGGGAGCGCGAGCGCGCGCTTGTAGTCGACGCTGACGCCGTAGGACTCGGCGGCGCCGCCCAGCAGCTGGCAGAGGCAGACCGGGTGGGACTCGAGCAGGCCGGCCAGCTCCGGGCAGCAGGGCTTGTCCGGGTGCCGCGCCGTGCTCCCGGCCGTCACGTACGTCAGGCAGTCCGACATGTTGAGCACCGCGTTGAAGCACTCCTCGCTGAGCCCGGGCGCCGGGCCGGGGGCGGCGGCGGGACCCTGCGCCGACGCCGGCATCCCGAACGCCAGGAGCGCCACGGCCAGCGCCGCAACAAGCACCGTCGTAGGCCGCCGCAGCATTGCCATGCTATGTATGCTCCGACTGCTTGCTAATGCTGGCTAGCTAGCCGAGGCGGTGGTTTCTGGCGCGCTTTGCTGAGAAGTGACCTGACTGCTAGGCAACTGCCTGTGCTTAGCTTATATACTAGTACTAAATACGATACGGTGTGTGTGACCGTGTGAGTGTGACTATGACTGACGGCAGCGTGCGTGCCGGGCGTGTATCGAACTGATGGAGCAGGCCCGGGCCTGGTCGAGCTGCCGTAGTTTGTGGCGATGTAGTTGCAGCTGCGTGCCCGCGCGGCCGGGTCCCCCCGCGATCCGCGATCACGATCTGTCCAGGCCCGATCTCCGTCGGCCAGTCCGCCAGTGCAGTGCAGTGCATGCAACTGTGCCAGCCGCCGCTCGCCGGTCACTAGCCAACCGGCGCGCGCGAGTGAAAGCGGATATGAATGCGGCGCCCACTGTAAGCCGTGGCGCACCCACCGTGCTGCGGCAGCTAGGTGGCAGCAGCCGGAGCGCGGGCGCCGGTGCCATGTGCGTGCGTGCAGTGCTCGCACCCGACTTGAATGCCGCATCAAATGCGGCGGTCCCTGTCCAGAGACCAGAGTCCACACTCCAGGCATGGCTGCTTGCTCGGCGAGGCGATGATGAGCGATCTACTACTACCACCACTACTAGGCTGTATCCAATTGTGTGTCGCCTTTAGTGTGCTCTGAAAATCAGTTGAGGCCATGGGAGCGGATCGGGCGAGAAATCTCGGCTAGGCCTCTGTCGGCATTCAAGCGCCGTCCTGGAGAGGGTGACTGAAGACGGAGTAAAAGCACTCGGCATGGCATGTCTACACAGCGTGGCCAATAGCAACGAACAATATGGCTCTGAACCTCTTCTCTGATCATGCTTGTGTATGCGTGTGTGTGTGTCCGTTTAGATTTGTTTGTCACGGCTTAGCATAAGATGAATCGAGTTTCAAACGTGTTGAGCTGTCTCCGGTGAACAAGCTTATGTAGTTTTCCATTTTTGCTGCTTCTTTCGGTCCTGAAGATCCTACGGGTTTGTTTGGTTGGTGTCGCAGACTGTCAGAGAAAGTTTGACAAGGAAAATTAAAGCCACATTTTGTGACAAAGTTTGATAAGAAAATAATAAGTCTATAAATAACGTGTGGGACAGGGTGCTAAAAAAGTGTGACACGCTATACTTGTAGCAGCAAACAAAAAACTGTAGCATGGCGTATTTTGGCCACGAACCAAAAAGGCCCGTAGTCTTGTAACTCGTCTTTGCGCAAAATGAGTGCAAATCTGCAAGATTGCGTTCTACGAGGAACGAGGGCCAGAGCATTACAGAGAGCATGCTGCTGTGTTTTGTAAACATTCAGTTAAGACAGAACACGTCCGCGCATCGACGATATGTGATGCATATATATTCCTGGGAGATAGCATAACAATTCAACTACAACAAAAAGTTTCTTTAAACACCAGACCTCTCCTCGAGAGCATGTGGTGTGGAAAGTAAACTTTACACAAGGAGAAGCGCTTTGTCTTTTAAAAATTTGGATACCCGGTTCAGTAAAATTTTCAGACTGCGGTATCATCTTCAGGCTCATTAAACTGCTCTTCATACACATCCTCCTCGGCCCCGTCCTCAATAATGCTGCTGTCAGCACTGACACCATCATCATCTTCATCGTTGTGGTTGACACAATCAGCCTCTTCTTCATCAATCAAGTTTAACTCTTTCCGATCACCATTTTCATATGCACCGACAATGCTGTTGTTCGCCATCTCGGCATTCTCCAAGTCGTCTGTACCAATATTACTTTCCATTTCAATCTGATTCACCTTAACACTAGGAAACTGTAGAAGCTTATCAGGCCAGTCCTTAAAGAACTTGTTCAAGGTCATGAATTTGAACACGTGGAGAAGTCTCTGTCTATCCCTCTTGATATCAGAGCTAAGAAGCTTCTGCAGGAGGGTTGGTTCTCTGCTCTTGGCCATTGCATCATCAGTGCGAGGAGTACGGTTCCGTACCTTAGATCTTTTAGACTGAAAACCTCTACGCTCATACCTTGATCTTTTGTTATTATTATTGAAACGATTTCCAAAACGAGAATCCTTGTATTGAGTTTTCCTATTATTTTTATTTTCGATGCATTGATCCTCAGTTTCTGATAGATAGCCAGGTGGTAGCTCAGGTAGTTCAAAACCCAGTTCTTGCTGCTTTGCTAGGACTTCCTTCAGTTCCTGCACCAAACAAAACAGTAGCTTCTAAGAGCCAGACCAACATACATTTCCAGATTGAAATAATAGAATCACATCATCAACATTTATGTGCCCATTAATTGAATGCTCTGGACATCCTTTCTACTCCCTCGTCACAAATAAGTTACATTTTGAACAACTTTGACTAGTACCCTTTGTTAAAAAATGTCTTGTGAAGCATTTCAAGACAAATCTACCTTAACGTTTTCGAATATCCAAACTTCCAACACGTAAGAAATAAGAAATAGTATGCAAAGAAATTTAGGAATAGTTCACTTGGCAAAACATCATTTATTTCTGACTGGAGAGGGAGTAATTGAAAATCATCTAAAGCCAAACCAGTTCCATTTTCCTTTAAAATGAGAAGGTACATCAGGATCATAAATTCATAATAACAAATATAGGATAACCTGACGTTGTAGCTGGGCATCTTTGTCCTTGTTTTCATTATCTGACTTTATCTCAGCCAACTTCTGTGTTTTGGAGTATACAAGCAGCTGGTTAGTAAATGTTCCTTTCATGCAAACATGAAGTTGGTCAAGCCTACTAAAAGGAAGGTAGAAGCATGGACCTTGCTTACGTTGACACTTGTAGGGTAATTCTTCTTTCGTGCCTCTACCCACCGTTTAACTTCATTTGCGTCATAAATTATTGGAGGGGGCCTGCAAGTACACATTTTCTGTAAGAAATAGGAATCTGTAACAAAATGATTAATTTGTGTTTGTACTACAGCCATAAAGAACAAGAGGCTGGGCAGATAACTTCAAAGACGAATAAAAAAGCACAACAGAAAGTTGAATGCAGAAAAACTATGAAGTTGAGGCTCTCATGTTCAATGTGCTGTCCTAGCATATCAGCCTGTTTCTAGACATTAATGAAGGTATTAATTCACCAGAGAAGCATGTGCTTCAACTATTCTATAAATAAAGACATGAAATTCTGAGGGTTTGATGGCAACATAGCCATACTAATTGAGCAGTGGACGTTGCACCCAAGCAACCTAAGTGCTACCTCCAGTCAAAACTACCTGATACATTTGAATTGGAATGGCCTTCCATTCATACGCTTGGCCACTAACTTCTTCTAGAATATTGTTCTTAAAATCCTCAAAATCTAAGAGGTTTTGCAAGTATGTTTAATATAAATTACATGTGCCCAAACTAAATAATCTTAGTTATTGATGTTTGTAGTTTTCAAGTTAAACCAAATCTTGTCAGCAACGACAACTTTTTTTTTCTGACTGGAGAGAGTACTTAACATAAAAATGTGGTAAAAGGCATAATAAAAAGGTCTGAAGTCATTTTAACTTCAAACAGACTAGAAGAGATGCCAACATTGCTACCACATAATCTGGTTCTTCTCAATCAGACCTGTGTAACCAGCTTCTTACTTAGCAATGATATTGACAGCAAAAAAAAACACCATTTCGTAACTCATACTTTCGGCGTCCTCCAGATGCTGGAGCTGGAAAATCACTGCAATGTCCTGGTGCTGAACTTTTGTGCCCCATGAAGTTTGATTTTATTTCTCCCCAGTTGTTGCTTCCTGATAAAGTGATGAAATAATCATGACAGTCAATTGGGGAGATATTATTCAATATGATAGATGATGAAATAACAGTGGCAGATATTGGAATGGTACAAGTAAAATGGAGTTTAGAAAGATATTTTCCCACAAAAAGATTCAAAGTTAAGTGGATGTTCATGCTAGTTTTACATATTGTTGGAAAAAGAATGCATTGAAGACTTGCAACGATGAAATAGGCTCCAGCTTGATGATTAACACTTAGCATAGCTTCAGTCCAAAACATATGATCCAACTTCTTGAATACGGAGAGAAGGTAGCCATTGTTTAATTTTATTTTGCAATCTTGTATGAATGTTCAAAAGCAAGAGCTGAGAAACATATTATATATGGTTAACTGCATGTCGTAGATCACAATACCTCTTCCATGACTTTGATTAGGGTGCCTTCCTCTGCCCCTCCCTCTAAAGGCACCAAATTGCCTGCCACCTCTACCATCTCTTCCAGCGCTAAATCCAAATTTCTGGTCTGTTATTTTGTTCCCACTTTTAGAGGCAAAATTAGATATGTCATCTGCTTTATTCTCAAAGTGACAAACCTGTTATATTCAACAAATCAGAAATTAAATGAGTCGGTATATTCATTAAAAATGGGGAAAAATGTCACTGAGAAGCAATTATCTGAACAGAATAGGTTTTGACTGACGATGATACACTTATCTACACAATTAGTAACAGATGGAAATAACATAAGATGGTACAAACATTTAAAAGGAATAATGAGCCAATCTAAGAAAAGTTAAAGAGCACAAGAGGAATAGAACTAGATCACCAAAAGGTTCAAACAACCAATGTGCAAATGAAAAAAAATGGCCATTTGGTGGAAACATCGATGGGAGATCAGCTGACTCAATAACGTTAGGTTAAACATTTGTTTGATTGCAATACATCGTGGTTTATCTCACTGAAAATCATCCTTGGAATCCGGCACAATGATTGGAATCTTAAGCATATGGGGTACCCATCTTAATATTAAGTCCTACTAATATCCATGAAAAGCTCTGCAGAGGAGAAAGCTATGCCGACGCAAATGCCTCCATACCCATACATCAATTTCAACAAATAACGGCACATGATTCAATCACCTCTCCAGCACTGCTATTCCCATCCTTCCTCCCAACGTCGAGAATCGGCCCCGGCGTACCACCGCTGCCGGCTTTGCCGTTGTGGTCCTTCCTCCCAACGCTGAGAATCGGCCTCGCGGCACCACCGCTTCCAGCGTTGATGTTGCTGGAACCGTTACCCGCAGGATTCATCATGGGACTGGGTGGCCGCGGCCCACGAAACCTAGCACCGCCCGGTCGAAACGCCCCGCCGCCGTTGAAACCCGCAGGCGGCGGACCGCCCGTGAAGGGCGCAAACTGATTGGGGTTCGCCGGGAACCCTCCCGGAAAGAACGGCGCCTGCTGCTGCTGCTGGAGCGCGGCGGCGGCGAGGAAACTGAGATTCTGGAGCTGCTGGGCCTGGCCGAGGAGCTGCAGCGCCAGGAAAGGATTGGCCGCCGCCGCAGCAGCCATGGGATTGGCGGCGGCGGCGAGGTTGGGGACAGGCGGCGGGAAGGCGGGGTGCATGGGGGTACCGGGAAGGTGAGGCGGTCCCGGGTCGCCGCCGGGCCGTGCGCGGTGATGTTGGCTGGCGTTGGGGCGGGGAGGGTGGAAGGGGCGCATGGCTGCGCCGGCGTTTTTGGTCGGCGAAGAGATGGCCGCCGTCCAGTGACGACGGGGGAGAGATTTTGTATAGGGTTTTAGGCTGAGACTCTCTTTCCTTTCGCGGTAAAGAACTCCCTCCGCCGCCGCCGCCACCGAGCCGCCCGTTTGACAGGGCCTCTCCAGTCTCCAGCGGCTTCTCGGCAGCCGTTCTGTGCCAACCAAGAAAAATAAGTCTATTATAAGCTGGGATAGTGCCCAAAACAGTGACTTCATCCAGCTTCACCTCATCTTGTAGAGCGACATTTTATTTGATCAAGTTGTTTTACCTAATAATTTACCAAAGTGGATCTAGCTCCACCAATTGAGCTGAAGCACATAACAACTACTCCTTCCATTCTAAAGTATAGATCATTTGACTTTCTTTTACTCTAAATTTAACTACTCATCTTATTAAAAAAAATTATACAAATATGGTTAAATTTAAGTCAATCTTGAAGAACTTTGTTAATAAAACAAGCCAAAATAAAATAATTAATATTTTATATAATTTTTAATAAGACAAGTGTTTAAACTTACCGTTGAAAAAATTAAACAACCTATAACTTAAAATGGATTAGTACTTTAACACTAATGAAGTAGAACCGTGGCAAACGAAATTTTCTCAAATAAAAATGTGTAGGGTCACCTCCAAAACGACTCTAGCTCTTTCAAAGGAGCTCTCGTGTCAAACACCCTATAATCTTGAAAAGCGCTCGAAAGCCGTCTGTTCCCTTATCACGCCTCTTTCTCTACGTCTTTTCTAACCTTAGCTTGAATTTATCACCCATAGTACAATATTCTCTCACAATAAAACAACATCAGCTAGACATAAAATCATCAGCCAGCTTAGCATGACTTTGTGGCTTTGACATAGCCAAAAAGATGGCATGACAAACAGGTTTCATTCCAAAAAAAAAAAAAGGAAATCTGGATACACACACTGGATGATGGGATTTTAACCAAGAGAATACAATCCCACAGGACAGTTTTTACATGATCGATCGGTAGAGTGAAATTGAGCTTTGTGAAGAACTAAAGATACAGCCACTACCTGCTATTAAGCTGAGCATAAAGCAATTAGATTACTTGACCAGATGGCTTACTAGCTTTTGAAATCTCTATAGTAAAACAGGATGAAAATGCAGGAAAACTAGCTGAATCACAAACACATGGCAACAATTACAGCGAATTGGTTATGCAGTGAACAAGCAAACATGGTCCTTTAAAAGGAAAAGAAGAAAAGCTTTTTTATAAAGAGAAAAACATAGGTAAAGATATCATCATGATCCATGATACTATGATGAGAATTAATATTGCGAGTGTCGACAGGCCCCTTTTAACATACAAAGGCAACACCCATTACTGAACAACACGACATCTGACACCAATATGATCTTTTCAACATCTTTTTACTATATTTTCAAGGAATAAAAAAAGGGTAATGAACCAGTCATTTGATGTAAAAATGCCACCCTTCTCATTCACAACATGGTTTAACAAGAACATGAACACAACCCACAGGCAAATGTTGAAATGGTGAAGTAAAATTTTTGATGCTTGACCCGCACTGCCTGCCAGAGATACATCAGTCCATGGGAGTAGAGGACACAAGTTTTGCTTCGGGCAAAAATTCCAGCACTCCTGCCATGACTTTCTATGCAGTCCTTTCTGATATACAAGAGCGCGCAGACAATGAAATCCAAGACACATATTTACCTCAGCATTTCAGGTTCGATGCACATTTGCTTTCAATGCATCTAGTATAGTACACCTGAATATCCATTTGAGTTTCGACCAGTGCCGATTGCCTTCCTCTTCTGTCGACCGCTATCCAACAAAACACTCTTTACTAGAGCTCACTCAAATGGATTCCTAGGTGGAAAAGCTCCTTGATGTGTTGAACTCCTGTAATAAAGTGATTATTTATAGAAAGTAATGTGCATTACCAACTGTATGTGCAAGTATCAAGGAGCTTACAACATGTGAGAGTCTTGTCCTGCCACATAGGATAACCCTCCTGGACCAAAAATCAGATATGGTACTAACAGTGAGAATTTCCAGTCTTTCTGTGACTGTATATTTGTACATCAGTACATGAGTAATATGAGCAACGAACAAGTACCTTGAGGCCCAGAAGGAATATATGACATAGTGGAATTTTGAGAAATCCATGGCTCTGTTAGGCTTCTAGAATAATCTGTGGGAGTGTGAGGATCTGGTAATGTTTCTTGCAGTGAGGTCAAATCCATGAACTGAGAAAGGGAAACAAAGGCGTCAGTGAATAACGAGAACAAAAAAAAATAGTATTAGGCAACATGGGAACAACTGCATTCAGGTTAGCATGTCAAGAACCAAAGAATAATGTACAGACTCTATTCCCAGGTTTGTATTCACATAATAAACGAAAAAAATATTCAATGAATGGTTTCCTTTTAGTCTGAACTTGTGTATTATGAAGTCACAAAGACAGGGAACACATTTTCTTCCGAAAGACAGGGTACACATTTTCTTCCAATGGGAGCCGAAGTCACTGAAGGGAACACATCAAGAACTTAAATTTGAATTCCTTCTACTATAGCTCCGTTTGAAGAATTGTAGGCTGACTTAGGTAGGCTCTTTCGCTTAATTTCTTTTGTGTGCTCATATTCCAACGATGAATACTGTCGTTTCAAATAAGAAGCTTATAAACAGAAGGAACAAAGTTACTAGCCCGCATTATTCTAAATGTTATTGTAAATCAGAAAGAAAAATACCATGTTATTGGCGCCAACATCAGATTCAAATGCCATGTCAAATGGGTTTGTTGATTTTCCAGGATGAGAGACCATGCCACCCTGAAATAAAATTCATGAAATTGTTACTGCAGTAAAATAATCCTGTTTTGACACTTGGTAAACTGGTTCCAGTTATCCATGAGCACTATGACAGGCAGATTACAAGAAATAAAGGGCATGCAAAGAAGTCAAATGACATTCGCAGGTGCCCATAGGGTGATGTATGCATTGCGGGAGCATCAGAAGTCATAGTCCAAATTGTCTTGGTTAAATGTTCCCTCAATGTCTATGATAAGCTAGATAATGCCATGTGAAGTAGACACCACAAACAAATATACATTACATGTCGAAGGGCACAATTCTAATATGTCTGTTCGTGTTTGCTCTCAGAAAAAATGGAACTGTTGCCAAACAAGAAAGGTAACTGGCTACCAAAGGAAAGAACCTTAAAAGGTAATGTTCTATCATAGGAAAGAACCTTAAATCACGGATAAAACATACCAAATGGGGCTGGAGTGATGAAGGAAATGATGGTCCAACCACCTCAACATGTGAAACACTGAAGCCAGAAAAGATATCCGCACCCCTCGCTAAATCCTAGAGAATAATTCAGAATATTGAGTCCAGTCCTCTTTGAGAAATATACTTTTTGAATCGTTAACAGAAACTTATGTACCTGTGGAGTTCTGGCTTCAACATATGGACCATTTGGCAAAGAGAATTGATGAGCTTCTACTTGAGGCATAGTATTAAATGCGAACAGATTATTTGATGTGCTCTGAGTAGATTCACCAAAGGCATTCCAAGACTATAAACAAGAAGGAGAAAGTTACTAAACAAGTGAAGCTATAATAATCCATTAACAGCCTCATATGTCCAATGACAAAATTACCTGAGAATTTTCTTTGGGGACAGGGATCTTCACTTCCTCAGCATTTAAACTCCAGTTATCCATCAAAGCCGGAGAACTTTGTGACCCAATCACATTTGGTGGCGAAGTTGGTAATGTTGATTGATCAATTCCTTCAGCAACACCATCAGAAGGAGGGAATGCAGCAGGCACCTGACCTTGCACATTTGAAACAGATGTCAACGATCCATGTTGCATGTCAAAGAAAGCCCATCCATCATTAGCAGGCAATGGAGCTGCTGGTGGAATTTTCTGAACAGTAGACAAATGTGGCAAATGTTGGTCAAAGCCAGCAAATAGATCTATTGGCTGAGAGGGTGAGGGTGTTGCTGGTTCCTGCAAAGTTGACAGACTAAACAAATCTTGGTGCACAGCATGAGATGTGGCGAGAGCTTCAGCTGATGGTACCATGCCCTTCTGAACAACAACATTATGGGCAGGTTCTTTAGCAACATCAGAATGACTGGATACATTATCTGTACTATGAGAAGCTGGTAACTGTTCATTAAAGCCGGCAAACAGATCTATCGGCGCAGCAGATGTGACAGACTGTTGCACAATTGATTGATCAAAGAGGCCAAGAGGTGTGGAAGTTGTTGGTTGTCCTGGAGCACGTGTTGGCACCACAGCTTCAATCTGAGTGCCACTATGTTGCACTGGTTTCCTGGTGGCAGCAGTTTGGCTCAAGTCAGCAGATTTATGAGGTACCAAGTTGTGATTGTTGGGTGGCAAGGCATATTGTTGTGTTGAAGCCTCAGGAGAAGCCACAGTCTGATGGTTTACAGCATAATGCACTGACTTTTCTGTTGGTGCATCAGGTGGGTGACCTGATTCAATTGATTTGTTGGAAACTGAGCTACCATCAAATGATCCAAAACTTCCAGATGAAGCTGTTCGCTGCACATGGAAAGAAGGAACGATTTATATATAATCCACTATACTTGAAAGAGTTTTCTAAGTCCAAGATGCATTTACTGGAAAGGAAAGAGAACAGAAGAATAAAAAACCTGTGAATGCCGAACTCCATTGAAATCTATTTGTGAAGCTGCATTAGGATACTTTTGAGTTTGAGGATTGTCAGCAGAGACATTTCTTGAATGGTGGACTGAGGGACTGCTGTACCCTGTCTCCTGAGAGCTAGGAGAAAGCACATCATTTCTAAAGTCACCGGTGCTTGAGGCTGAGAAGTCGGAAAACCTTGATCCTGAACTTTCATTAGCAAAACGGTCTTCATTCATCTGCTCTCGCAAACGACCTGGACTGAATAGTAAGTTGCCAAGTTTCCCATCGAAGAGTGCCCTATCTGAAGGCCTTCTAGCAAGTGTGTCAACTTGCTTACCATATCGCCTATCTTCATACTGAAAATCATAGGGCGGGCTCTGGGAATATGAATGATAAGAGCTAGCTCTTCTCATGTCATTGTCGTTGCTCTTCATACTCTGCCAGGAAAAATGGTAATTAAAGCATATTCGTGGACTATGGTAGTTTCAGGAGGAATATGTGGACGACTATGGGAATTAGTTGGAATAGCAATATGGTCTATGACAGTTCAAAGGTTACATAAAAGACAGCACAGTTACTTATATCTCCATATCTCTGTTCACTAGACTTATACAAAGGATAACGCAATGTACTCGCAAGACACATCAGCTCGTTACCTCACTATCTGTTGCTGGTTTGTTTGAGGATCCACCAGCATACTTCTTATCCACATAAACAGACCTGATAAATTCCCTTATCCTATCTGGATTGCTGAAACAAAACATAGATGAGAAATATAACATTCTTCAGATAGCATAAAACATAAGTACCCATAAAAACTCTACTCAAGAGTGAACGAAACTCACGTATTTACAGGCAACCTCATTCGTTGCCAATCCCAATCCTTTAGGTAGATGTCACGTGCTCGCTGCAGTCATGACCCCAACTTTAAGTTATAAAAGATAAATGGGGGCCTCAGAGGTACAAGATAAAATATCTGTAGGTTTTGTTTTACCTGGTTACCTCCCTGTTCGAGGGCCTGCACTTCTTGGGTAGTAAATTTGGACATTGACACCGACTTAACACGGTGAGTGAATTCACGGCTGTATATCACACCACAAGACGTCAAGAAGGTAACAACCTCAAGAAGATATATCAGAACTAAAAGCAGACCAAACAAACAAAGGTTAACAATGTACAGCAGGACTTGATTATCTGCTTCTCCAGTTGAAAACTGATTGCATGTGAAAGTAAAATATCCAGAGACTAGAGTTGTAAAATGGCATGATGGAAATTTCCATTAGGGAACTAACCAAAAATAATGTGATAGCCCTTAAATGTAAATTTTCAGCCATTTCTGAGCAGCAGACAAAACCATTTTGTTTTTCATCTAAAGCACATTCTTACTATTTGCCTTGTTCGAAGCATCACATACCAAAACCATACATTTTCTAGCAAAAGTTATTAAGGTAGGGAAACAGATACTCACTGAATTCCACTACATGAAAGGCAAATGAAGGTCCAGAAATTGGTACACACATATTGCGGTCCCTATATAACAAAACAAAAGTGGTTCAGGTGAAATCAAGAGAACAGTATATAAAAAACACTTGGGCAAGAAACTGAGACGAAATGCAAATGCATCACTGGATAAAGTTTTGTGCTGAACAATCAAAGAGATTCAGTAACAGTAAACCAAATAGGAAAATCATCTCTAATGCCACACTATATTACATAAACTGGTAAATGCAATACAAATAGTACTTACTGACAATTATAAAGTATACTAAAAAGCTCAGCAATTCAATCTCAACTAAGGAACTTAATTGTCAAACACAAACAGAAGGTACAGATAAACGTATCAAAACCAGAAAGTAGCTCAAATAAATCAAAGAACTATTTATCAACATACGAATCTAGCAATTGTGTATTAAGAAACAGCAGCAACATTTAAGTTTCACAATCCAGAGTAAACCAAGGGCAAACTAGAAGTACCGCAAGTGATACTGAAAACAACATAGAAATAATAATGATCGTCCAGCCAACAGGTACAGCTTGAAAACTTATAAACCAACGAGCCAAAGTTCACAAGGAACTCAGATATGTTTTTGGCAAATCTGAGCTAACTGCGTAACATTCCAAACGACACACAGATTCCACTGCCTCCATGTAACGATCCGCGAAGTGGAACAGCAGACGCCTCCCAGTTATCAGTTTAGTAATTAGTGAACCAAAAATGCGCGAGAGGGTTACCACACTGTTGCAATTGATGCACTTGCGGTTGGGCGGCAGCTTCATGAGGCCGCGGATGATCTTCTCGTTCCTCTCCTCCTCCCTTCTGCTCCCCATCGTGCGCCGCAGAAATCAGAAAAATCCCCTAGTAAAACGAAGGATTCACCCGAAAAGGCCTGCCGTAATTTCAACGGGCCCGGCCAGAAATCGGCGAGCCCTAGCTCGATTGAGGCCGGGATTCGGGCGCTGGTAGGGGATTCGAGGGGTCGGCGGCTAGGGTTTTGCGGAGGTGGAGAAGAGGAGGAGGAGGCGAATGGGAATGGCGGCGATGGCAAGCCTCGTCGACAGAGATGGGAGAAGGAAAGGCGAAGCCAGAAATTTGGCTTTGGAAATTAGTGGCTGAAAGCCGACGGATCCGGGAGCTTTTTTATATATAAATTGCATGGAAAAAGGATTTAACGGCGTCGTGACGTCAAATTCCCACGAGAAACGACCGCAACGTCGGCGAGCAAAAAAAAAAAACTCACTCCGCTCCGAATTATATATTCGTTTTAACTTTTTTATTATATATATTTTACTATGTATTTAAATAAATAATATATCTAGATATATAATAAAATATATGTAAAAAAAATTAAAGTAAACTGGAGTACGCTCCATGCGATTCTGTAAGCGTAACGGTCTAATGCGACCATTTGGACCTATAAGCAAGCTGTACATGTCGGCTGTTTCTTTTGCACATGAGCATCTTCACAACCAGATTAAGGTTAAAGAGAAATGACAAAACATGCCTTTAGACCCCCGTTGGTTCATGGAATAAGCGCAGGCAAAAGAGAGAAATCTACTCGCTATGTCTTGAATTATAGTTCGTTTGATTTTTTACTTTAAATTTGATCGTTTGTTTTATTCAAAAAATTTAAATAAAACTAGTTAAATTTAGATCATTTCTAAAGATCTTTTATTAATAAAACAACTCATAACAAAATAAATAATATTTTAAATAATTTTTTAAATAAGATGAGATGATCAAATTTAAGAAAAAAAGTCAAACAAACTATAATTTAAGACTAGTATTTCCTATGGATTTGGTGGTGTTTGGAACAGGGGAAAGCACGGTATGGATTTCAAATGAAATGATTTATTGGCTCAAAAAATGCAGCAACTAAAACATTTTTGAGCTCATGTTTTAGTGAAAGTCCGAGACAAATCTCCCACCAATCCGACTAGTCGTACTACACTGCACAAAAAATAAAAATTGGTCAATGATTTCCACAAATGACTGCACTGCCAAAAGAGAAAAATACTGATGTTTTGTCTCTTCTCAAATCTACATCAAAGCACAATATTTCATAGGAAACTTTCCTCCATTCCAAAGGATCATGATGCTTCCTAGTTCCTTTTCGACGTTTCTCCTACGTTTCTCCCGTAAGCCAAAGGGGGCCTTTAGAGTGTATGGATTATGCTAACTATGCTCCAATAAATTAACAAATGAAAGAAGTTTGGAGAAAAGGTTGCTAGCTCTCCTCTATTTAAGAGATTATTAAGTTTAAGAAGAAAAGGTTTGAGTGACCGAGAAAAAGTATAAGATTGGATCTGGTGGAGCAAACTGTTGACCTCGTTTCTCTATATGATAACTTTTTTTTAGAGAGAAAGAGAATTGTTTTCCTCAATTGGTGGAACCCGCTACTCAGACGAGAGCGACATACTTTGTTAGTTCGAGAAATACAATTCTTACTTTTTGAAAAATTAATAGTTTAAAATTTGACTAAATTACAAGAATATTAACATTTATATTATATAAAATAAAATAAGTATTGATAAATTAAGTATTGAATATATGTTTATTGTAAATTTTGTTGGGTTATAACCTTATTATTATTATTTAGAATAAATTTGGTTAAATTTAAGCTAATTTGACTTCTATAAATTATATATTTGCAATTTTTTTTGGACGGGGGGAGGGAGTATAGCATGGTGCATAAGTGCATTATCCGCTGGGATTATGAGAAGCACTTCACTGGCGCACCGCATACCTACGAGCCACACATGTCAATTCTCGAAATTTTCTCACAACACTGTTGGGCTGTTGGCCTCTTGGTCCTGTCATTTGGACCAGTCGAACTGGCAGAAAGCTTTCAGGATAGACATGGCTGCCGCCTTTGCCGTCATCTCTCTCCTGCTTTTGGTCTGCCTCCAGGGCGCGGCTCCCGTTCTCGGCTTCACAAGGAGCGACTTCCCTGAAGATTTCGTCTTCGGATCCGCTACCTCGGCTTATCAGGTAACCGATGAGCCCGTCCGGGGCTCCCGTGCAATCGAGTCATGTGCGCTTTCCTGCGTGTTCATCGTAGGCAACTACAGTAATTTTTTTTAGTTATTATTTTGAAATGAATTGCTGCTGCAGTACGAGGGTGCTGTTGCTGAGGATGGTAGGAGCCCAAGCATCTGGGATACCTTCACTCACGCAGGTCCGCACGTCACTCGTCGGTTGGATTTCTGCTACTGATGAAAAATCTAAAACTGGATACTAGTGACAGAGAGAGGAAAGATACTAGTGACAGTGATTCGTGTTTAACAATGCATTGATTTAGTTATTGTGTAGATTGAGTGCCTGACTGGAGTATTACTGCCACTCTTTTTTCATCCTTGATAACAGGGAACATGCCAGACAAAAGCAATGGTGATATAGCCGCCGACGGGTACCACAAGTACAAGGTGAAAAACTCTGGCTGCTATCGAGCTGCTGGTTTCTTTTACTATGCCTATCGACTAATTGCTGTCCTTTAATCTTAACATATAATCTTTTGTGTTGAAGTACTGTACTTCTGAGATCAGCATGCTGAATGTTTCAGCATACGGAAAATAAAGGAGTATTTTTTATTTGTTTTTTGCTTTCACCTAAACCATCTAATGTTTCAGGATGATGTTAAGCTCATAATTGAGAGTAACCTGGAGGCGTATAGATTCTCTATCTCCTGGTCTAGGCTTATACCAAGTATAACCATCTTTTTGTGCAGAAACTTTATCATGTACGAAGCAACAAATTTCTAGGATCTTCGATTAATAAACTTTCTTAAATTAAATACACAGATGGAAGAGGTCCTATTAATCCAAAAGGATTAGAGTACTATAACAATCTCATAGACGAGCTAGCTAGACACGGTATGCCTATTGTAAATAAATTTTGAATGGTATTTATATCTGGTAATTGTACGGACATAAGCAATATCAATAACTATTGTGTATTTGGATTCTTCAGGTGTCCAAGTCCATGTTATGATTTACCAGCTGGATCTTCCTCAGATCCTGGAAGACGAGTATGGTGGATGGTTAAGCCCAAAGATTGTGTAGGGTCCAGTAACTTTTGCTGTCCGCGAATGATATTTTTCCCAAAATGAACTTATCTTGATCATCCATGCTACCACAAAATGCAGGGAGGATTTCACGGCATATGCAGATGTGTGCTTCAGGGAGTTTGGTGACAGGGTTTCACACTGGACCACTCTGGATGAAGCCAATGTGGCTGCACTTGGGTCCTATGATATTGGACAAATTGCACCTGGAAGATGTTCTGATCCATTTGGATTTGGAACAAAAAAATGTACAGCGGGAAACTCAAGTGTGGAACCATATATAGCAGCTCATAACATGATACTGGCACATGCATCAGCTACCAGACTGTACAGAGAAAAATACCAGGTGAGTAATCTTGTACCTGAAAACATCACAGGTGTCTTAACATTAGTCTTGTATTGTTTCTTTTTTCTCGAACACGCAGGAGAGCTGAGCATCATTGCATTGGAAGAAGAAATGCATATAGTGTACAGACACACCCACTGCTCACCCACACACTTGTAAAATCAGGATCATATATCGTGACATCTGAAATTGATCCTTATAATAGATCTTACATTTGAACACGTTTTGCTCATGAGCCAAGGCATCAGTTTCTCTTCTAACTACACCAACAACATTCCCTTTGGTTCTTAAAATGTTTATACCAGTCATATACTTACACAAGCATAAAATGACTGACTTGTAGGCTGTACAAAAAGGAGTTGTTGGCATAAACATATATACAATGTGGGCATACCCACTAACGAACTCCACTGCCGATTTAGAAGCAGCTCAAAGATTTCTGGACTTCTATTGTGGCTGGTATCTTTTTAACTCTTGTTGCATCACAAATATGGAACATTTACAGAGATAATCGAAAACAAGATGTATCAATTGTAGGATACTAGAACCATTGTTGTTTGGAGATTATCCAGGTGTAGTGAAGAAGAATGCTGGTTCTCGCCTTCCGTCATTCAGAAAAGTTCAATTTGAAGCGATTCGTGGCACTCTAGATTTCATTGGAATAAACCACTATCTCTCTGTCTATGTGAATGATCGCCCTTTAGAAAAAGGCATTCGTGACTTCGTACTGGACGTCGCTGCTGACTATAGAGGTAAAACAATTTGTCACTCAATACAGGATTATCCTTTTACTGCTTGAAATTCTTTAGATAAATCCCTGGGACTTCTGATTCATTTATCTAGTGTCACATACACAACGGCCTACAGAAATTCAACATGGTATCACATGGACCAAATAATGTGCTGATGCTTCTGAAACTTATTCGCAATGTTATGAAACCTACAAGCTAAATGCATCTAACAAAAAGATTATTTGATGCAGTTTCGAGAACGGATCCGCCAGAAGGTCAGGTAAGGTTTTTCATCGACAATTTTTCAGAAATGCCAATGCCTTGAGACTTTTCAGACATTAAGTTGTGCAATTAGAAATTCCTGTCTAACATGGGACACATTGAACGAGGTCCTCTTATTTGAGTGTGTAATAGTTGAAACTTTTTCAATGCTGTGACAGATACATCCTTTTCATTTTACTGCAGCATGCCCCAACATCTGTTCCGAGTGATCCCAGAGGATTGCAACTTATGTTAGAGTACCTGAGTAAAGCCTATGGGAACCTTCCCATTTATATCCAAGAGACAGGAAAGTCTATTTCCCAGCTGCAGGCCTCAAAATTCTAGTTCAGATAGTCATTAGAAGTACCTCTAAATGACTATGAAGATATCTGTCTCTGAAAAGAAAAAATGACTATTCAGAATCAATGTGTTCTATATACCTCTCTTTCTGGAACATATACTTTGTCTGGTAAAAAGTACTTGATGTTTTCTTACTTTTCATGATCTTTGATGGCCCCTTTTACCACTATCATCTATTTTAAAATAAAATTATAATATAACAAACTTATAAGAATAAAGTGCCTTTTAAGACAGATTTATTTATGTTGTCACAAGTTATTGACAGTTAGGTTTTCTTGTTCCAGGAAAAACTGACAGTTAAGTTTTTAAAAAGTTGATCACATCTTGTTCAGAACATCAATATTTATGCATTATGATCAGACATAGCATTAGATTTATACTTTCTTCCCTCTCCTTTCTCTCTCCAGGTCATGCAACCAGAAATGGTAGCCTCCATGATACTGACAGGGTTGATTACATGAAGAACCACACAAGCAGCACATTGACTGCTTTAAGGTGAGAGATATCAGATCCTCTTTAGTGCGATGCAAGACGGTGTGTTGTATAAAAACTCTAACCTTTCTTAATACAAAGATGTGCGCAAAGAGGGTTTTATGGTGCCTAGAAAGGTACCAAAATTATAACTCGATTAGCAGCTTTCCAAGGACGGTAAAAAAAGGCACAATAGCAGAACTCAGCAATGTGTATCAGGCAGTCAGACAACTTTTCACTAATTGTTCAGATAGTTCTTTTTTCCAGGAAGAACTATTTTTCACAGAGATTTATTCTCATCCTGTTTTGACGTGCAGGAATGGGGCCAATGTGAAGGGCTACTTCGCGTGGTGCTTCCTGGACGTCTTCGAGTACCTGTTAGGGTTCACGTCGCACTACGGCCTGTACCGTGTTGATTTCGAGGACGAGGCGCTACCAAGGCAAGCAAGGCTATCTGCTCGCTGGTACTCTAAATTCCTCAAGAACAAGGGGATCCGTGTACAGGATGAGTTCGAGGATGCGGGATCACACGTTGTGCAATAAGTTTTCTGTAATTTCTACAGCAATACATTGATTTGTACATCCTCTAGCGACACTACTGAGTACTGTAAATTGTAATGGAAGAACACCTTTTTTTTTCAAAAAAGCAAATTTTCTATCAAAATCTCTGTCCGAATACGAAACAGGAAGCACGCGTTGTTCCTCTGCACACGTCTGCACAACACAATCCGCGTAGGAAACGATCGCGGTCACCGGTTTCAATTCAATAATTCCAAAAAGGACCGGCAACTTCCTTTCCTGAAGTTAGCGCTGGTTTCCTCCCGGCGTCCGTATGCGAGCACGCCTCGCCGCGGGCATTGCTGCTGCTCCGCATCCCTTCATCGGCGATGCCTCGAGGATCCAGGACTCCCGCCGAACCAACTGGGTGGGGTCTCACAGCCGATTTTGGTGAGCCATCATCCTCCTCTAAGCAAACCACGGCGACGGTTCACCCCGGAGGCTATGGCCTTTAGCGTCGGATCCAGGGCCGGCCTCGCGCTTCGTTTATTCACGCTTTTCTTGGCAATCCCAGCTTGTTTTTCCTTGACACTTCTTTGTTTCGCAGATGCTGACTTATTGGAGACTCTTGGGATGACCTCTCTCCTGTTTGAGACTCCTTCTGGCTTCGCAGTCTTCAATTTTTATGCAATCGGCCTCTACGTACCAAATGCCATAGAGGTATTTCGATTTTCGTTCCTTGGTTAGGGCGAGGTACTTCGATTTTCGTTACAAGGTTAATGATGATACCTGCTTCCTCTTCTTGTTTTATCCTTGTCTCCAGAGTATCTGGGTAAACTTTGCTGAGCATTTTCTGGCAAAAGATGTGAGTGCCCCCTTCTGCCTTCTCTTCTCATTACTACCACTCTTTTTTTTCCTTATCATTCTTATATTCCCTCAGTTGCTTGTCGCCAAACTACCAAGTTAATTTGCATTGAGGGAGGAATATCAACACAATATTGCGAGCTGTTCATGAGCTGTTTACCATTATTATTAACATGATGAAAAGTTTTCTCGAATAACATGATGAAAAGTTATTTTGGTAAAGCATGTAGCATGATCTCATTACTACCACGTTCAGTTTTAAAAATATGCAGAACACATGATACTATCACTTAATTACATTGCAAGTGTTTGATAAATGAGGCCTTAAACAAGGTATATATCATTACAATTGAGACACAAATATCAAGTTGAGAATAAGGTTCCACAGATTGAGACAATGCAAGATATTTGATTAATTGCTTCTCTTTGCTCCTGAACATATTTGTTTTTTTTTTCTTATCAGACTGTTTGGCTGAATGAATTTCAAACCTTTGATGACAAGTCAAGTGCCATTAATGTTGATACGGGTGTTGATGAAAAGCTTACTATGATGATCATGAAGTGGCACCGCCCTAAGAAGAAATTGCTTGTTGGGAAGCCAGAATATAAATCAATCATTGAAAAAAGCTTGGTAAGTATGCTCCTTGTTTGCTTAAATGCATGAACAAGTTTGAGCGTCATAACTATCCTTTTTCCCTTAATGAAGAACGCGCTAAGCGCGATTTCGAAAAAAAAAAGTTTGAGCGCCATCTTTCTATGACTTTTTCAGGGAATAAACTGCCTGCATAATGAACTTGTAATGGACGTAATGCGGGGCATCAAGCATCTCATGCACAAACTGGTGCCCAGAGAAAAATCACAGCTGTCTATGGAGGACCGGCTCCCTATGAGTCAAGGACTGCAAATATTACTGCGTCATTATGGCTTTGATGTCGAACCAGAGATGGTGAGTTCATCAATTGCCATACTTCTTTATATCACCCTTTCATTTAGTGTTTAATTTTACAATAGCTTGTGTACTCACTAAGATCCTTCATTTTCATGGACCAAAGCTTTTCATGCAATTTTTTCTAGAAAAAATTGCCTTTGTACTTATCTTTCTGTGATGATGCATATGCTCATTGTTTCCAGGTAAATGAGCAGATTGTTGCAAGAGCGCGCGTCTTGTTTAAATGTGATGATATTGAGAAGAAGGAGTATCAAATCTTGTGCGTCATTCGTCACTATCTTAAGAAGGTGTCTGGCATTGACAATGAGAGTTGGGACCCTCTGAGACTTGCAACAGCATTTAAGATCATATCAAATAATGAAGTTGGTGATTCTGATAAGGTACTTTTCTGTAAATGTATTCTCATTTGCTCGGCGGTGCAGTTCATGTACTTTTCGTGTGATGGTCTATCTTGTCTCTTTCAGATGTTTCCAGAAGACGTGATATCAAAGTTGCTGAGTGATGCCGATAAATATGATGCCAAGATAAATAAGGCAGCTTGCTTGAGAACCTACAGTCAAGTGTCCTCTGCCCATAGAGTTAGGGCTTTTAAAAGAAATAAATTGGATGGCTTGGTGAAGAAAGCTAAGAAAGTGTTGCTTCAAAAAAGAAAGCTAAGAAAGTGTGTCAAGCTGAACTAGTGGAAGTTATATGCTTATAGGGTTGCTCATCTAATTCTGATTGACGTTCAGTTATGTTCAGTTGTACATGTTTGCTTAGCAAATCGATGCATAAACAAAACACGTGGGCTGATGTATACTCGTTCGATTCCTATTTTCTTTGGCCGCTGCAATGGCTATGGCTTAGGCTTACTCTGCTTTTGCTTCTATGATTCGATCCAAATAACCACATGCGTCCAGTGCCACCACGGCTCAATTTTGAAAATTCAGATCATGTCAAAAAGACACCGTTAATCTCTGAAAATTCAGATAAAGTCTAATAGAGCTGGAGCTGCAGCCACCTGTTGAGGTCAAATAACTAAGGCGATCGCGCGTCCCATGTATCCAAACTCACGCTTTCCATTAGAACTCTTACGGATACACATGTATTCGTTTGAGTAAAATGTATAAATAGGCCATCAACTTGCGCGGGTGCGTCGATTTGGGCCATCAACTTTGAAAATATATTTTTCGGTCAAAAACTTAACTATGTGTGTCGATTTGGGCCATCAGCACGCCAACGTACGCCGCTAGCGGTCAGCCAGCCGGAAACAGGGGAGGATCTTGATCGGCGGCTCCTCGCCGGTGGCGAGCACCTCCGGCGATGGGGCCGGCACCACTGTGCCTCCCTCGACGGCGCGAACGCAACGATACGAGAATCACCTGTTATTGTGGCGGCTAGGCACGGCGACGCGATTTGACGGTGCTCCGGCCATCTCCGACGACCGCGAGGTGCGCGGACGAGCGGAGGGCTCCACGAGGGCGAGGCGACGCGGATGCCCAAGAAATTGCAAGAAAACGGTGGCCAAATCCACGATGAGCGCGAGCGCGGCCATGGCGACGATCGCCGGCTGTGGAGAAGAAAACGGCCGATTGGCCTTTACCTTAGGTAGACCGCGGCGACGAGCGGGCTCAGAAGATGGCACGATTCATGGCGGAGCCGTGCGCGCGAGCTGGGGAATAAATGACGCGGTGGTAGTGCTCGCGGCCGGAAAAGTTTCGGCGTCAGCAATGGCGGGCTCCCGTGGCGCTGCTGCTTGACGAGGGCAGAAGAGGGAAATGAGATGGGAAGAGAAGAGGCGGGCGCGGGCGGTGCTTAAATGCGAGGAGAAGGCCGGGAAAACGGCCAGTTCATCCGGGCAGGGCGCCGCAGTCATGCAACGTCGCCAGAGACCGTAGGCCGTGTGGTGTGCGCGGGCAGGGTAGGGTGGCATGGTCGGCGCGAGTGGGAGCGGTGCGAGGTGAGCGGGCGAGCTCGCTGCTCCATGTTCGGCCGAGCGGCCGAGCAGCAAACAGCCATGGCTGCCGGTGGCTGGCGGCCACGCGGGTGGCACTGGCCGGGCTACGGTGGCCGGAGGTAGGGGATGAAGTGGAGATGGGACCTCAGTCAGGTACATCAGCGTGTTAATGGCTCAAATCGACACACCTATTCAAGTTTTTGGAATAAAAAATATGCTTTCAAAGTTGATGGCTTAAATCAACACACCCGCACAGGTTAATAGTCTATTCATGCATTTTGCTCTATTCGTTTTAACCACATATGTTTGAACTGGATTGGAGTGAAATTGAACCAAGTTCTATTTTAATCTACGCCAACGCATGTTGGTTGACTGTAACATAAAGTCCTCGTTAGAGACAATCAAGTATCCAACTCATATATACAGACTGCACCTAATTTAAAATAGAACTGCGCGTGACTATGTTTACCTCCATGGCTCCATCGATGGGTTGGAGCTCAAGTTTCATTTATTTTGGATCATTGGGTTAATCTAAAATCAAGTAAATAAAATATAATAGCATGACACGTAACTAATTTAAAAGAGAGAAATGAACTAATCTTAACTCATCTCATATCCATATCCCTAACCATCCCTGCATTCAAATTTCAAATGTCATTTAAAGTCTTTGTTTCGATACGCATGTATTCATCTCAATTTTACTTGTATTGAAGTGGATCAGAGTGTAAATAAATTAGATTACATGCGAATCCACTCTATCACAACATGTGCATTTAGACGAGCAAGTCAACAAAAATAGCTCCAACTACGGTAAAGAACAAGAAAGAAAGTGAAGGAACGAAAGGAAGAACGAAAGGAAGGACGAACAATTTTACTTCCCTTGCCGTGCGCCGCTCCGTCGTCGTCCTAGAAGCTGTCGTCCTACAGCGTCTCCACCTCAGCCTCCTGCACTCTTCAGCTTGTACAGAGCTTGACCACAAGCTAGCTGTACGAAGCTTTTATGATGCAGGATAGATACTTATCCGATTGTATCTGATTTGTGCAAGAGCTAGTGAGATAGATGCTTAATATATTGTAGATAAAGAAACAATCATATAAATTGTACAGATTATCATTGTGTTATAAATTATCATGAAACTGAATAAATAGTGCTTTGTTGTTCACAGATGTTCAGAGATTCCTAGAACAGGAGCGAGTCATTTTTGGGCCTGGCCGAGGCCCATGTAGCGAAGGCGTGCGGCAGCTGACCGGCAAGCATCGAGAGCACAAATTGCTGACCAACGTCGGATACGACGTAGATGGCCTGACTGCAGGAGACAGTCATTTTGCTTGAAGTTAGACTACCCAGTGGCCATGGAGCGGTACGCAGCCGGGGCCCCTCCAAACTCCAAAGCCCAAACAGCTCTTCACAGGAAAACCAACACAACACACCACACGACAGCCCCTTCGCCATGTCCGCCGCCGCAGCCGACTGGCTCCCGTCAGCGTCCGTGACGGCGTCCGGCCGCCCGGTGCTGTCCGCAGGCGAGGTGGAGCGGAACCTCCTCCCGCTTGTGGACCTCGAGCCCGAAGAGGACCCGGGCCGCGCGCCCCTCCGCGCCTGCCTCCTCGCGCTCACCTCCCACCGCCTCATCTTCCTCCACGAGCCGTCCCGCTCCGCGCGGGGCCTCCCGCTCGCCGCCGTCGTCCACGCCTACCCTCCCCACCGCAGGCACAGCCACAACCCGCTCCGCTCCCTCTTCTCCGCCTCGTCGTCCTCATCCTCCTCGTCGCAGCATCACCGCATCCGCCTCCAGATCTCCATGCCGCCCGCGCGATCGGAGGTCGTCGCCATCGTCGTCACCTGTAAGGCTGACGTTGATGTCTTCTTCGGGAGGCTGCTCGAGGCGATCCGTGCGAGGGCTTGGGAGGTGTCCCCCGCTGCCGCTCCGTCGAGCGGCACGCCGGTGGCGGAGGGGGCCGCGGGGCCTACGGAGGACGTCGCGATCCGGATGCCCGTTGTTGGGGTCTCGGGGATACTGCGGATGGAGCAGGAGTCTTGGGAGAGCGCCGGGCAGAACTTGCAAGATGCGTTCCGGGATCTCAATGCCCTCATGGTTAGCATTGCACAGCTGCCTATCATCTGAGATTGATCACCATGTTCTAATTTGAACTCAACTGTTGTTGTTTTTTTATGCTCCAGAGCAAAGCTAAGGAAATGATGCAGTTAGCGGAGAAAATGAGGCTCAAGCTATTAATGAACTCATCTGCTGAATCAAATTCCAATGATGAAGAGATGGGTTCTAAGCAAGACATGCAGGATTTGCTATTGAGTGTTGGCATTGTGTCTCCTGTGACGAAAGAAACTGCTGGTGCTTTGTATCATCAGCAGTTGTCACTACAGGTAACTTGCAATTTCTTTTTGATGTAGCTTATTTTGGAATGCAAATTGGCTTTGATAATGC
>CM041632.1:12310940-12356134 GCA_023333625.1 Bothriochloa decipiens | reverse complement strand
CTTTTTGATGTAGCTTATTTTGGAATGCAAATTGGCTTTGATAATGCACGGATTTTGTAAGAAGCTTTTCTATATTAGGTCAATATTTAGTTCAGGGCTTCATTGCCATATGTTCGCTAGACTCCTCAACCATTTAGTAACTTACTATTGCTAGAATGTATTCAGGAGCTCTGGCCCCATCTTTTAGTTTGAGGTTCACACCATATGGATTATGCGCATAATATATATGCAAAAAAATAGCTTTGTGTTTAACAATTTATGGCCCTGTTTGGCAAGTGGCAACCCTGCTTCTTAGGTTATGTTTTATGTTTTTAAAGACTCAATTGAACCCAAACATGCAGCTTAATGTGAGCTTGTCCAAGTTCTTCCTCTGGTAGAAAGAGAAACATGAAAAGCTAAGGGCCAATTTGGTAGAGCTCCACGTGATTCTCGAGCTTCGTTTCTTGATTCTTTGATAGGGATGGCAGCGGGTTGGGTAAGGTGTGGGAGGATTAAAAACTAAAAACCCGCCCTCAACGACGCCCACGATATTTGCCTACGCCCTCCTTCAATGAAACCCGCGGGTGCAATGTCATACCCACCCCTGCAGGTGATCTGTGGGTGTGTTAATAAGAAGTTAACACATGAAAAAAAAATATAAAATTTGAGAGAAAACAACACACAATTATCAATTTATAATCACCAATGAATCGGAAGCTCACAACAAATTAAATCTAGTCTTGTACAACTACGTAGACATCATGATGTCAAATGGGCAGCTTTTCATATACAGTGCTTCTTAGAAAAGATTGCTTATAGAGAAAGCCAGCTACAATGTGAAAAGCACCTATAAAAGCTAAGCTCGTCCAAACAGGGCCTATATGTTTCTCCTCCTACTAGAATTTATTCAGGAGCTCTGACCCTTTGTTGTCAGTGAAGATGTGAACACAGATAGGGAATTGGTACATTAAAGGAGAAATCTCGAGAATATTATCATTTATTCCCTTCATTTCACTATGTCTGTCCATGGCCTTGGGATAATACGTCCTGTAATGTTTGTCAATTGAGGATATAAAGAGTTTAAGTTGTTGCCATTGTTGCAACATTTCAATCCTCCATCGCTAATTGAATGCTTTCAAAGAAGAGAAATAGTTGTGTCAACTTTTATATTATTAGATTTTTTTCCTTATAATTAGTATTGTGCTGGGTAGTGTGCATGATGTGCTATGGACAAACATAGTGAAATTGAGGGAGCATGAACACTTCAAGCCATCAACAAATTACAAGATTCACACCCTTGCTTATATATTCAATTGGCAGGAGTCAAGGATAAAAGTTTGTCCATGCTTTCAGAATCAGAGTTTCCTTTTAATATGAGAAGCACAGTTCCATATTCCATTCCTCCTTAGGCTTTGTTTGGATGTACATGTATCCATCTCAATCCATGTGTGCATGTGCATCCAAACAAGGCCTTGATTTCTAGCTGCATTATAGTCAGACTTGTTATTTGACAATGATTATTTTCTCAATTTGTTGTCAGCTGGCAGACTTCGTAAGAATACCACTTGAGAAAGCAGGTGGTATGATGGCATTAGTCGATGTTTATTGTCTCTTCAACCGTGCTAGGGGAACAGGTCTGTGCGTGTGTGTGTGTTTTTTATAATATGCATATAGAGTTTCTTTGTTACTTGTGTTCTGAAATTAGTTTTGTTGATCTGTTTCTAGAGTTAATCTCACCAGAGGACCTTTTGCAAGCTTGTTTGCTGTGGGAGAAAATTGATGTGTATGTATATCATGCTTTTGATGATCACCAAACTAGCTAAGTTTACTTTTCTGAAGACAGTCCAGGATTATGGGAATCGCAAAGAGTAATTCAATGCCTTTCCAGCTGGCTCGTCACCAGCCATTGATCATGGTTTGATGTTTTGCTTATAGATGTTGATTTGTAATGAGCAGCCCAGTCATGCTCAGGAAATTTGATAGTGGAGTGAAGGTGATCCAGACGAAGACACATAGTGATGGAGAGGTAAGCAATCACAACAATAAGCCTTAATGCATACTGAATGCCCACTAAACCATATATTGCAGCCAATCAGCATTGACTCTGTTAATTTGGATTATACTGCCGCCATACATTATGCAGTTTTCTATGTTTGTACTTTGTACATTTGCCGCTAGCATTGTTTTTAGCACTTCTAGGCACTAGCAATTGCTTAACTTTTTCCTCAATGAACATAGGTATTTGCAAGAATCTCATCACTTGCACAGAAGCCGGATGCTCTTCAGAAAGGGATTAGCCCAAGTGATGCTGCATTCACATTGGGAATTGCTCCTGCGTTAGCAAAGGAGCATCTTCTAAATGCAGAAAACAAAGGTATGTGCGGCTGTAACTTTCAAGTATTTTGCAAGCTACATGTATGATCTGAAAATGAAACTGACTACCTCTATTTCTCTCAGGCCTGTTGTGCAGAGATGTTAGTCCAGATGGATTCCGCTTTTTCATCAATTTATTTAATGAAATTGATGCCCAAAATATTTACTCGTAAGAAAATCACAGCCCTGACTCCCTGCAAGTTTCTTTTCAGATATTACTCCTTTATTGACTGTGAACATTGCAGGCAAAAACCCCATGGGCTGTACAACGCGTGGATCTCCGTTGCGATGGCATCTCACTGACACTGGTTAGATCGACTGGGATATATTAAGACACTGTTGATCAATTTGGGCATTGATGCAATTATAGTATTTTTTTTTTTTTGAAAAAGTTCGATCAAGCCAGACATTCATAATGTGTCTTTTGAAAACCGTAGTCTGCATATCTCGCCATTATGTACCATAACACCAAAAGAAGTGATATAACAAATCCATTTGTTCTGTTGAATGAAAGAGCATTTGAGTGCGATGTATGAGGATTCGGGCTGCTTTAGTAAGTGTATTAGCATGCGACCAGAGCAAAAACCTATAAAAAAGTATGACAGTAAGTATCGCTAGTTTGTGTGTGTGTGCAGTTTGCAAGATGTACACAAGAACAAAGGATGTATACCTTGCTCACAGGGATGAGTATACAAACATATATGAGTATGTATATGTATGTATGTATTGTGATTAAAAAAACAATTAGAAACTTCTTTTTGCAACGGAGGTAGTCAAGCTGAGCAGCCTTTCGCATTGATAAAATGGATATTTTTTTAAAAAAAACCTCCTCTAAACTTCATCTGGATCACCAAATGCTTTCATCCTCTCTTTCTGATTTCCCATTACCGTCTGTTTGGTTGGAGTAATGGAGCCAACCTGAATGGGTTCGACCCGTTTTCTGGTTGTTTGGATGGAGGTTTGGGATGAGTTGGGTTCGACCCCAGGAAAATATTCCTCCAATATGCGGGTTGCATTCGTCCGTCCAAATCTAGCGGACGGAGCCGCTCCGCTCGGGTTGGGGCCAAACTTTTCCCTTCACCCGGTCACTCCACCGCATCGACCGCATCCACCCCGCCCTCCGCGCCGTGCCCCCGCGCTGGCCTCTCCCGGCGCCGGCCTCGCCCTCTGCCCCAAGAGTGCCGCCCGCCCCGACCTCGTGCCAGGTGCGGCGCCCCGCCCTCGCGTGGAGGTGCGGTGTCCTCACGTGGAGGTGCGCCGCCTCGACCGGTCCGGCGCCCCCCTCCCCCCCCCCCGATCTCGCGCCAGGTGCGGCGCCCTGCTCTCGCGTGGAGGAGCGCCGCCCTCGCGTGGAGGTTCCCCGGCTCCCAGGTCATCGTTGCCACTCGCCGTCGGAGAGCCACCCCGCTCGAAGGTCCCTCGCTCTCACGCCGCGCCAGGTTCTCCGGCCCCGCCGAAAGAGCCGCTCGAAGAGCCGCCCCGCCCCAAGAGCCGCCGCCCGCCAGAAGGTCCGTCGCGCCGCACAGAGCTCCCCCGGCCCCAGGTTCGCCCCCACGCCCGCAGGTCCGGCTCTCCCTCCAGTCTGCATCTCCCTCCCGTCTGAATCTCCTACCAGTTGTGCTTGATTGTGCTGCTGTATGTAGATGAATAACAGGCTCAAGGCATTTGTTTTTGCTGCTGCTGCACATTGGTTGTTGTGTGTCATGGCAATTGTTGCTCGGTCTAGGAAAAGAAAACGAGTTGCAAGAAGGGAAGGGATTACTTATGCACCAATATATGAAAGGGATAGGAAGAGAACGGAATATCTCAATGACAAAATTTGGAGGAATGACACAACTTGTGTAAACATGCTGAGAATGAACAAAGCACGATTCTTTAGGTTTTGTAAGTTGTTTAGAGATCGTGGTTTACTTAAATATACCGTTCATGTGTGTGTTGAGGAGCAAGTGGCAATGTTTCTGCGTACCGTGGGGCACAATGTTAGGAATAGAGTAATTGCAACCAATTTTGGTAGATCAGGAGAAACGGTCAGTCGTTATTTTAACAAAGTACTTCATGCTATTGGTGAGCTACGAGATGATTATATTAGGCCCCCTTCATTGGACACTCCAGCTAAAATTGAAGGAGACACAAGGTGGTATCCATATTTTAAGGTGTGAAGCTCAACCTTATGTCATATTACAAATTTATTTTTTGCCAAAATTTATTTCTTGACTTCTTTGAACATCACGTAGGATTGTATAGGAGCACTTGATGGTACACATATAAGAGCCACTATTTTAGAGGAAATGCAGCATGCTTTTCGTGATAGATACAAGCATTATACTCAAAATATACTGGCAACCGTAGATTTTGATCAAAAGTTCATCTATGTGTTGGCCGAATGGGAGGGGACATCACATGATGCACTAGATTTACGTGACGCTTTAGCACATGAAGGTGGCCTTCGTGTGCCACAAGGTAATAGATTAACCTATGTCTTGTCCATATATTTGTTCATCAAAATTAATGAATCATTGACATGTAACCTCACTATGCATCATATGTTAGGTAAATATTACCTAGTTGATGTTGGATATGGAGCCAAACCTGGATTTATACCCCCTTTTCGGGCTGTACGATATCACTTGAATGAATGGGGGAGCAATCTGGTGTAAAATGAGAAGGAATTGTTCAACCGTAGGCACTGCTCATTGAGAATCATAGTAGAGCAAGCATTTGGAGCACTAAAAAGGAGATTCAAAGTACTTGATGATGCCTCTCCTTTTTTTCCTTGTGAAATTCAAGTTGATATTGTTGTTGCTTGCTGCATCATTCATAATTGGGTGATAGAAGATGGGAGTGATGAATTCAATGTACTAAATGACAGCGATGAGGACACCCAACACACCACATATGCTGGGACAGCAAGTGAGAATGCCATTATGCTAGCATTTAGGCAAGGCTTGGTTGACCAAATGTGCGCAAATCATCTAAGCCATGGAAACTAGTATTGGTCAATGTAATTTATGTTGTATTTTATTTGATTGGACAATGTAATCATTGTATTCGATGGCTAAAATTGTATTTGAGGACATATTCCTAGACATATTTGATTGTCACGTTGATTCCTACTTGGTTGGCATTATTATTTGAGGGCATATGTTGCATTGTTTATTTTGTAGGGGAATGGATCCAGAGGGTATTGCAGGGACTGGTGGACATGCTACTTGGACTTCCACTTGGTCAGCCTACATGCTCGAGTACCTTGCCAATTTAGTGGTTAATGGCACCAAAACTTCATCCACCTTCAAGATGGTTCACTACAATGGGTGTGCAAAGGCTCTACAAGAGAAATTTGGCATTGTGCGCAGTGATGAGCAGGTTAAGAACCACCTTAAGACATGGCAAAAGAAGTTTCGTAAAATATGTGACCTTCGTGGTTTGAGTGCTGCTGGTTGAAATGAAGATACCTACACTATAACTCTTGATGATGAGCACTACAACAATCATATTAAGCTGAATTATAGTTGCTGAATTATAGTTACTAAATTATTAGTTCTCACATATTAGTTGCTGAATTATAGTTGCTGAAAGATAGTTGCTGAATTATAGTTGCTAAATTGTACATATATTGTAGGATCACAAGGCTGATGCTGATTTTCTGAACAAGCCTATTCAACACATTATGGAGATGAACACAATTTTTGGTAGTACCATGGCTACAGGCAAGTTTGCAAAGGACTCAAGTGTACCTTTAGATACACAGGAAGAAAGTACAGATGACTGAGACACCGAGGTGCATAGGATGGAGGTACAAAGTGATAGGGGTGCAACTCAAGACGACAATGCGACAACTTCATCGGCTACCAAGGCCACTGTAACATCCCAGATGTTAGTAAGCAATTAAAATTATAATCAAGTTCATTATTAAGAATAATCATTGAGCATCATGACATAAATTCATTCATGTTTTAATAATATCTTTTATGTGGTGCTTTGTTTTATATATGAAATGATGAGTTGATTGCTACTTAAAAACTATTTTTAAAATCTTGTTTTATCCCTTTTTCTATATTTTAAAAATCTATAAGGAATTTTGAGATACTCTCAAAATACAGTTTGTAGATCTTGAAAAGAGCTACAATATTGGTATTCAAAGTTTTTCAAGTTTCCAAAAATAATTTCAAATAAATTTGAAAATACAGTTTTTCAACACTTATCACCTCTTCAATTTAAATTCATATCTCAAAAAATTTTCAAAATTTGGGAAAACTTTCTCTATGAAAAGTGTTTGGTTTAATAAGATTTTCATAGATTGGAAGATTTTTAAGTTGTTTAGAAAAATCAAAAGTAATTTCAAATGTTTGTTTCTAGAGTTTTGACCCTTTTTGTATTCTTTTTAAATTTGAATTCATATTTCAAAATCTAGGCAGAATTTGAAAATGTTACTTAAATAAAAAGTATAGCTCTTGAAAAGTTATGCAAACTTTATTTTTAGAGATTTTTAAGATTATATATTTTTGGGAGTAATTTATAATTTTCGATGAGTGGCAGTTCTGTAATTTTTGTGAACAGTACCCGCGCGAGCTCCACCTCTACCTAAACGCCGCGTCGTTGCCGTGCGTCGCCTGGTCGTGTCTTCGCGGCGTTTCCTGCGTGGGCGCCTGCGTGGCCGAGCTCGCGAAGCTGCTGGGCGCCTAGAAGCTATCGCGCCCGCCCTTATCTTGCCCAGGAGGCCGTCGTCCCTCGCTCTGCCGGAAATGGCACCAGGAGCAGCCTAACGCCGCCGCCGTTTGATTTCGTCATCGTTGTCGCGTTTCCATTCAATTCCTCGCGCGTACAGCTCCGCCATCGCCTTCTCTCGCTCCTCAACCCGGCCGCGTCGCCTTTCAACCAAAGTTGAGGGCTTGGCGAGCCGAATCGCCATGGCCGCCGTGGACGCCATGGTTGCCACCACCCCGAGCTCCGTCTCGTTACAGACCCCATTAACTAGTGCAGCAGCATCGCGGGGAGCTACTGGTCGTGTCCGTGTCATTCTTTTTCTCTCTACCGTGTCCTAACGGCTGGCCTGCCGTGCGCCGCGTCGCCATGACCGCCTGTGCACGTGGCTAGGAGGCCACGGGCCGTCTCCTGCCGAGCTGCGACCACCCACGGGTGCGGTCCGGTGTGATAATGCTTTGCCGCCACATCCCGGCCTCCGGCGAGCCTACTCCGACCAGGGACGACAAGCTGCAGCAACTCCTCTGTTCAAATTCACGCGAGGGACCTCGCGCAAGAATTTGACAAAGGTCAGGGTGTTTTCTGCGAGGACGGTGACTTAGGTGAATAGTGCCCCGAGGACCTGTTTGTAGCAGTTTTTCATAAACTTCAAAAATTCATATCTGGAGTTTCGTAACTCCGTTTTTGGTGAACCAAATTTTGTTGTGTTCCTTGTGATGCCTAGTTTTTATTAAAAATATGAAATATGCCATGTTTTGTAAAAAAATAAATAGCTATGTTTTATGCCTTTATTTAATGTTTAAAAAGAAGGAAATTCATATCTCATGCTACGTGACTCATTTTGACTTGAAATTTTTATGATATGTTTCTTATGCTATGTATGTGTTGTAGTAAAAATATTGTGGTCATTGGATATCATATGCTTTATCTTTTGATTTATCTTATTTATTGCTTATTAAATGGTTTATAATTATAATAAAAATGTATAAATAAAAATGTGGTTCCTTTACCTTTGTATGATTCTGCTATGTCATGTTAACACCTAATATGGCTATATGATTTTAGAATATATAGAGTTTTATATTTATCTTCTGTAATGCTTTTAAAATAGTTTATAATTAGCTAGTTGTTTAATCTTGTTATGCTTGCACCAATGCATTGCCGTGCATCATGTCATGAGTTCATCATGCTAAAACATGCATCATTAAATATGTGTAGTTGTTCGAGAGTGAGTGGATCTTGGTGCACGATCTTCGGAAAATGCCATCCACCATCGAAGTGAAGTCGCGGATCCATGATGTGGTGTCATCCATTCTGGAGTTGTGTCAAGCGTAACACTCGTGATCTTGATGAGAACTAACTACCGCTGCAACACAGGCAAGCCCCGGATGCATTCAAACCCTATTCTATTTATAAAAGTTTTACCGCTTCAGATATGATATGTTGCATTAAGTAATAGGAGTTGAGTGAAAACCCACCAATTGTATTACCTGTCTTATTTCCCTATTCCTTGTTACCTGCTCTGAAAAATAAGTAGTAATGCTTAGCCCTGCTTAATTAGTTAAATGCTCAAAGGTAAAAGAATGAAAAAGATGGGATTGGTTTTCTTTGTTGGAATCTTGATAATAGTAATAAATCGAGTCCGGACGGCTAACTTGCACTGGGAATGGAGTCCCTCTGTAGTGTTTTCGTCTGTTGATGCCCTAGGTCCCGTCCGTTGGTGAACTGGTGATATCGAGAATTTAGAAATCCACATGCATGAAGTGATATACGGATGGTTGGAGCCATGTATATCATGGAGTGACCTATCATGGGGCCAGAGATCCCATATGTGTCATAGTGTGTATTACTGTGGGGTTTAAATTCTCACGTATCTCGGTACGCTGGGCCGCAGAGCTCACGTGTATCATGTGGTGATATATGGCTGCGGTTGTTATCCCGGTATATCGGTTCATCTAGGGTGCATCAGAGTTAAAGTCTCCGGTATTCCAGTGACCTAGGTCCCAGCTGGGTATGAAAATAGATTCGAATCGCCGTTGCTTCTCAGAGAAGAAGACTCGATCGGTGTTCATCATCGTAGTAACAACTTGAACAATGATTAAGGTTTAAGAATGAAGTTGGTTGGTAATTTTTGATCAAGACAACTTTTCTTTCTTTCAAGCTTTTATGCAAAATTTCTTATCTCCAGCAAGCCTTACCTTGTCCCTCTAGCCTGCATTTCCTGAGTCTTCACCCTTTTTTTCGTTGGGTCAGTCTTGTTGAGTACTTTTGTACTCAGGGTTTGTTGAACCCCTGTTGCAGGTACTAATTGGTGTTTAAATCAAGTTCATGTCGGTGGGTTCGACGTGATCTGGTTGTCCCCTCCTGACTTAGGCGCTCTACCTAAGTTGACTTCTGAAGTTCTTCTCTGCTTCCGCCGCTTCCGCAATTGAAGTCAAGTTTGTAAAAGTTAACTTTTTCATATATTTTGTAAACTTAATGTTATTATTCTTCTGCACTCTGATATATGTTTTAACATAAATGTTGTAATGTTGCAGCTACTCCTTTGTTGATCCTGGTATGAGTTGACAAATGTGGTTTAATCGGGGTCCTTTGAGGGCGCCCGACAGGGCTTTCTAAGTTATCTGAAACGCATGCATGGCTATTAGAGGTCTTTGAGATAATGATAGGTGCATGTGGGCCATATAATTTAGGAGGTTCTGCCACAGCCACCAATCCTAAGAAGAAGGATAAGGGCAAGAAAAGGGCCATGACTGACCAAGATCCATTGATGGCTACAATTAAATGGGGAAGTATCAAGTTAGCCAAGGCGATAAAGGAAGCGGGGAAATCTGACAATGATGTGCCATCTGATTTGTATGACAATGTGATGGGTGGAAGGATCAAGATGCCTAAGAGGGGGGTGAATTGGGCTAATTCTAAATTTTCTTACGAAATTTAAACCTACTAGCCCATTTCACCCTATGTGTCTAAGTGTGTTCCTATAGATATTACCGATAAAAGTTTTGCACCCTAGTTCCAATCCTATTCTAGCATGGCAACTCTAGGAATTTAAAAAGCAATAGAGTAAATGCTAGTAGTAAATGCGGAAAGTTAAAGAGACAAGGAACACAACGATCTTTTTTCCAAGGTATCGGAGAGTCACCACTCTCCACTAGTCCTCGTTGGAGCACCCGCGCAAGAGTGTAGCTCCCCCTTGATCCGCGCAAGGATCAAGTGACAAATGCTCTCTAAGGGCTGATTCTTCGTCGCTCCGACGCAGTGAATCGCTAAGAACCGCTCACAAGATGAGTTGAGTCATCCACAAGCTCCGCCGGATGATCACCAAGCTCCTAATCATCATCAAGCCATCTAGGTGATGGCGCTCACCAAGAGTAACAAGCATAAACTCTCACTTGACCTTGCAAAGCCTAAGGAGAAGGGTGGATGCACACTTGCTACTCTCTAATCTCTCATGAGATCATCAAAGCATGAATTCTCGAATCACTAGGAACTCATGAGGCTCTTGCTCACTCCTATCACTCACAATGTGGCTATCAGCTGAACAAATGGGCAAGAGAAGCGAAATGGAGGAGGTGAGGTTGTATTTATAGGCCAAGGGCCAAAATCCAACCGTTACCCCCCAACTTCAGCTTCATTGTGAGCACCGGACGCATTCAAACAGAAATCGACCGTTGGAGCTACAGTGCTCTGGCCGGACGCGTCCGGCGCTAGCCCACCAGATGCGTCCGGCGGTCTAGGCCGAAAACTGCCTTCTTTGGGTAGCATCCAGCGGCCAACAGGCGCGTCCGGCGTGTACACCCCTTCTACTGCGCATGCCTATAAGTGTTGGACGCAGCTCGTTCACTTCTAATTTGACGAACTTTTGTGAACGGCTTCAAACTCAACCAATCTTGGGACCTTCAAGTAACTTCCTAGTGCTAAGTTTTACAAGTGTACACCACACCTAAATCATTAGGCTTAACTAGGTCAAGCTACCCGTTTGCACCCCCCTTAATAGTACGGCCAAAGAAAAAACAAAGTCCTAAAGACTAATCTGCCGTCACCCAACACCATTGACAGACGGAACTAATCCTATCTTCGACCTTGACAAACATCCTTTGAGAAACAAAACAATTTTGTCAGGTGGCATGAAAACCATATTGTCCAAGATTTTCATTACCATGACCTAACCAATCCCTGTTTCTGCAAAACACACGTTAGTCATGCTAATCGTTGTCATCAATCATCGAAACCCACATCAAGGGGCCTAGATGCTTTCAATCTTCCCCTTTTCTGTGATTGATGACAACCTCTAGAGTATGAAGAATAAGAGTTGAGGTTTTCAAACATGCTTGGTTCACATGAGTCTTTGACAATAAGATCAAAGGTTAGAGAGACTCATGTGACACCAAGCCAATATAACTGTACTCATAAGATCTGCATGAATGGTTAGTACAACATATATAGCTCATATGGATCAGAGTAAAGCACGGAAGCAAAACACATATGAGCATATAACATAACCAAGTGACATATTATAAGATATTGAAACAAAAAACCACAATGTCACATAGAGTACCACACATATATAAACAAGGATATGCAAGGAAGTAAACATGATCCATGAAGTGTATTATCACAATAAAAGAACCAAATCCCACTCACAAGCTCCCCCAAAGTCTACATACTCCCATCTCTCCCCCTTTGGCATCAAGGACCAAAACCTAAGGATGAGGAGAAGAAGGAGCAGACGAGCCGATCTCACGAGGCTATGCATCTGGAAAGCAAATCTGATGAAGCTTGATAGGTTGCTCTGGAATCCCAAGGAAGTCTCTATCCTCTTCACTGGTAATGTCATGCCTCTGACCGTGTAAGCTGAAAGATAGGAAGGAGTGATTTGGGGCTATCCAAACTATAGCGTAGAACTCCATAACCCAATCTGGAATATAAGTGCCTCTCCTCTGAATTAGATCAGTTAAGCTTGGCTGAGCATTTAGGTACTCCAGAAAGGACTGCCTAAGTACAATGGCAAAGTTGGGAGCTGATATCCTGGTGTGTTTGGTTATCTTGGACTTCTCACTGTAAGCTCTGCAAAAGCTCTATGAAGAGCTGTGTGGTAGTGATCAACTCCTCACTCCCTATTCCTAGGAAACCAAACCTCAAGATCCACCTGCCTGAGCGATTGAATTCGCTTGGCACTTGCCTCAAGCAGCTCAGTGTGACTAACTCAAGGTCCCTAAGGAGCTCTGTTGGGCTGCCTCTATGGTGGAGAGGATGGACCTGCTTGCTGTGCCTGAGCCTGCTCCTGAGCTCTAACACGGGAAGAGCGTCGGCGAGCTGGAGTCTCCTGCTGCTCCAAGATCTGCTCGTCTGTCTCCATATCCTCTGCCTCCCTAGCCTCAGCTGATTCTGCCTCTTGGATCACTAGGCCACCATCTCTATGACCTCTTCTCTCTGCACTCTCAGCTGCTGCTGCTACTGCTAGTGCCTGCTGTGCCTCTGGTGTCATTCTTGGCTTCTTAGTCATTTTCTTCTTCTAAATATATTTCCCTTTTCCCTTGAGAAGATCTAAAATGCTAGAGTGCCTGTGTGGATCATCATCACCACCTGAACTCCTGCCTGATCCCTTGCATCTGACCATAGCTGGTACTATCACTGGTTAATAAATCAACCCAACTGGAGAGCTGCAAGATGATGAACTGGTGCCTTGAGAGGCTTGGCCTCAATCCATACTCATAGGCTTGGCCTAGAGTTCAACTATCACTGCCAATTTCACAACTGCCTCATCTGCCATGTATGTCATCCAAACTCAAATAACACGGCTCGACATGCTGCATTGGATAGAAGAGATAGGATATATAACCATAAGCATTATATTCTAGAGTTAAGAATTAACCTATCGAGAAGCAAGCAATTGAGATGAGAAAAAGAAGAGCAAGAATTGCTACCTTAGGTCAAGAAGATCCTGTGAAAGGTAAGGATTTGACGATGTAGGGCACCCCAAGGAGTCAAGGAGGTCACTGCATAGGAAAATGATCAAAAATTTGATCAAGGCAGTGACTGGATACTAGTTTGGACAATATGTCGAACACCTGGTGTGTAGAGGAGGTGCTCACCATGAATGAGTGCATTGCTGGTTAGGAAGACGCCTAGCGGCGAGCTCAACACAGAGACAAGGAGAAGCAATCACACAGCACTGCGGACGGATGCGAAAATGGTAGCAAGGTCGAAGTAGTTCGTCCTGGCGGCGGTCGCGCACGGCGAGCAGGACTGCACACAGCGGTGACGGCCATAGCGGCGAGCTCCACGAGCAGGGGCGCGACTGCGACACGTGGCAAAGCTGGACGAGCACGAGCGTAGACGCTGGAGCGGTACGGTGGAGCGAGGTGCGGCGGGAACTAGGGTTAGCGTGCGGCGGCGGCGAACGGAGAGTTGGGCGAGGAAAGCTTCGGGCCGGTTCAAAATGAGGAAAGAGAAGAGAGGTGACCCCATATGTTAGGTTAAGTGATTTTCCCTTGTCTTCTTCACACCGGACGCGTCCGCTGAGTTTCGTCGGACGCAGCTTCATGCGCTGGACGCGACCAGGGAGCGCTGAAATTCCACCCAACTGCCGGACGCGTCAGATGCCTTCTACGCCGGACGCAGACGAAACACTGTTGGGCGTCCGGTGCCTTTGTTGCTGCTGTTCCAATTCAGCACTCGCCGGACGCGCACCTCCACGTCCGGCGCTCCTTGAGGCAGTGTCTAGTGCTCATAAATGTGCTTGAAATGTTCCAAAACTTCACAGCACCTGCTCCCAACTAGTTTCCAAGTTAATAAGACTCAAATAAATACAAATTGGAGCCAGTGTGAGATCCTCACTCTTAAACCCTCAATTTTTTAAGTAGTTGGCCATAGGCCTAGTAGTTTTTAGGAAAATAGGCAATAAAATCGAGCGAGGAATGAAATGACAAATCAACAATCATGCATATGAATGCGATTACAGAAATTTGAATTTAGGTGGCTTGCCAAGTTTGAACCAAGGGTAAGCTTCTTCACGCCTCGAATGAGTGTTATCTTAACCATGTCAGACACGCCCTATATGCATAATAAGAATTTAAATGTGATATATAATACAATGCAATGCAAATGAAAACATATCATCACTTCTTTATGAAATTGCTTAGATCAAGCACATTAAGCTCATTCCTCAACCTACAAAAAGTCGATTCATCCAAAGGCTTTGTGAAGATATCTGCTAATTGATCCTCGGTCCTCACGCCAACTAGAGATATATCCCTTTTAGAGATATGATCTCTAAGAAAGTGGTGACGGATATCAATGTGCTTTGTGCGTGAGTGTTGAACCGGATTGTTGGCAATTTTAACCGCACTTTCATTATTGCACAATAGTGTTACTTGACCAAGCTTGACTCCATAGTCAAGGAGGGTTTTCTTCATGTACAAAATTTGTGCACAACAAGCCCCCGCGGCAATGTACTCCGCCTCGGCGGTGGATAAAGCAACACTATTTTTCTTTTTAGATGACCAAGAAACAAGAGACCTCCCAAGCAGATGGCACCCTCCGGATGTGCTTTTTCTATCAATTTTGCAACCGGCATAATCCGAATCGGAATAGCCCACAAGTTGGAATCTTGCTCCTTTGGTATACCATAGTCCAATTCTTGGGGTGAGCTTAAGATAACTAAGTATTCTCTTAACAGCACTTAAGTGAGCCTCCTTAGGATCGGCTTGAAAACGAGCACACATACATACACTAAACATGATATCGGGCCTAGTTGCGGTAAGGTAGAGCAAGCTACCGATCATAGAATGGTAAAGAGTTTGATCAACTGAGTTACCTCCCTCATCAAGGTCGAGATGCCCATTAGATGCCATGGGTGTGTTGATTGGCTTGTAATCCTTCATATCAAACCTTTTAGGAGGTCCTTGGTATACTTCTCTTGAGAGATAAAAGTCCCTTCTCCCATTTGCTTGATTTGAAAGCCAAGGAAGAAGGTAAGCTTTCCAATCATAGACATCTCAAACTCTTTAGACATCATGTCACCAAATTTCTTGCATTCTTCTTCATTTGTTGAGCCGAAGATGATATCATCAACATATACTTGACAAATGAAGATTTCTCTATTATGCTTCTTGGTGAATAGTGTAGTGTCAACCTTCCCAATGGTGAAGCCCTTGCCAATGAGGAAGTCCCGAAGGCGCTCATACCAAGCTCTTAGGGCTTGCTTAAGCCCATATAGAGCCTTTGACAACCTATAAACATGATTAGGATATCTAGGGTCTTCAAACCCGGGAGGTTGATCAACATAGACTAGTTCATTAATAAAGCCATTTAGAAATACACTTTTCACATCCATTTGAAATAGTTTCATCTCATGGTGTGAAGCATATGCAAGGAGGATACGGATGGCTTCAAGTCTTGCAACCGGTGCAAAGGTCTCTCCAAAATCCAAGCCTTCAACTTAAGAAAACCCCTTTGCCACTAGTCTTGCCTTGTTTCTCACAATATTACCTTGGTCATCTTGCTTGTTGCGGAACACCCACTTTGTTCCAATGATTCTTGTATTCTTGGGACGCTCTTCAAGTGTCCACACTTGATTGCAGGTGAAGTTGTTTAATTCTTCATGCATGGCATTTACCCAATCCGGATCCTTGAGAGATTCATCTACATTTGTAGGCTCAACACAAGAAACAAAAGAGTGATGTTCAACAAAATTAGCCATCTTTTGAGCCCTAGTCAATATACCCCTTGAAGGATCCCCTATGATGAGATCTTGAGGATGAGCTTGGAGTTGAGGATTTCTTCTTTCAACCACTTGAGGAGATGGTTGGGGAGCATCAACATCTTGAGCTTGTGCCTCTCTTTGTTTATGGGAGATATTGTAACACTCTGGTGTTAAGCATGCATAACCACTTGCATTCTTAAGCATAAGCATCATTATACATGGCATTGATGAAAAGAGCAATTGTTATTTTATGTGGATGCTTGAATTATTCAAATTATGGTTGCATTTCACATGAACTGGATAAGTGTAGGAGTGTTTGGTGTTTGATGACCTCTAAAGCAACCTAGACATGATTAAGACACCAAATGAACCTAGGTTTATGTTCATGGTTTTGGTTAATTAAGCTTTGATGTCATGGTTGACCAAGGTGGACCATGAAAGTGGTTTTGTTTCACTGATTTGAAAGTGGTAGCTAGATTGCTTGCATGTGTGTGCACCCTAAATAAAGTTTGTATAGAATTTCATAAGGAACAAAAGTTGTTATTATCACTTTTCATGAAAATGCCTGGAAGATGTTCAAAAATGTTGAAAAAGGCATGTTTGGGGGCTGTTTTTCCATTTTAGGGAATTTTAAAGGCATTTTCATTTGGATTTTTGTATTTCAAAATCTATGAAGAATATGGACATACATTGTATAAATGAAATGTTCTAATCTTCTAGAGCTACATTTTCTTCAGTATAAGTTTTGGCTAATTCGGCTTGCTTTGGGAGTTATAGGGCAGAAAAGTTTATATTAGAGATCATGGAAATAGTATTTCAGTGACGGTTGGCCAAAGCCGTCAAGGAAATGGCCGGCCACCGCCCATCGCACCCAGCCCGCGTGCTCCGCGTGGCGCGCGTACACCGGCGGTCCGGGGCTGCAGCGACCGCTCTGACCATGTTAAATCGAGCGCGGCAGCTCCCTCCTTCCTGTCCCCCTCCTTTTTGCCTGCTCTCCCTGCCTTCCCTCCCCGCAGCGCAGCTCGCCGACGTCGCCATCGTCCGCTGCGCCATTTTTGCCCGCCACCACGCCATTTTCTTCCTGGAAGCCACCATCGAGCTCGTCCGCGTGTGCTCCATCCTCTGCTGCCCTCACCTCGTCAAGCCGTGCCCGAGGTATGGCCCAATCGGGCGTGTTGCCGTCCGCCGCCATGATCGTGGCTCCACGAGCTCGCGGTCCGCCGTGGCCCCGGTGATTGAGCTACCATTTCCTTTTCCTTCCTCTAGCATTAGGTGCGCCTCATCGAGTAGCAGCTGTAGCCCTAGCTAATGGAGCCGATGCGGGTCACCTCTCGCCGAATTTGGCCTCGCCGTCGGCCGGGGAGCCGCCGCTCCGGCGTGCGCGTGGCCGAAGCCACCTCGGCCTTGCTCCGCCGTGATAGAACCCTCTAATCGACGCGCGTAGTCCCCCTCGTGCTTCCCCTCTGCTCAGTTTTGCTGGAAAGCCCCGGCAACGGCCGGCGACGCCGCGCCGACGCCGTCCTTCTACCCCTCTCCCACGCAGGGACCTTGTCCTTGAATTCAACCAAAGTCAAGGGTCTTCGTGCATAACTGCCAGACACAGAGAACTTCTTTATAGGGCTTGGCGGATTTCTGGTTAACTCAGGGTCTCCGGTGCAAAAGTGTTTTTCCTTTTTCTTTTTCAGAACTGTTTCCAGATTTGAGTTAAATCTTTGAAAAATTATAACTTCTTCATTTTTTATCCAAATGAGTTGGTTCAACTTGCAGTATTTTTCTTATGAGACGATATATGCATGAAAAATATGAAATATGAAATTTGTGATACTTTTCTGTATAGATTTATTTATCTCTATTAATTACTTTTATCTTAGAAAATACATAAGTAATTCTTTGTTGCTCAGAAAAATATGAGACCAAGTTTATTAGTCTTCTTATGTCATGCTCTATCTTAAAAAATATTGTGAGGCTATATCCTGTGGAAAGTTTGCTCTGTCTAGTTATGGTGCCTATTTCTATTAGATGATAAATAATTCATAATAAATAATATATAAGGAATTTGTGCATGAAACTTTTTGGAGGATGTTTTTATGTCAATCTAGAGCTAAGAATGTTCTGAGATCTGTTGTTTGACATTTTTCTATATACAAAGTATTTTATGCCCAGTGAATTATGCTGCCTTGTCATTTTTGTGTAGGATAAAGTACTTACTGTTTTGACCTGAAAATTTTATGGTAGTCCATATTAGGTATGTTTAAGCTCCTGTAATTGTTACAAAATTTTTTGAATAGTCTAAAGTCATATCGTAGTTCTACCCTGATTTCTTTTAATAAGTAATAATGCTTTAAAGCTATCCTTTCATGTGTGTAAAAATGCTTTTTTATGATATTTGTGATGTGTGTGATCTGTTACTGGTTTTGGTTTAGTAAAGGGTAGTATGCAAAACAATGGTTGTTTATAATTCGTTATAGCATGCGAGTAAATTGTAATGCGAGGCTTGTTTAAGATTTGTCGGTAGAAGAGAATACAGATGACATGTGCTTATCTTACATGTTTCAAAATCATATCATTTATCTTGGCTGAGCATTCATTCACCATCAGCATCAGCATTGTATTTCTATGTATACATGGTATTCATACGCACTATGCATCATACAGGATCGTCAGAGCTTGAAACGATAGTTCCCGGAGCACCAGAAGAGGAAGGCCAGCAGGAAGCTCTGGTGCGGGAGATAGCAGCAGAAGAGGATCCCGAAGCTAATCTTTCCGAGTGTCCCGACCACCAGCCAAGCTCTTTCCTGAAAGGCAAGCCCCGGAGCATTCTCCCTGTGGTTTGTAAAATATCTAACTTGAGTCCTTTACTTGTTTGATGCATTAAGTTATAGGCGTTGTTTTATACCGTTGCTGCATTACTTATATTCCTTGCCACTGTTATACTTCAACCCTGTTAGGTTCAGGTACGAATATCTGCTTAGCCCTGCTTAACTAGATCGGTAGAAGTCGGGTGATTTCCTGTCATCCGCGAGTTATAGGTGGTGACTTGGAATGGTTGAATACACTGTTATCTTGGATAACCATGTGGAGATAATAAATCAAGACCGGTTGGGACTGAACTGGAGGTTCGGTGAGGTTATCCCGTTTGTGTCAAACTAGGACCCCGTCCGTTGTACGTCCTCAAGTCATATTGAATTTATGCCTCACATTTCGCTGGAAGGATAAGTCGTTCCGACCGCGAAGCCTGGGTTTGGTTTGGGCCGGGAGTCGACCTGCTGTACGCATCGTATTGGAGAAGGTGGGGGACCATGGGTTACGCGGAGAGTAAGTCCAAGGTCAGGGTCGCTCTGAATAAGGCAGCCGGGCGGTTCCTGGATACGATGGTACCTGTTGATCCCACGACTTTTCTCGAATTGAATTTTTAGTGATCTGTAGCTCACCTTAGCGGGTGAGTGTGGTTTGTGTGAGGAATACCCACCAGCTGGTTAGTAATCGATTATAATCGTCATCGTTCCTGGACAGTGAACACTTGACTTGAGCAGCGGCATCGTAGTAAGAACTTGAACAAGAGATGAGATGGTTGAGCTGTTGAGATTGAAAGATACTCAACCGGAATTGGTTACTATTTTTGTTGAATAATTATTACCATGCTTGTTTAGTATAGGTACTAATGTAGCATGATAATGTTAATCAGATTAAAATACATTGCCAGAAGGTTCTTATTAATTGTTTCTTTAATACCAGCTTTTCTGTAATTAAATAAGTCAGCTATCCCTCTTATACAGCCTTGCATACTCCTTGGAGTCAATTTATTTTTAGTTTAAGATGGGTAAGTCTAGCTGAGTATATTCTCGTACTCAGGGTTTTATTTCCCATGTTGTTGCAGATGGAGAGATGTTTTATGGCTATTGCCAGCACTGCTTCTATCTCGCGTTGGGTGATGACTAGACCTTGGGCATGGTCACTCTTCTCTACTTAATGCTTTTGTTGGATGTTGATCAAGAACCTGGCACCATATTTGAAATGAGTGTGTGTGGTATTTGAACTGAATCGCTTCCGCTTTATTTTGAAATTTGAACTTGGTTTGTAATAACTTTATTCGTACTCCGATTGTGTAAAACTATGAGCGAACTATGTACGTTGTGAATGGTGACGCTAAACTCATTACGATCTTGGTCGTGCTGGAAATGTTTGAAATCCTTCAAGATTTCGGTATGACTACCGGGTTTATTAGGTCTCAATCATGTAGTTTGCCATCTTAATGGCGAATTATGTGCTTGTGCTCTAATAAATTGGTCGGTTCTGTCACAGATATAAGAATCTTCATCTCTCCTATCTTTATCTTCATCTTGAGGCACACTTGATGAGGCGGAAGGCTTGTCAATGACTTGCACATCGTCATCATCTTCTTTAGGCTTGATGTCTCCCACCGAAATATTCTTCATAGCCTCCCTCAATGGTTCATCACCTACATCATCAAGATTCTCAATTGCTCCTTGGGAGCCGTTAGATTCATCAAACTTCACATCATATGTTTCTTCTACCAAGCCGGTAGCATGGTTGAATACACGATATGCTTTGGATTTTGATGAGTAGCCAACAAGAAATCCAATATCACATCGTCTTTGAAACTTCCCTAGGTGTTGCCTTTTCTTGTAGATGTAGCATTTGCAACCAAACACCCGAAAGTATGAGACGTCTGGCTTCTTCCCATTCAGCAACTCATAGGGGGTCTTTCCAAGTAACTTGTGGAGATATAATCGATTGGATGCATAGCATGCGGTGTTGATAGCTTCAGTCCATAAGTTCTCCAGTGTATTGTATTCATCTATCATTATTCTTGCAAGAGTGATAAGTGTCTGGTTCTTTCTCTCTACTATGCCATTTTGTTGAGGTGTGTAGGTGGATGAGACTTCATGCTTGATCTCAACTTCATCACAATAGTCCTCAATGTGTGTATTGTCAAATTATTTCCCATTGTCACTTCTTATTTTCTTGATCTTGACATCAAATTCATTTTGAGCTCTCTTTGCAAACATCTTGAAACAAGCTACCACTTCGGTCTTGTAATGAAGGAAGAAGGTCCAAGTGTATCTGGAATAGTCATCAACAATCACTAAGCAATAGAGATTCCCTCCAAGACTCTTGTATGTGGTTGGTCCAAACAAATCCACATGAAATAGCTCTAACACTCTTGATGTTGACAAGTAAGTTTTGGTTGGATGAGTATTTGCAACTTGCTTGCCGGCTTGACATGCACTACAAGGTTTATCTTTCTCAAACTTGATATCCTTCAAGCCTCTTACTAGCTCTTTCTTTAATAGCTTCTTGAGTGTACCCATACCAAAATGTGCTAGCCTCCTATGCCACAATCACCCAAGTGAGGTCTTGGTGAATAAGCATGTATTCAAACTTGCATCTTCGGATGAAAAATCCACTAGATAGAGATTATTATATCTAAAACCCTTGAATATCACTTGAGCATCTTCTTTCTTAGTGATACTTACTTCTTTCTGATCAAACAAGCATTGAAAGCCAAGATCACATAATTGATCGACGGATAGCAAATTGAAGCTCAATGGTGCAACATAAAGCACATTTGACAAAGAGTGATCATTTGATATAGCAACTTTGCCCAAACCCTTGACTTTGCCCTTTGAATTATCACCAAATGTAATCTTGTCTTGATCTTGGTCCCCTTCATCAAGTGAGGCGAACATACAAGGATCACCAGTCATATGTTATGTGCAACCACTATCAATAACCCAATGACTTCCACCGATCTTGTAGTTCACCTACACACAAGAGATCAAGCTTGTTGTTTAGGAACCCAAACTTGATGAGGTTCCTTAGCTTTCTCAACTAGCGACTTTGCAACCTAAATTCTCTTAGGCCTATTCTTGTTGGAAGGTCCTAAGAATATAACTTTCATCTTTCCACTAGAATTCTTTCTAAGCAAGTAGTGAGCATTGAAAGCAAATGGTCTAGCATGCTTGGGCAAGGGTTGTGGTGAGGGTGTTTCACACTCATGAGTAAAGTGACCTTCTTGTCCACACTCAAAACATGTCTTTGGCTTTGGCTTTGGCTTTTGTTGAGTTGCTTGTTTTGCTTGAAATTGTTTCTCTTGATGTGCCTTGAACCCAATGCCATTTCTATCGGTCTTCATCACGGTGTTCATCAAGAGTTCACTTTGAAGTGTCTTGCCTTTTGCGAACTTGCTCAAACCAATCTTGAGATGCTCCTTCTCTTGCTTGAGCTTCTTGTTCTCTTCTAGAAGTGACTCATTTGTTGATTGCTTCACACATGACATTTCAATCTTGAGCCTTTTGTTCTCTTCTTTAAGCTTCTCATTTTCAAGAGCTAAATTCTTGTCATGATCAAGATTCTCAGCGATGACGGTGTTGAAGGCCTTAGCTTGTTCAAGACTTTTCTTGAGCTCTTCATTTTCACTCTTGAGCTTAACATAGTCATCATAGTTCTCGGCCTCAACAACCTTCTTTCCCTTGCTACTAGCACCTTGCTCAATGCTCTCCACAAGCAAGTCATTACATGATGTAGCTATATCAATCTTAACAACATTGTTAGTAGCATCATGTGTTTCGAAGAGAAGATCATAAGCCATAGCAAGATTATCATGATTGACCTTAATTGTTGTGTACTTCTCTTTCAAAGAGTCATAACTAGTGTTGAGCTCATTGTGCTTCCTCTCAAGTTTATCATGTTTTCTTTGAGCTCCTTTTCAGAGGCTTTGAGCTTCTTGAGTTTGGAAGACACAATTTCAAATTGTTCTCTAAGCTCATCACTAGATTTTTGCAAACTTTCATATTTTTTATTTAGAGAAGTATTTTCACTATCAAGCTCATTATTTTGGGCTCTAGTTATGATGATGACTTTAGTGTACTTGTTAAGCAATTTTACAAGTTCATCATAAGAAGGTGAGTCATATTCATCATCACTATCACTCTCACTACCACTTTCATCATCACTATCCTCATGTTTAGAGTTTACCTTCTTGTCATGTTTTCCCATGAGACAATAGTGTGTAGAGAATGAAGACAATGGTAGTGGTAGCGGTGGCGGTGGAGACCCAATACCAATAGCAGCAACATTTTCATCATCACTTTCTTCACCGAATGACCCACAAGAAGACTCAATATCGGTGAGCCAATCACCAACAATATATGCCTTGCCATTGCTTTTCTTGTGGTACTCCTTGTCATCCTTCTTCTTGTGAGACTTGTCCTTCTTCTTCTTTTCTTGCTCATCGTCATCACTTGAGTCATCTTTCTTGCTTTTGCTCTTCTTCTTTTATGACTTGTCCTTGGGAGGCTCCGGGCATTGGTGAGAGAGATGCCCAAGCTTGTGACAATTGTAGCACTCTATTTCGGAGATAGGCTTTCTCTTGCTACTAGTGAAGAACTTATTTTTCTTGCCATCAAACTTGATGCCATTCTTGTGAAGTTTTTTCATCATCTTGGTGGTCTTCTTCACCATGAGAGCAAGACTTGTATCATCAACTTCACCGTCACTTGAGTTGTCATGGGTGATCTTCTCTTTGCCTTTTCTTTGACGACTTGCATTAAGAGCCAAGTCTTTCTTCTTGGATGATGAGCCATCCTCGGGAGTGAGATGCATATACATCTCATGAGCATTGACCTTTCCTAATTTTTGAGTCGGTGTAGCATTGGAAAGGTCACCTTGATGAAGCACGGTGACAATATGGCCATACTTCTCAATGGGGAGAATACAAAGGATCTTTCTAGCAACATCGGATAGAGACATTTGATTTAGTCCAAGCCCATTGAGTTCCTCTACAACAGTGTTCAAGAGAGAATACATCTCATTAGCACTCTCATTAGATTTCATCTCAAATAAATTTAACTTGCGCATAACAAGATGATAGCGTTCCTCACGCTCACTCTTGGTTCCCTCATGTAACGCACAAAGGTCAGACCATAGAGCATGGGCGTCCTTGTGGTTCCTAACACGGTTGAACACATCCTTACAAAGACCACGAAATATAGCATTCTTGGCCTTAGCGTTCCACTTCTCATAGTTAACCTCATCACCAACAAGGTTGGACGTGTCCTTAGGTTTTGGGAATCCTTGAAATGCGGCTCTAAGAACACCAACATCTATGGCTTCTAGGTATGCTTTCATACGAATTTTCCAATAAGAAAAATCATCTCCCTCGAACATGAGAGGAGGGCCTTCCCCATTGGACATCTTTACTCTAGGCGGTTAAGCCTAATTATGAGCAACAAGGCTCTGATACCACTTGGAAGGATCAAGATGCCCAAGAGGGGGTGAATTGGGCTAATTCTAAATTTTCTTGCAGAATTTAAACCTACTAGCCTATTTCACCCTATGTGTCTAAGTGTGTTCCTATAGATACTACCGATAAAAGTTTTGCACCCTAGTTCCAATCCTATTCTAGCATGGCAACTCTAGGAATTGAAAAAGCAATAGAGTAAATGCTAGAAAGTAAATGTGGAAAGTTAAAGAGACAAGGAACACGGCGATCTTTTTTCTGAGGTATCGGAGAGTCACCACTCTCCATTAGTCCTCGTTGGAGCACCCGCGCAAGGGTGTAGCTCCCCCTTGATCCGCGCAAGGATCAAGTGACAAGTGCTCTCTAAGGGCTAATACTTCATCGCTCCGACGCAGTGAATCACCAAGAACCGCTTACAAGATGAGTTGAGTCATCCACAAGCTCCGCCAGATGATCACCAAGCTCCCAATCATCATCAAGCCATCTAGGTGATGGCGATCACCAAGAGTAACAAGCACAAACTCTCACTTGACCTCGCAAAGCCTAAGGATAAGGGTGGATGCACACTTTCTACTCTCTAATCGCTCATGAGATCATCAAAGCATGAATTCTCGAATCACTAGCAACTCATGAGGCTCTTGCTCACTCCTAGCACTCACAATGTGGCTATCAGCTGAACAAATGGGCAAGAGAAGCGAAATGGAGGAGGTGAGGTTGTATTTATAGGCCAAGGGCCGAAATCCAACCGTTACCCCCCAACTTCAGCTTCATTGTGAGCGTCGGACGCATTCAAACAGAAATCGACCGTTGGAGCTACAGTGCTCTGGCCGGACGCGTCCGGCGCTGGCCCACCAGACGCGTTCGGCGGTCTAGGCCAAAAACTGCCTTCTTTGGGTAGCATCCAGCGGCCAACAGGCGCGTCCGGCGCGTACACCCCTTCTGCTGCGCATGCCTATAAGCGTCGGACGCAGCTCGTTCACTTCCAATTCGATGAACTTTTGTGAACGGCTTCGAACTCAACCAATCTTGGGACCTTCAAGTAACTTCCTAGCGCTAAGTTTCACAAGTGTGCACCACATCTAAATCATTAGGCTTAACTAGGTCAAGCTACCCGTTTGCACCCCCCTTAATAGTACAGCCAAAGAAAAAACAAAGTCCTAAAGACTAATCCGCCGTCACCCAACACCATTGACGGACGGAACTAATCCTATCTTCGACCTTGACGACCATCCTTTGAAAAACGAAACGATTTCGTCAGGGGGCATGAAAACCATATTGTCCGAGATTTTCATTACCATGACCTAACCAATCCCTGTTTCTATAAAACACACGTTAGTCATGCTAATCGTTGTCATCAATCATCGAAACCCACATCAAGGGGCCTAGATGCTTTCAATGGGTATGACTAGTTTCGATTCGACTCACTTATCCTTCTACCATTCCTACTTGGTTCAACATCCTCACATAGCAAGAGCTTTCAACTCCTTGCCTTTTCAACATAAACTCAATTGGGTTGCAAAGCACATTACTGAGAACTACCCTAATCTTGATTAGTAAGGGTAAGTTATAGTTATGGGATGGTTCTTTTGTTAGTACCACATAGAATTTTATACTTGTGGTCTAAGTAAGCTTGTACCTTGCTATGTGGAAGCCTTGAACTTGCTATATATTGTGTAAGGCTTGAACTTGATGCATCGTGCAAGCATCAGACTTGATATGTGTGTAATGTGACTATGAATATGGCCTGAGACTTTTATTTCTAATATGGTCAAGACTTTATATGTGCATGTTATTTTATTTTGTGTGCTGTTCCTTGATGCACGGTACAAGCATATGAAATATTGCTATGTGTTGATATATTGCATGGTGCAAGCATATGAACTTTTACCATGTGTGAGAATTATATATAACTATTGTTGATGCAAATATTGCTATTCGTTGAGCATAAATTATATGTCTAGTGGGTAACCTCATCATTTTAGTGCAAAGGTGACCATATCCAGGTTATGTTTTAATCCATCCATTCAAACAGAAAATGGGATGGATCCGACCCCATCTCAGTTCTCTAACCAAACAGAAAACGGATCAAACCCATTCTCGCAACCAAACAAATCTAAAGATTGGAGCCATCCCTAAAACTTGGGTCAGAGCCACTCCAACCTAATGATCCCACAACCACACACAGATTAGCTAAAATAGGGAGCACAGCTGTTCCTCTAAAGTACCCAACAAGATATAGAGCCCGGTTGTTGAAGGACACAGGATAGAGATATATAGAGAACGATTTTTACTAAAATGACTCTTTAACTGAAAATTTAGTGAGTTGATGAAGAAAAACCGTTAGAGATGCTCAACCACCTAGCAGCGAGACACCCTATGTGCCCAATCCTAACTCGTAACTATGCACAAGCCGGGCACAACCCTGATTTAAACTCCTAACTATGCAACACTCCCAGAAAACCACCCAATCCCCAAAGCTCGATCAGTGTTTAGACCAGCCTTCAAACCAACTAGCTAGCTTTTGAAGAAAAAAAAAAAAAAAAAAAAAAAAACTAGCCAACCATAGCAAATTTAGGCTAACTTTTTGCATGTCTTAAATCATGCGCACACGGTAATACCCATATAAGAACAAAAATCTAGCAACTCACATGTCACATCTGCCACAGCACTGGATCGGTGAAGATCTACGATACGGGGGCATGTCAATTCAATTTACCATACCATCTCCAAATATATAGTAAATATGACCGACAGTTTTGTGAAACCGAATAAGCATGATACCGACCCAAAAACAAAAATACAATCCAATCTAGTATCAATCACTCAAAAGAGAGCTCAGAAGTTTTTTTTTTTCATAAGCACCCACACTATCTACTGTAGATTGTGTCTCGGTAACAATATGTAGAAGCAGCAGCCATAGGTTGTTCAGACGTCTTCCTCTTGCTAGGAGCCCAGCCAAAAAGCTTCAAGACTGCAAACAGACGGAATAGAAAAAGTCAGTTGCCAGCAGCAATTCTTTTGAAGCAAACCACAGACAGCTATAGCCAGTCATCATGTCCTAGGTGTTCTATGCCTATGCAGAATTGTATGGTAGTGCAGCCCCTCAAAATCTATCAATCAAAAATAAAAGTACTCCGTATGGTAGTGCAGGACACAGGCAAATGCCTGTCTAAGACTGCAACTTTGTCCTATGCGTATCAAGCACTGAAATCCCAACTATACTGAGGTAGCAACAATAGAGCTTCTGTGTTTTGTGTATGTCTATGCTACTTCAACCTATAAGGACCATATAACCAGACAGGCACATTATTTCACGTATTCACAAAAGCATATAAGACATTAGCATGCAGCTAATGTTACCTTGTTGGCGATGTTGTTGGAAAGCCAATCAAGCCCCTCATACAACCCTTCACCAGATGTAGCACAAGTGCTCTGGATGTACCTGCAAACAGGGAACAAACACATTAGCATGTATACATCTGTTAAATATCAAAGGCAATTGACACTGGCAATTATTGAGGACAAGACAGTAATACATCAGTTCCAAAATGAAGAAAGATCCAGCTCAATCACAGTATCTAAAGGTGTGCACATCAATTCATCATTTCTGATCCCATATAACCTCACATAATGAAGACATGATGACCGACAACTGCTTCAAAGATACACAATATATACTCGCAGATGCACTAACAAATATCAGAATGCCAGGCAACGTTGATTCAGATACAGGGAGGTAAAGGATTATGAAAATAAAATTTCTTACCAGTGCCTCTGGCGCAGGGAATGCAGACCAAGCTTGTCAGTAATTTCAGCAGCATTCATAGCATTAGGAAGATCTTGTTTGTTTGCAAATACAAGCAGCACGGCGTCACGCAGCTCATCCTACAAAATGGAAATATAGTTATATCATTAGGAATTAGGTAAGTACGATACAGATACAGGAACTGAAACTGAAAGTTAGCACTGTGAAATGGAGATGTTTAATGTTTTAGCATCCCTATGCATGTCTCATAAGCTGCTCTGACAGTTTTTAAAACTATGTTGGCAAGCCGGCTCATATAATATCCAAATTCATGATTGTAATGTAGCTGAAACAAAAACTACTCATAGAGAACAGTTAGTTGCAATGGAACCTTTTGTAACTACTAAAATAACACTACCATATTACCTCGTTCAGCATCCTGTGGAGCTCATCTCTGGCCTCAACAACACGTTCCCTGTCGTTGCTGTCTACAACAAAAATAAGTCCCTGTGTGTTCTGAAAGTAGTGCCTCCACAGGGGCCTGATCTGTTTGACATAGAGAATAAGAAACCATAATTCCTTAGTAAAGTTTATCACAGCAGAATAATGGTATGGATCTTGAGATAAAACACATTTGCAAAGAGTTGATACCATGATGAGATATATAACTCAATTATAAGCATATATATGCTCACCTTGTCCTGGCCACCAACATCCCAAACGGTGAAGCTAATGTTCTTGTACTCAACAGTTTCAACATTGAATCCTGCAAAGTTCCAAGATAAGGGCAAAATTTGCCACAGGACATCATTAAAAGTTGTCCTTTGCCAGAAACCACTAAAAATTTATGTCTTTGCTGAAAGACATCCAAAAACCAAGCCAATATGCTAGAACACACTGAACTGATTATTCTATTTGGTTTTATTGAGAAGCCACGTATAAAATGACGAAAATGCCCTTACCCTTTCATCCCTTCCTCCCAAATGCACCGCCAACTTCCCTCCCTGCTGATTCCTCTACTTCCAGGCAGCCATGGATGCCACTAAGGCAAGGAGCAGCAGCAGCCAGCAGCGCGTCCTCTTCAAAGTTCGAGTTCTGGCCGCACCTTCCCAACCTTGCGGCCTCGTCCTCCTGCGCCGGTGGGGCACTATTCCTGCTCCTCGTCCTCCCATCGAAGCCAGCATCCAGGAACAGGGCAGCAGCAGCAGCAGCATCGACCATGGTGTGCCCGTCGCGGAACCGGAACCGGAACCAGAACCGAAGAAGGACCGGGAGAAGAAGAAGCACAAGGATGGGGCCACCGGCAGCTGGAAACAGGGCGGGTAGGCACAGGGTCGATACTTGCTGAAGGTTAGATTTGGGGGATTTGTGGCTCTTGCTCCTCTCTTTGCCTTGTGGTTTTTTTCTTTTTCTATTTTGCAATAAAAAAAAGTGGTTCAATCTGCCAATCGATTTCAACAGCAGATTCCTAGATCTATCATCTGCGGCTTCGATCCTGATCTTGCCATCTTGCAAGGATTGCTATAGCAGGAAGGTCTGCAGCTAGCGTTGCTCCCTCTCCGGTCGATTGGGAGTGGGGCTTCTCCTCCATGGTGGGATATTTCTGTCCAGATTTTATGTTTTGATTGAGAAATCATATTATATAAGCCATGGTGTCCAGCAGCAAATGGCTATGCTTTTGTAACGGTTTGTGGCAAAGCCATTCTTTGTTAGTGTCCAGTGGCAAAAGCCACGTTTTTTCGATGTCCCCCAGCAAATTTTGCCCAAGATAAGCCAATCCTATCAATGAGACTACATTACAGTAAATCCAAACCATGCATGAATGGGTAACAAATGTATATTTCATATTTACCAAGATGCGATACACACAGAACACTCCTAAAAAGATGGCAATGGCATATCATTCAGAAGCCCACTTTTATAACTCAAACCATTATAACTAGATGAGATCGTATTCACGAATGGATAGCAAATATACAACCGAATGCATGTCACTACATTCGAGGGTGCATTTCAGAAATCGCATGCCCTGTACAGTTTACTAGCAATTTCCCACGACATAGTTTAGCATGCAAAGCAGAACAACATGTTTGAGAAAGGTACTCACCGATGGTGGGGATGGTGGTGACGATCTCGCCGAGCTTGAGCTTGTAGAGGATGGTGGTCTTACCGGCGGCATCGAGCCCGACCATGAGAATCCTCATCTCCTTCTTGGCGAAGAGGCGGCTGAACAGCTTCCCAAAGGAGAGCCCCATCTCTTCCCCAAGGAAATCCTGCGAGATCCAAAGCCAGGCGCGGGATCGAATCAGATTCGCATGAGAAAGCAGAGACGCGCGAACGAACATAATCTCCAACACCAGCATCCGATCTAGGCTAATCATGCCGCGCCCATACATATACAGCAGAGAAAAATACCACTCGATCCGTCGATCGAGACGATCAGATCCGCGCGGCGCGGGAGCGGGAACGGAATTCTGAGGGGCGATTGACCGGGAGCACTCACCGCGACTGTGGCGAACGCCTTCCTCCTCCGCCGCCGCTAGCTCCCTCCCTCCCCTAGGACTCTGAGCCGCCGGGCTTCGGCGATCTGCGCGCGCGGATCGGCGGAGGCGGGAGCGCGTGGTGGTGGTGGGGCGACGACGACGCGAGCGAGCGGTACCGGTCCGGTCCGAGGGGTTGTCCCGAGGCGGGCTTCTTTTCAGCGATAAAATAAAATAAAATAGAGGCGAGGTGCGCTCGCGCGGGGCCCGGCTGAGTCGACCCGCATCGGCATGGAGGCAGCCTCGTCGTCACTCGTCAGCAACCATGGATGATGGATCCGTCGCTCCTGATCGCGACGCTTGGATCCCACAACGCGAGGCAAGGCGAGATGAAATGGGCCAGTTTTATGACGCGGATTCGATCCCATCCGCGCATTATTCCGCGGGCTGGGAAAGTGGGCAGTTTTGTTCGATTTGGGCTGGCTGGATACAATAGTAAACTACGTTTCATTTCGCCCGTCTATAGAGTGCTAAATGCATCTAGTTCTTTTGACCGGCCGTCAAAATTCAGTTGCCTCCGAGAATCTGTTTTTTACGGAACTCTGAGCATCTGGTTCTCTTTGTTCTTACTACTATCGTGTCCGTGCGTTACTACAGGATGACTAACCTTTTATACTAAACATAGGATCGTATGATAAGATAATAATATCGTAAAATTAAATACCGATATTAAAGTGATATTTAGTCTAAGAGGCAGAGGATCTCCTTGAATCCCCTTTGACTGGATGAGCATGTGAGAGCACTCACAAGGTCACTGGCTCCCATAAGTACCAACTTGTAGCTTAATTTTCTGGATTATGATAGAGAAAAAAAAAAGTCCTAGACGACAACAAAGGAGATAAAATTTGCAAAGCTAGGTGGGTTGAAAGAGCATTCTATGCATAGCTCAGGCTAAGGGCCAGCATCAAGTCCTTTCGGAGGTGCTTCCCTTAGCTCCGGAGTCTACCTCGTATTGTGCCAATCCTAAACCTGAGATTTGGAGAATGTCAAGATGTATCGCAGTCACAAGAAAGTGTTGCATAATGAAAATGGAAGGCTTACATGAAGCCTATCACAAGCATCTAGAATTAAACATCTTAATGTACCCGGGCGGTCAGCTTGTTCTTCCTCAATTGTGGCATGCTACTGCTGCCAAGGTTCTATAAATTTTCCCACAAACCTTTCAGTGTGAGATACATGTGAAAATAGCCACCATCAGTTAGGAAGACATAGATGTCCTTAATTGTGTAAAACCATACAAAAGGGAAATTATTTTCTTGGATGAAAGGTTTTTTACAACATGTCAAAAACATTGCGGATGATTTGGGCTTCTAAAGTGAAGCATTAAGAGATATGTGAATATTGCCCTATGCTAGTTGTCAATAAAATGTGATGGAATGCTTGCTCTCCACTAAAAAACATTTTACCATTTGAGGCAGTGCAGCTAGCAAATACTCCCTCCGTTTCAAATTATAGTTTTCTTTAACTTTTTTGTGTATGCATTTTACTATGTATCTAGACATATTATTTATCTAGGTATATAGCAAAAAACATGTACCAAAAAAGTCAAACTGAACTACAATTTGAAACAGGGGGTATTATAACATCTACAGATAATATATGCTACCATTCAGCTAGCCAAGAAGAATACAAGAGTCAGTTTAGTATTGTTCTCCTTTAACTCGATGACACGGTTCCCATGAACTCATGATCATCCATTTCTGATATTCACCTCAGCATGTCATCAGCTCTGAATACCCAGGATCTTTGAGCACTCTGCCACACTAATTCAAGAGCCTGGAAAAATTAAGATATGCAATATAGGAATAAGAAAGGCATTAAAATCCTGAAATTAGAGCTCAATAGATGAATAAACAAACCCAAAAGGTCCTTTCTCTAACATGAACTGATTGGGCATATGTTTGTTTACCGCCAAAGATCTTGTAAAACCTACAGTAGATGATTACTTTTTAAAGATAAAAAAAGGGAACCTCACTTCTAGAAAAGATCAACGAAAACAAACATTTATCATGCAGAGAGCAGCTTCTATTATGGTCTTACCATATGAAACCGAAAAGTGCTCTACCACTCTAGATGTCCCAGAGTAGATAAATTGAACTCTATAAGTTTAATTTGAAGCCACGAGAGGGTGTTTAGAATTTTTAGATTGGTATTCCCTAGACACAGGAGGTTGTTTGGTTGTGGTAGAAAGATGCGACTGAAACCAAATAGATTGTCTTGGCAGTTTTCCCTGTGTTACTACGCATTTACATAGCTCATTTGGATAGGACAAACCTGACTACATTTATCAATAGTAGCTTCATCACCAAATGGGCATTTGATACAAGGATTTAGAGATCAAAATAACTTGAGGAATACATGCCAGCACAAAAAAATGTAGTTTACAATATCTTCTGGCATGTAAGCTGGCCCTCCACTTGAGCCATTACTCCAACATTTTTCTTAAGTTGGCAATAGTTACAGGCAATGGAGCTCTCATGCAGGTTAGTTGTACTGTATTGAAGTTGCAATTCTGATTCTCAGTTATTTAACCCTAACTGACATGCAAAGTTACAAATTCTTTTCAGACTATGTTCAGGAAAGGAAACCTACTGGGATTTCTTTCTGATAGACGATAAAGAGCTAGTCCAAACCAACCTGGGAGAGAAGCGAGGATGGAAAACAATGAATTGAACAACCAAAGTCTGCTTGATTTGACTATATTTGTTTCCTGCAACCTGCACAGACATAAGAGCATTATAGAAACACCTTACAATAAAGTGATCGATATTGCTAAGCTAAGTATACTCCAAGATGGTTTTCAGTAACATTTTTAAATATACTATATGGATGGATTGCTTATAGAAACACCTTACAATATCTAAATAAACTGTGTGCTATACTGCCAGTGCAAACTCGAACTCATGAAAACTGAATGTATCCATTAGATCCAAAGCAAACATGATCGTAAAACACCTCAAAATATTCTGCTCAATAAATAGAAAACATGATCATGAAATCAGCTGGTGGCCAATAGCTGACCAATTGCCAACAGTCACCCCAAAATCATGAAAAGTTGAGAACACTTTCCCTAACCGAAACATTGAGCTGTTTGGCCCAAATTAAAAGCACCAAGCGCATCTAGGTCAGCACCCTTATCACCTGTGGATCCCTCGACCTGTCAGCCAATGCTTCCTATTCCTCGCCACTTGTGGCGTCGTGCGGTGGCCTAAATCAGCACAGACAAAAGGATACTACTACTAGCATCAATCCCAATTAGGTGATCTGAATCGTAACCGCTTAATTTCTTCACTAAGCATCTTATATGCCCTTCTGAACTTTTTTGACAACTTTGATCAGGACCTTGCAGAACTTTGAGTTCTAGAACTATGCTGATTCAGTAGCCGAGCAGCAACACCTGGAATGAGGGGCGGGTGTTCACATTTGAAATGGAAAGGCAGATAAACTTGAAAACATGGATGGCTCATGAAAAAAAACAGGTATGTCAATTATTTCCACAAGTTTAGGAATTGTAGGAACAATGAATTTATTTTGCCTCAGGCGCGGTCTCAGGCAAATGGATAAAATTACTTAAACTCAATTTTTGACTCTACCATAGCCTAAATAAGATTGTGCAATAGCCATGCCACACTCAAGCAAAAAGAACTTAAAAGCAGAGGTGATCCTACATATATGAAGCTGGAAGTAGGCGGGAGTTTGATGATACTTTTTTGAATCATGAAACACCTGGAAGAGGATAAGAACATGTCACCAACAAATGAAATATAACCATTAATTAACAAGATTGCCACATAATAATTAATCATGACAAAGCAACATTGCAACCGCCTAAGAACAAGACGAAAAAAGGTCCTAATTATTAAATGCAGTTGCAATTGCATTTTCACAACCGACAACCAACCGAAGCAGCGCAATCATTAAAGTTAAATTTCCTATCAGATCAGTTTGTTCAATAGTCCTTACAACATCAAAAGGTGGTGCATTTATAGTAGCAGGCAATGTCACTTTACAATGCAAAATAACCCAGGCAATCTTTGCTTGCCATGGTGGATAAACAGCATAAGCTGCTATTAATCATAAGCATTTGAAAAATAGACCACTAAAAATTGCAGAAGCAGATGGCGTACATGAACGAGAATCTGTCAGTGAGGCACTTACGCCTAAAGGTTGGCGCGGCAAAAAAATGATTTTTTACTTGAGAAGCTTAGCAATGACGACGGATGCAAATCCTCCTAAATCTGAATGTCTCATCAGTGGCGGACCTAGGGCAGTATGGGAACTCAGTTGAACCCAAACAAATGTGGAATGAAAGCACGCCCTAACTTGATTCATCAACAGTTGCACAGGATAATGTTGGCAGCAAAAAATCAGTCACACAATTCAACAAACAGGTGGCGGGCATAGTATACAAGACTTAATTGGAACAGAGCACCCAACCTAACAAGACGAGCGTGAGATCGTGGAAGCCAGCAACTCATGTCTGCGCTCCTCAAGCTGCTCCATCTTCTCCAGCGCAAGCAACTCCTTGTCCTTGTTGGTGGCAGCGACCTTGCTGCTTCGGGTGTGGCAGCTGCTTCCGGTGACCAAGGACACGAGCGTTATTGTCGCTGCTGATTTCTTGGAGGAAGCAGACGTGGTGGCGGCGAACGAGACGACCTCGAGGGCAGAAAACATGGCAGCGGAAGCGGGCGCCGTGGTGGCCAGGGCCTCGGCGAGCACCCCGAACACCTTAAGTTTGACCACCGCCGCCGTCGACGTGGACGCTGCGAGTGCGAGGGCGGTGCATGCGGCGTCGATGGGGCAGGGCGCACGCGGTCGGGTGCCAGGATATGGCGATGGCGTCGTGAGAACAAGGGCCGGTGAGGACAGCGCGAGGGCAATGGCGGCCGGGCGCGCGAACAAATACCGGGGAGCGAGGGAAGCGTGATTGGTGGAACTGTGGAAGTGATTTCGCATGCGTAATTGGAGGATGTGGAAGTTGAATCGCGGGAGAACGGTCCCACCTGCCGGCGCAGAGGGTTGTCGTCGCATGGATGGGGACAGACGGAAATGAAAAAAAAAATTATTGTACCAAAAAATATCTATGTTTTGTTCTTTTTATTACTTATGGGAGATTTTTCTAACTTCTTGTTCTGGTTCTGTATGAGTCGTGCACTCAACTAAGCAAAATTTAAAGTTTCAACCTCTAGCTGGAAAACAAAACCTAAGCCAAACATTTCTTTGACCACAAAGTACAAATTCAAACGACGAAACTGAATATTACGCTTTTTTAGAAGACATCTTCTACCAATAACTGGTGAAATTTCTCATGACTAGTCTCAGTGGAGAGTTTTGCACTTTGGATTCAAGATCTAAGCGCTAAGCCCACTTCATAAATTCATCGAATACCCTTCTTTTGTAATTAGGTCCAAAAACAAATCTGATATAAAAATAAATTCTTCTATTTGTCAAATGCAACATCAACATATCGCACTCACCCCCTCCCCCAATTTTGGGAACCAAATTTTTTGTTCCATTGTTTGTAGCCAATTCCCAAATTTTTTACTGTTTTGTGGCAGTTGTAAATAGTTGTAACATCAAAAAAGTATCATTAATTTTGTCTTGAGATATATTTTCATCATACATTAGTTTGTATAAAAAATATTAATATTTTTACCAATGTATTTGATTAAAGTTTGAACACTTTAACCTAGAATGCACCTAAATTTGCCTTCTTATCAAGATAGAGGTAGTATTGTGCATGGTACCAAGGGAGTAGGTAGGTGAGAGTTATAGATTTAATTAAACAAGTGAGGGATCTATTTTCATTCTTCGATTTTTTAGCAACTTTGTAGGTTCCTCCATCAAGAAAATAATGTAATTATTGCTTTGAAAAAAATAATTATAAGTTTAACTAAATTTATATATAAAAAATACTAACATTTATAATACAAAATAAGTATTATTAAATTAGTTTTTTAAGACAAACGGTGTGTGTGTTGGGGGGTGGGTGGTGGGGGGTGGGGGGAGCTTGCCCACCTTTCTCATTCAAAAAGAAAAAAGCACGCCAGTCACCTGGCATGCGAGTATTATATTAGATTAGTTATCAAAATAAATTTATTGAAGACATAAATGTGAATGTCATTCTCTTTAACTTTGATCAACTTAAACTACTTTTAACTGAGGTAGATGTTGTATTTCATTCTTTTGTGAACGGATGTACTACAAGGTGTTGATTTGACTCAAAGTTAAACTACTTTAACGGAGATGGATATCATAGTTGCGAGGTGTAGATTTAACGTGAACGGACGGAGGTACTGTACAAGGTGTTGATTTAACAAGTCATGGAACTTTATACTCTCTTCAATAGGTGTGCTTGATTTATCAAGTCAGTAATATTTAATTCTTTATAGACTCTTCACTTATTACTTTGTAGGTAGGTGTGTTCTGGATTTAACAAGCTAGTGCTCTTTACTTTTTTTTTTGCGACTAGAACTTCATCCATTTTTCGATTAAACAGAATACAAACAAACAATGCAAAGATGGCAAGTTACCAGCTCTGCAAAACCGAACAAACATAAGCCCTAACTACTGGATCTTTAGCAAAAGTTTTACATGGCGGAACCATTTTGCGACATCAGCTGCACAATGGCCGCGACAGGAACGAAACCACCTAGCACCCAATCTTCTGCCTCCTCGAGGATGCGCTCGCACACCTGCCGCACCGTTGTTGATTGCTATCGAAACACCCTACTGTTACGTTCTTTCCAAATGCGCCAACACACTAGCAGCACTACCGCGTCGAAAGCCTTGGGCGAGTCCTCGGCGATCAAGCGTCGTCCTTGCGTCCACCAGGCACCGGCATCCTCATCCTGTTGTGGCACAAGCCCAGCAAGGTTGAGCGGGCTCAAAACAGCGTGCCAGACCTGTCTAGCAAAACTACAGCCCAAGAAGAGGTGACCGCAAGTTTCCGAAGCCTGATCACACAGGGCGCAAACGTCGCTGTCCTGCAACCCATGGCGTGCTCGCCGCTCCGAAGTCCACAGGCGCTTGTGTAGGGCATACCAGAAGAAAAGCTTCACCCTCGACGGTGCTTTGACCTTCCAGAGCTGCTCGGCGCCCAAGAGCTCCGACAACCCGAAGAAGAAGGCCCTGTATGTGGAAGCCGAGGAGTAGGAGCCGTCTGCCGATCATTTCCATGTGTACCTGTCCGGCTGTGCAGGTAGCAGCACCACATCCCACATGAGTGCCCAGACGCGGAAGAAATCACGCAGTACCTGCACGGTTGTTGCTCTGACGATGTCCCGTGCCCATTGCAGTGGCGTAGCTAGGATCTTGAGCCTGGGTGGTCCATCTTAGATGTAAAACTAAACAATAGAGTGTTTCATGCATAATTTTCATGATTTTTGAGAACTCATCTACTTAGTTTAACCTTGAACAAAATTTTAGGGTGGTCCATGGACCACATGTCCACCTAGCTAGCTACGCCACTACCCATTGGCGGTCATGCAAGGCGTCACGGAGCAGCCTGCGACGCCCACGCCTCGACGTCGCCCTGTATAGGGCCGGCGCGAAGTGGCACAGAGAGCCCACTGGTGCCCAATTGTCCGTCCAGAACCTGATTGAAGCACCGTCTCCTACCGTAGCCGATAAACTCGCTGAGCACATGGCAGCGACCATCTTCTCGGAGCGCGACGGCAGCCTAGCCCAGTGACAGTCTTGGTCGGTGCGTGCGAGCTAGTGCTCTTTACATACGTACTCTTCAAAATGTCTGGACGACACGTATACTATTTTTTCTTTTGATCGAAGAGAGGTCACACATGCAGGACACGTTGGAGTATCAGAAACCAGTCATTTCAGTTGAGCTTTATCAGTATCTTAGCTACTCCTAGGCCCTAGCTAGCTACGGATAACACAGCATCGTGCGCGCACACTTGTCACGGCCTCCAACTTGGACAGCCGGATGATGGCAGCGTCGTTTGCCGACAAGTTACAAGTTACGACGACTTGCACAGTGGATGATCGTCCCAAAAGTAAGAGCCCATCTCCACTTTCACGTACCCCAAAAGGCAAAAGGATCCTCTGAGCGAGAGCGGCCACATCACCCGCATTTACACGCCAAAACGCACGCTCAATCGCTGCACCACCAAACCAAAATGGCACCCAAGCCCCAGCAAACCGACACGTCGTCACGTACTTACGCCTGCCGGTGGAGTGGTACACGCCCCGCACGACGCCGCGTGGCAACGCTCATCACGGCCACGGCCACCAGCGCGCGGACGCCAGCGAGCTGATGGTGGCGGCCGCGTCGGCGTCGGCGTTGGCTCCGGAAACGTCGGGCATGACGGCGCCCGCGGCGTCGGGGAGCTGCAGCTGCACATGGACCTCGCCGCCGGGCGCGTCGAACAGCGTCTCGATGTCGTCCTCGAAGCGCACACTGTCCGGCAGCGCCAGGCCGCGCAGCAGCTGGTCGTCGGTTTGCTGGCAGCCGAGCGCGCGGGCGCGGCGGGCGGGGTACCGGGCCTCGAAATCGGCGGGGTCCATGCAGAGCGCCGGCAGGATCTCGGCGATGGCGTGGTCCACGTCGTCGGCGTCGCGGAGCACGGGGCCGGGCGGCAGCGCCAGGGGCTCGCCCAGCTCGTACCCCGGCTCGGGCTTCGGCGTCAGGAGCGGCGGCGTCGCAACCGGATGCGGAGCCCTGGGCAGCGGCAATGCCTCCTCGTCCACCGGCTCGTCCTTGGGCTTCAGAGCCGGCTTCGGCTGGGCCTTGCGGATCGCCGGTTGCTGGTAGCCCTTGTCCGTGTAGCTGCTGAGGTCGAAGTTGGTGACCGCGGCGTGTCCCCGCAATTCCAGAGCTGCAAGGTCGTAGGCCCGGGCTGCGTCCTCCTGCGTCCCTGCGGCAGAAGAAAGATCCAAGAGGACCAGCCAACAATTTTGAGTAGTACATTCCGTGGGCCTTCACAAATCACAGCAGCAGTGGCATGCAGGGCACACACCCACAAAAAAAAAAAACTACTGCAAAAGCATAATGATCACAGAACAAAAAGCAAATCATCAGCCAAGAAGATCATACATTGCCACAAGAAATGCAGATATGGGAATGATAAGATTGCTGAATGCACGATCCTGTAACAGTGGTCATGTATAGTGTATGCAGTGATCTTGTAACAAAACTGTGGCTTCTTGCGATCATCAGTAGTGGCAAAATGCAGTGGAAGGCCAAGAAAGAGACACATACCGAACGTCCCCAGGTAGATGTATTTCTTGCCGTGAGCGTAGCCGATCCTGGCCTCCCACCTGCCATTGTGGTGGTGCCTGCGAACCAAAACTCTGATCAGAACTTCCCTGATCACCAAACAAAAACATACAGATTTGCTGCCTGTCTTCACTGGAAGGAGTGGTGACTGCAGAAAACTGAAGAAGACAAACCCTCCATCCTAGATACACTAGTGTCTTTGCTCAGTAAAGAATCGCTTATTGGCTGATGTAGTCAGCAGAGCCACTGAGCCTGGGTTTGGATAGATACAGAGATACAGTGATATGCTGATGGCCTAAGCACCGAGTGGTTTCGTACTTACTTGGCCACTCCCCTGTATCCGGAGGCGCCTCTCGAGAAACAGCTACTCTTCCGCCGCAGAGTGGCCAGATACGCCTCCCTTGTCATGCGCTGCATCTTGTCATACTCATGCATGTACGATTCCACCTGCATTAATTCATCACAGTGAGAGTTTAGATTCACACTAGCACAGTGCCGACTAGAATTAATCTAGCAAGGATGCTACATTACTGAGACAATGACAGATGCAGACTGAAGTATCTCAACTTACTGGGAAGTTGAGTGTGCTGTTTGAGCCCCAGTACTTGAGTGCTGCGAGATCATAAGTACGGGCCGCTGCCTCTTCATTGTCAAATGCTCCTGCGAAGAAACAAGATTAAGAATTTTAATCCATGTATTCCTGCCATATATGCAAACACCTAATGGTTTTGTGCTGGGACACGTTTCTTAGGGCCCTCGGAATGTAGGACTGAAACTTTAAAAATACACAGAAAAAACACATGGATGACATAAATGCATAAGCAAATCAGAGAAACTCAAACACAAAGAATTTGTTGGAATATAGTATGTTTGAATTGAGTTTGAATCAACTGCAAAAAGAACACATTTTTGTGGAATGTAACACAAAAAAGAATCATAATTTTTTCATGTAAGCTATTTCCACAAACCAAAGTACAATCTTTATCTCTACCTAATATGCCCATACAATTAGAATGACTTGCATCCAGACTTAAAACAACAGAGCTTAAGTGGTCTGAAGTTTTAGTCGACATTTAACTCACTTGTGTGGTCTAAATTGTAGTCTTAAGAGCCAAAGTGATTTAAAGTTTAGAACTTTAAACCGTGAGATCCAATGAGGACTCTATATAATGCATAAGAATGAGAATCCCACATTTTTTTCCAACACTCCAAAGGGCCTTAAAACATGCAGCATAAGAGGGGCCAACAAAACACGGTCCAAGTCCTTTCAACTTTATCCAAAAAGTTTCTTTTTCACCACACTGATTGATCTTTTTGTTGAAAAGAAGGGATAAATCAGTTTCTTGCAGATTAGAAAGCCGAAATCAATCAGTACTCCGTACAACGCAATGCAGTTCATTCGCAACCCAGATCAAATAATTGGTGAATCATATCACGGGAAAGTTCATGAGCATTTTTACGAATATATGAAAGGATCTTGACTCACCCAGATAAACTGTTGGAAGCAAGGCGACAATCAAGCATGGAACATCCATACATCACACGAATGTCGAGGTACACAAGCACATAGTAGGAAAAAAAACAAAAAATGAGAAGAAACAGAGAAGAATGTCAGCACATTTTGCTACAGGGTAAGAAATCAAACAAATGGAGAACAGAGAAGAAATAAAAAGAATCATTTGTTCATCAGAGGGACAGGTAAACAAAGACTCCACCTTGCCTGCCCTTGTTGGTCTTGGTCCGGTTCCAAGCATTCTTGTCCCACAGGTGCGCCTCGTACTTGCCCGTTCCCCTGTGCCTGCAGCACCAACGAACACGCAACGACGCGACGGTCACTCAGAAATCGCAAGCGCAGAACTCAACCGCATAGCCGACGAAGAGAAAGATTGAACCTTGGGCGATCACGCACCTGGTCACGCCCTTGTAGATGGAGCTGGTCCTCCTCGGGGCGACCGCGGCGCCGTTCTTGGCCCTCCTACGGCCGCTCCTCTTCTTCTTGCTGCTGCGCTCCGGTGACCACGACGGCGGCGGCACGTAGCAGGAGCCCGACGAGGAGGAGACATAGGAGAGCGAGGAGGCGGCCCAAGATGAGGGGGAATGCGGCTTCGCCATCGCGAGTGTGGCCCAGGGAAGGGTTCGCCTGGAGCCCTGGACGACGGCGGCCTCGCTTTCCACGGCTCCAGGCCCGTGGCTGTGAATGTGATCGCTCTGTCTGCCTTTGTTTAGACGGCTTGGTGATGGTGGTTGTAGAGCAAGCTTAGTGGAGACTGGAAGTGGTAGGTGACTACTTACTACTAATGGGAAGGAGATGGGAGACAGGCCAAGTTTTAAATAGCGGGTTAAGACATTTAGCTTTTTATCTCTCAAAACAGGCTATAGCCAGCTATATCAGGATATAGCGGCAGCTAAGAGTTATTTTCTACATAAAAACTTTTAGCTAAACCCTTCTCAAACAGCTATAGCCGGCTAAACTTAGGAGGCAGGTATATGGGAAGAGTGGAGGGGGCTTTACTAGGAAGAGGACTGTCGGAAAGTTCCGATTAAAATAGGATCTAGGAGGAAGAGCACTTGCATCTCAAAAGCGTCTAGTCAAAATATGGATTTTAAATTAAGTTTCAAACTAGTAGATGCTACCAAAGAAAGTGGGGGTGCCATATGTAAAAAGGAAGCGACTCATAAAATGCCAGAGGTAAATAGAGCTCTTGCACATTTTCGTTAATCCATGAACGAAATCTAGAAGCACATATGTCACCAATTGCTGACCCTATCACTATTAGAGGTATTTAATAAAAAAATGCCAGCCAACAGTCATATTTTTTATTCCCGATTTCTCGCTAGTCAAAGGCGAAGAGCGAAGATGACTCTCTATACTGTAGAAAAGGAGGTGTAGTGTCGTAGAAAGTGCACTGTGCTATGTATATGGGGAGAGCGGAGGGAACTTAGTAGGGAGAGGATTGTATCATGAGAGAAGCACATGTATCACCAATGGCTGGCCCTATCACTATTAGAGGTATTTTGATAAAAAAAAACAGTCAACAGTCATTTTTTTGTTACTGATTTTTCGCTAGTCAAAGGCAAAGAGCAAAGATGACTCTCTAAAATGTGCGGAAAAGGGGGTCTAGTATCGCAAAAAATGCGGACTGTGATCTTGTCTCTAGAAAGAAAAAGATCAACTAAGAGAGTACGGAAAGTGGTTAAAAGAGATCTGGTCATAGAGCTTGACCACGGGTGGTCACTCATAGCTTTCACAATGGACACATATTACCCAAGTAGAGATCCGAACTCACATCTCCATCTCCATCTTTGGTCTGCCTCATAATTGCATTTTATTTGTTTGCATTTATGAGAAGGTTGTGTCTATCATGTATGTGTGTGTTTGTGGGTGCAGTGCAAAGACACTTTTAATAAGTTGCAAAACACCATAAAAAGATACAAAATACCTTGGATTGAATTAGAGGAGGAGCAAAAATACATTTTTTTGTGCAGGTTTCATGAAAATTGGCCCAGTATAGCGAACCAAAAAAATGGTTCAGGCCAATTTGAAAACCTACTGAGTGTTTTAAAAATTGGTTCAGGCCAATTTTCTCAACGTTTGTTTTAATTTGTGTTTTTGCAGGAAATTTTTTGAGCCTATGCAATCCCCCACTCTATAAATCGACTCGGTCCGTTTAAATTAGCATCGCAGTGATGCGCAGTTGTTGCAAATTATTCATATGGTTTGGAAGGACAAAAGTGTCACTTGTCAGATATCATCCATGCTATGGGAGGGCATCAGGCCATGGGCCGAGTAACCTCCTGGGCCGCATCAGCAGCTCACGCAATAGAGGACCAGTGTAACTACAAGAGGGCACCGAAGGAGCAGGAAGGGGATCAATCAATCTTGTAACAGAATCCTGTATCGAGTTGTGTCCTGGACCTCGTCGGTCGCCGTGGTTGTTGTGAGTGGAGTTGGAGTATGAGTAGATCGTCGCCAGTGATCCCGGCCGTGTGTGTGAGAAGTGATCTCGCCGCGGCGGGTCACTGACACAAAGTCAACTGAATAAGACCTTTGCATGGAGGCTGCTATATGGCTTGCACTTGGCAGTGCTTTACGGGTGCACAGAATCATTCGATCAGTTGATAAAACCTGCTCACGCTGTGGAAATGTGGAAAAATAATATCATTTGTTGTCTGATTGCAGCTTTGTTAGAGTTGCGCTGTTTGGCTTTTTCCAGCATTGGACCGACGACGGATGTTTTACTCATACTAATGGGTCCTGCATTATCAAATTGGTTCGATTCACAAGCCACTGCAAAGTTTGATCTTTTTCATCCTTTGGTAGGTAATTTACAGATTTAATAGCAATTATTGCTCTATTCATCAAAGTTCTTCATGAGGCGTACGCCATTGAAAAATTGAGAAACCATTGAGTTTATCTCTCGGAAATGATGCTCTCCAGCTATTGCAAGTCAAGCACATAGTACTACTTCAGCGTTCAGACCACCTTGCTGATCATCCCACTTCTGGACCTTTTGTTCGAGTAACGCATTTGCTAGGGGGTCCAAGTTTTATTTTTATTGTGATTCCTCTGTATGCAACATTCTCAAGCTCAAAATCAACGGGGCATTGGTGCCTATTCGTATAGTCATAGATTTCTTTGTCCAATCCTCATATCGTACAAATTAACCAGGAGCAGGAGGCGAAGGAGGTGATCAAGATTAGGAGACATACAAAACCGTGGACGAACTCACAAAATCATCAAGACATGCAATGATTTCTAGCTCTTGCATATATGTACTCTTGTGGTTGTGGGTCCATCTAACCAAGCTGTAATGTCAAAATGGCTTTGCACTTATTTTAATTGGGGGCGCTCTCACTCCAATTATCTTTAATCTCCTAATAATGAATCGAGATTTTCATTTTTTAAAAAAAACATAAACAACTGTAACCGCGATTAGTGAACGAAATAAGTATACTGCTGAGTGGAGTATGAAAGAGCAGAGAGCTTGGCGAGTGGGTACGTCGCCTCTCGTGTGCATGTGGTTTACGTGAGTCGTGAGTGCGCTGCGCGTGGAGACACTTGGACTGACACCATTCATGCCAATTGGAGTTGATCAGTTGAGCCTTTTGCCGCTATGCTGACACGTGGGTGCGTACGTGTTGTGGTGAGAAGGCACAAGTATAGTACTTTGCTACATTTTTTTTTTATGTACGTCCCATCATGTATTCATTACCAAGTTACTATACCTACCAACCCAAGTAGACGGTGTTTCCTAAAAAAAACAATATAGACAATAGACAGGCGATGATGCTAAGAGTACATTGTTTATCGTGTCAAGATAAGTATAAAGTGCTTCTTTTTTCCCCTTCCTGATTTCTTCCCAAGGAATTGACTGAACACCAGTGAACTTCTACGGCTATAACTGTGTTTTCTGTTCTACTATACAACCGTAGAATATTCAATCACTTTCGCCTCTTTTCGGGCTGCTCCTTTTACAATCTCTTGCTGGAATTGGCTTCATTTAGATGTGATGAAGTACATGTGCGTAGTAGAGTAAAAAATGGCTGTTACTAAAATCTTTGTCAAGAACTAGGCCGATGGGTCATGGGCTTTCAGCTGGACTATGAGATGGGCTTCTGTTGGGTCAGGGGCAAGAGAATAAAAGATG
>CM041632.1:12286104-12310930 GCA_023333625.1 Bothriochloa decipiens | reverse complement strand
CTATGAGATGGGCTTCTGTTGGGTCAGGGGCAAGAGAATAAAAGATGCAAGGCATATCGAGGATAGCCAGGGAACAGAACCCGAACCCGACGGCTTCGTCTTCCTTCTTCAGTCCGAGACCCCAGTCCGCTGTTCTTGCTACTTGCCTTTGATCCTTGCTATTCCCAGTCCAATCTCCATCTAATTCTTGTCTATTTGTATCACAAACTCCTGTAATTGCTATCCTATTGTGAATGCAGCTGCATCGGGGAGATACCCTCTCGATTTTGTGCATGCTTTTGATTTTTGAACAAGGATCGACACCGGATGCTGCTTTCCTCCGTGCCCCCGTGGTCGTGGTCCTCGTGGAAGCCCAAAAACTTTTCAGATCAGCACTTTCCCGGAGCCATCAGAGAGCTGGGCCGGCACCTGCAGCCGAGCCCACGTTTCCTCGGCACCTCAATTTTCCACCGTCAGCCCTCGTCGGCCGCTGTGTTTACGTCCTCGGACTTGGACTTTTTCTCTTGCGAGTGACGGCTTGAGACCTCCTCCTCCTCCTCCTCCTATAGCGCCCGGCCGGTCGATCGGTCCAGGGCCGACACTTGGCAAGAGTCGAGTGCTGCAGGCGGAATCACCCGCCTCCGCCCGGCCGCCCCTGGTATTGGCAAGCGGCAACTGCGCGTTCAAGACGCGCGATCAACTCAAGTCTTCCACGCTACTGGCCGGTCCCTCAAGTGAAGTAGAAGCAGGAGCACCAACGGTGGAATAACACCGTAGCAATCATTCTGCCGCCTGAATGTGCAGTGTGCGGTGTTCGAATGGCCGATGAAAAAATTTTGGTTCTAGGACGACGATGCATAGCATACTCAGGTGCGCGCCGCTGTCATCGAAGCATCCATTCCATTGGCCGAGTGCTGGCCCACCGGCCATGCCACAAGCGACAGGAGCTATTAATTTTATGGAACAGAGGCTCGATCAGGATGATGAGCTACATAATCAGTGCTACAAGAAGCTAAGTTAACCTCAGACCATCGATTTCCTTAAACTTGACGACCATCTAATTGGTCAGGAGGCATGTGACGCGGTGATGATGCCTAAAAGCCTCACGTGAAGAGGCAGGGCCATATACTACTTGATACATCATCACCACCTTGCTTGGTGCTCTAGCTAGCCATTCCTACTGGGCTGGTTTTGTCTAAACAAATCAAGCAGTACCTTTGTCAAAAAAAAAAAATCAAGCAGTACGTGCCGGCCGAATTGTTAAGCGCGATGGCTTCACATTATTTAATTTTAATTTGATCGGTCATAAGGAACAGGGCAGGCCGGCCTTTAGCCCTTAGCATTTGGTTAATCTTCTCCTGTACTTAGCTAGTAAGCATATGCATGCCCTACGACGACTACGAGATGTCCTTCAGAGGAAGCAAATGGAATGAACGGCCGGGGGCAGTGAAGTCAAGCAGGACTGCAGGACTAGGCAGCAGCAGGTAAGCACATGGCGCCTTGGGGATTAAAGAGTTTTTGTTTAGATGGTCACCATCATTCTGCTTCGTCTGCCACGAAGGCACACTACGCTTTTATTGTATTGCGAGTTTGCGCTTGCTTTTCTTTCGTGCTGAATATTGTATTGTATCACCTCGAGCTGTCAATGTATACATGACGCTAATGGTATACATGACGCTAATTTATAATGCTAGTTTATAATGCTCACAGTCACACAGCTCGCTTGCCGGCTTGCCAAGTCTCCATCATTTGCCGCGAGAAAGTTCTACCAACATCAATCGGTCAGCAGCTTAGAACGACTATCATCGAACGAAAATCCATAATATACTACCCATTGTTCAAGTCCTGATCAAAACTATTCACTGATTTTGCATGAAAAATGCAGACTACTCTGTAGTCTATACACCGAAAAAGGCAAACTAACAGGTTGGCATCTCGGAAGTTTGTTTTAGTATGCTTTAAGGAATCTAGAGTGGGAAGTCTCTACTCCCCCAGATGCCATATGCATTACTCACACAAAAGGAGACTGCTAAGCAGCAGTATTGAAAGATATTTCTTATCTCCATATTGAGGATCTTTATATTTCAGTGGCACATATTTTTACAAGATTTTATCATGGAGTTTCTGGAAAAAAACAAGATTTTATCATGGTTTGGTTCTCCATAAACTTCCGAATGCATGCCAAGAATTGAGATGTGAAAAATGCTCACCCACACCGCACACAGATGTTAAGACAGAACGAAGAAAATAACAATAGGAAGCTGTATGCCTTAAATTGATAATTTAGGCCTTGTATAAATGAACTATTATATTTTTAGATCATGGAGATAATCTTTGACATAGGATACATATCCATGTCATTAAAAGTATAAGGAGGTTTAATTTGGAGCATGTAAGCAATAATTAGGCTAGTTCAATGTAGCTACAAAAGAAAACACATAACACGTTAAGCCCATAAGGGGCTTGATTGATAGAGCTCCTTGCGCTCTTAATTTCCCTGTAATAGTGGTTTTATGGTTGACCACCATTCATAGAATAGACTCAGGAGAAACTCCTTTTTTCAGCTTCCAACTCCTATAGTCATTCAGAGAACCGCTTCGCACAATTGATATAGAGTCAATTCTCATTAATATACTAATTGACAGAACTCCTTTAAAGATTCATCATGAACGGAGAACCCGTGATGTCTACGAGGGACAAGTCCACCCCTCATTTCGTGCGGATGGGAACCACCCCAGATCGGAGGGTATATTTCCCTCAAAGGCTATCCTATTCTTAGTTGTCCCCAAACCAAAACACATTAACATAGAGGATCTAGCTAGGTAATATCCTTCTGTCCTCAGAACCAAAAATACGGTTACTGTGACACCTGTGGTAGGTGGTCATTGGGTGGGCCACTTTAGTTTAAAGCCCTCATCAAAATGGGAACGAGTGCACTTAGTCCGGTGATCTCAAGGCCAATTTAAAGTATGTGAAGATTGACCTAAATGTTTTTCTATAATCATAGGCCGTTAATACTTTCAACACTTCTAGATCAGACGCATTGAAAAATAACATGATAACCCATTTCGGTCATTAGCAATATATCAAATTGAATAAGTTTGGAAGTAGACTAGGATTTTAATTTTTATCACTTTCAAAGTATGATATCCTTCAATCTACTTCTAAGCAAATTATGATAACATGCTAACAACTTTGTAATTTATTTATGTTCGCTGCGTGGTAAAAATATTCGTATCTACGAGATGTGAAAATTAAATTCGGAGCCATGGTCAGAGATGTTAAAAACAGAATGTCCAGTGTAGACACGGCTGCACCTACACTTGGCATCTAGCCGTGTCACGAAGACCTTATTTTCCCAGCCAGGAGAAGACAAAAGCGTGAACCTCATTTCCATTCCAGTTTTCTTAATACTGCTTGCGGAGCCCACGAATTAGTTCTTAATTACCCTCTTACAGCAGTTTTAAGGCTTTAGTTAGCGTGCTACTACTGCAGCTTAACACCAAGCAAGATCTCTCTCAGGCCCCTGGTTTCCTCGCACACCCACCAGCCACCACATGGCCGCCTCCTCCCCTTCCACCTCCACCCCTAATGGCGGATGCTAGGCGGCGGCGCCCCTCTTGAGAAGTGAAAGGGAAAAAATTTTGCCGCCCGCGCCCTGCTAGGGCTCTCGCCCTGGTCGCGCCACGGCCACACAAGGTCAGGGAGCGCCGTTCGCCTTGTTGCCTGGCCCATTCCTGTTCCGTTCGAAGCAGCCCCAGACGGCCAGACCGACGCCAGGCGCCCAGGCCAGTGGTCGGCGCCCGCAGCGAGCTGAGAGGCGGTGTCGTCACCGACTCTGGCGCCGGCCAGGGTTGCGCGTCTCACGTGCAGGTAAGGTCGTTTCTTCCCTTCCCATGCCTCGATTGACGATTCATGATAATATTGCCCCTTTTTTTTATTATTATCCATGTTGGGTCTAGTGGCAGCTGCCTGATGGCTCCCCCCTGTATTGTGGATCTGCAGGTTGTGATCTTTCTGCCCGTAGATGTGCGATTTGTCCTCGCTTGATCTGAGTATATCAGTAAAGCGGAGACCGGCTAGCGTTGTTCCTGAAATCTGTTGATTCATGGGGAGTCAGACAATGGCGTCACAGGCTGGGGGAGGTGGAGGAGGCGTGGGCGGCAGTGGCGGTGCCGGCGCGGCGCAACGCGGGCAGATGCAGGGCCTGGCAAGACAAGGGTCTTTGTATAACCTCACCCTTGATGAGGTGCAGAGCCATTTGGGAAAACCCCTACATAGCATGAACCTTGAGGAGCTGCTGAGGAGTGTCTTTCCTGATGGCCTGGACCCTGATGGTGGCACTGCCAGCCAGTATGAGCAGAGTTCGGGCCTCTTGCGACAGGGGAGCATCACGATGCCGCCTGAGCTCAGCAAGAGGACTGTGGACGAGGTGTGGAAGGGCATCCAGGATGTGCCAAAGAGAAATGTTGGGGCGGGTGGTCGGCGGAGGCGGAAGCGGCAGCCGACGCTTGGGGAGATGACGCTTGAGGATTTTTTGGTGAAAGGTGGGGTTGTCACCGAAGGATATCTGAAGGACCTGAATGACGTAGGCGATGTGGAGCAGGTCAGAGGCGCTGGGGCTGCGGGTTTGACCGCTGGGGCACAATGGTTAGACCACTATCAGCAGCGGGTTACAGTTGCAGTTATTGAGCCCCATCAGCACGAGCAACATAGTTTGCCAGGTGCTTACATGCCGGGTCGGTTAGCCCTTCAGCCTCTGAATGTCGGGCCAGGTCCTATTCTGGAGTCTTACTCTGATGGCCACATTACTTCACCAATGATGGGTGCACTTTCTGATTCTCCGACGCCTGTTAGAAAGCGTGGTTCCCCAGGAGATGTGGCAGATAAGTTGATGGAGAGAAGGCAGAAGAGGATGATCAAGAATAGGGAGTCAGCTGCTCGTTCAAGGGCTAGGAAGCAGGTTGCAATATATCTTTCCTGCCTTTCTCTGTTTTAGCTAATTGATTGAGCATTTGAGCTAGTTTTTCTTGTGATCTGTGAGTAAAAATTTAGAAATGATGACGTTGTTCTTCTTAAGCCTGAGTATTACTCGCACTGTATTTTCAACAGGCTTACACTAATGAACTGGAAAACAAGGTATCTCGATTAGAAGAGGAGAATGAGAAGCTAAAGAAGCAAAAGGTACTTTGGTTCTTCAATACAATAGTACAATACCATCAGAATGTCACCCTCGTTTTGCTAACAAATGACTTTGTAAGCTTCTGAATGGGTGTCATTTTACTCTTATTGGCATCTGCCTCTTTCTGTCCACTTTTAAGACTTGCATTTATCTAAACATCCCTAAATCCCTTGAAGTTTTTTATTTTCATTTGTTCTATCCTTTTTGCTTCCATTGCTGGACATAAACCATATTCAGGTAGGTATACAAACTAAGATCTGATATGCTACATGTGTTGGTTGATCCAATTATGAGATCTGTGCTGTTTGTCCCTTCAAATGTTTATTGGGGCTCGAATAGTGAATACCAATTCTAATTCTTATTTATAATTTTAGCTACGAGTGTTTTGAAATCTTTCAGATAATCATGAATAATCAATGTTAATAGACAAATTATTCCCTGTGCACCATTATGGTGCATCGATTTGATTGCATTGGCTAGTTTACTAATCATTGACTAGTCGCTATGTCTCACTGGCAACTTTGGCTTCAGCCCAGTAGTATCTGTGGCCCAGACCGCACTACCTCAGCTTGTCACCAACTATATATACTAACACACAGCCGCAGCTTTGTTTTTGAAGTAGCCGATCCTCACCCACTGCCTGTAATGGAGCACAAGTAGGAAAGGGAAATTTCTCCCGCCCACCACCTCCGTCTACAGCTTGCCACGCTGCAGCCATCTCCGCTTCCATCCCGGCGGTGCACCTCCGTCTCCTTCCAGCAGAGGTCCATGCTACAGTGTCACACACTCGCACTCGTATGCCCTGACCTCTGTTCTCTGGTTTCTGGTTGTCTCCTCTGTCCTCTGTCACCCTGATCTTTGTGGCTAAACTTCTCCATAGTCTCTACTAGATTTGCAGTCAATGATACTGGGACAGCCAACTAACTAGGCAATAGGTTGCCCCGGGCCAACTATTCAACTAGGTTGACTAGCCCTAAACTAATTGCGACTCACAACTAGTCGACTAGTTGTTGCCTAGGTGACTAGACTCGATTTACAATTCGGAAACACCGGTAACTTCTTATCTTTTATTTACGCTAGTTACCCTCAAAAGGCCACCAAATGTTATTATACACATTTGAAGTAATCGTATATGGTTATATTATGCTAATGTGTATGATGTGCCAAAAAAATGGATAAACATGTTCATTTAAACTCTAAGAGAACCATTTTATGTTCTTGCTGGATACAATAATATTCTGATTTACTGTCTTGCATCAGAAGGGTGCATTCCAAGCCCGCTTATATCGAGTTCTAAATTCTTAAGGTCTGATTGGTTGCCTGTATAAGCTCAGGCTTGCACAATATACTGCATTAGCTAGTACGCACGCCAGATTCGGTCATATTAGACAATGCAGGCTTTCACAACCCAATGCGCACACAAAAAATGAAATATTTTCATCCCTCATACTTCTACTAGAAATATGAGACCTCAACTCGAACGTGGAGGTGACTACATGCAACAAAAAGTAAACAATCAAACACAATTTTACCAAATGTTGCTTGCCTGGGCAAGACAACCAAACACCAAGACATTGCATACATTTAGGTTATGCTGCATAAGGTCTAATGTAGGCTAAGGCTAATGCAAACAACCAATCAAACACTTAGGGTAGAAGAGAACTACAGCTCTATAGACATACGATGTATACTTGTAATAGAGAACTCTTGGTTGTTATTATCATTTGTTTGTGAAACTATCATTTCAAGTTTTTCTAGATAACTCAAAAGTTTTGTAAATTTAAGTTCCACTAGTGTAATTTGGAGATTCATAGGTTAAGTAGTTTGGAAAAAATGTGCAGGTTTGAGTTCTGTTTTATATTGTGGGTTCAGAGTTAAGTCATTTACATAGATGTGTTACTTCTATCATAGATAATTTTCTTTTCTTTGTATGCTATTGTTGATTGGTAATATGTAACTAGCTATTCAAGTTTGGAGTTGACATCTTGGTCTTCGTTGTTACATCCTGATGACCACTTGATATTGGTAACTCAATTGTTTATACAGCCACCTGTTCATTCTTCAGTATGTTTGTAGCCTCAATCTCAAACTTAATTTCTATCCAAGTGATCTTGTTTAGTCGATTGCAACTAATTATTCTTCTTTCATATTGTTGTAATTTTTATCAGAGAATGAGCAAGTTGTAGCAATTTCCAGACATCGTATTCTGACAATCAATTTCTCATGTGCCAAAAGATGAAAATAAAATAAATCAGACCAAGACACTGGCGCTCTACTACTGCTGCAAATGCTTAGATAGTTGCAAACAATCTGTTGGTCTGATTTCTTGGTTCTTTTTATTTAATTCAATACAGTTCCCATGGTAGGTTCTTGTATTCGTATACTCAGATGGAGTTAATGATGGATTTTATCCTATCTCCATGCGTAACGTTGACTCACCCTGTTTTGTGTTATCTTCAGGAGTTGGAAAAGATACTTTTCTCCGCGCCTCTTCCGGAACCCAAGTACCAACTCAGGAGAACAGGCTCAGCGACTTTCTGATTGTATTCAGAATAACTTGTTCTGTAGTTTCTAATATAAGTCCTGTGGCTTGTAAGTTTTTGCCTCTTCGGTTTGGAATCATTTGCTAGTTTGGGAGTTTTTGCTTATCCTAGCTCGATGGTTTGCTCCCTCCCTCCCCATCTCTAGACCAGCAGGAGCCTAGCATGATCTGTCCGAGGCCTTGCTACTAGCCTAGTATGTAAATCTGCAGGACACAGTAGGTGGTCGTAGCTTGTTTACATGGTGTGACTTGACCCTGCTCTTGCATGTGTGATATTCTGTGCTTGCGAAGCTTGCATTGTGCCAGATGGATACATATAACTATGAGCAGTATGGAATCCCTTTCTTTGGTAACCGGAGTTAAATTACTGGACTCTTGTGCTCGTTATTCTTTCTTGTATCAGGCGATAGTGACAAGAGTCAGTTTCTTGATGCATCTTCTGGGAGAATCGCTTAATAATGATTTTTTTATTTGTCGAAACTCGAAATGCTTTGCTTTTTCTGAATTGTTGGTACAAGGAATCACTTGATGTGTACGCCATTAGGTCATCCTCGCCAGTTGCCACATATCTTTTTTGTTAAGAGAATTTTTTTTTGGTTTACTTGTGAAGTTGTGGGATTGCAATCAGTCAGAGTTACTTATGCTGACCCCGCTAACTGCTGATACAAGCAGTAACTAACTGCCGTTCAATTATCTGCTGGTGAAACGTCGCGTACAGCCCAATAAGATGCTGATGTGTTTCCTTCTGAAAAATGGTGTTGATGTATCTGTTTTATTGTTGGGAATATGTCCTAGAGCTAATCATGAGATGATGATATTTTGATTGTATCTATGATTTATAAAGTGTTCATTGAATATCCATTATAAACAATTTGTATTGATCGATAATTATGTGAACTATTTGTGAAACTTAATTACTTGAATGGTTATTTTAAAGTTGTCTCTGGTCGACGTTTTTGTGAGAACACACTTGAATATTAGACCAGCACATGTATTAGTTGATGGCTATGTTTCACAAGTCATGGATATGGAGATGTCAAACTAATAATGTGGGTACATGTGAGATATGTAGGCTGGACTGACTGACATGAGAAAGTCTCTATTTACGTCATATACGTTACGTCCTTAGACCTGAGATTGTGGTATGTACTCAAGATGTGAAACGGCCTACTTAGGGACTGTCAAACGCTACTCCGTAACAGGGTAGTTATAAAGTTGGTCTTCGGGTGGTCGGGAAGCATGCTATGAGACATAGACAATTAAGATAGAATTTGCCCTTTTCTACTCGAGAGAGATATCACTGGATTACTCAAGTGATTGGATCAACAAATGCATGGGCGTGCTTGGGTTAAGTGTTAACCCACGAGTTGAACCATATATCGAGTGGCAAAGTGAATAACTTGTATATGGTCGTAGTGGTTCGTCTGATATGATCTTTGCATGCACGTAGGAGTTGTCACGTCTTGCTAGAGACCGCTGTCAACTATTGGGCGAGTAGGAGTACTCGGCCATGTCAATGTGTGTGAACCCATAGGGTCGTACGCTTAAGGGGCTGAAAGCCTAATTCGGGTTGGACCCGAATTAGACAAGGCTTAGGGTTACTAATGGGCCTCCAACTCGTGAGCTCATTGGGGACGCCTATATAAGCAAGCGGTAGGGCGCGCGGTGAGGGTCACACGCCTTGAACAGCCACCGTCGCCCTCCCCACGCTCGCGCCTTCTGCTCCTCGCGGACCTAGCAGTCCGGAGGCACATCGCTTCTTCCCTGTACGTGTGGGATACCTCGGAGGTGCTGCATCTGGAGCACTGGGATGAACCACGCGAGGGGATTGACGTGACGGATGACCACGCAACTGCACTGCCTGCTGCGACGCGTACGACTACATCGAGTCGTCTTCCGCTGCATCCGCGCGTCTAGTGGTAATCCCGTGACCTGTAACTAGCAGTAGATCCTGGTTTATGAGGCAGAAAAGTTTTATTTTCTGGCTAGCGTAGCACCCTCATAACCCTTCAGTGGTATCAGAGCCGTAACTGCTCGTTATAGGTTTGGTTGATGGCATATAGATGATATGCAGAGATAGTAGATGCGATCTGCAGTTTTGGTTGCACAGTTTGATTAGATCAATTGTGAAACGGGGTGGTAGATGGAAACTCAATCTGTTTTCGTGCTCTTGATGCGTGACCGTGTAACGATCTACTCATACCGGTCGGTTTAATCTGCCATCTGAGTTAAGTGATACACGTAAGACCATACATGTTGGGCATAGATCAATGAGATTGATCTAGTGAAAATAGGGGGACTCTGAATGGTTCGGATTCAGGTTGATAAGATCAATCTGATGAGATTTTCACAGCGATTTCATAGATGTGACTATGTAATCCGGTTTGGTTTTCAGGGCGCTGCCCTGAAACCCGCGGGGGGCGTCCCTGAAACCGGTCAGCGGGACCGCCGTTGCTACCTGTTGTAGCGCATAGAATCGTTCTATGCCTAACTTGTTTTTGCAGGGTATGTTGTGGATTGGTACGGCCCATGTGTATGTATGTAATTCATTCATGGCCTGCGTGTCATGTAAGCAACACGGCTGGAGCCATATGTGTTGACATTTAATGTATTGGCCTGCGCACCGTCTTATGATCTTGCGGCTATGTAATTAGTATAGTCTACGATAAGATAGTTTTTGGAGGACTTATCACAAGAAGGATGGCACACATGGATCGTGGAGATGGAGATCACCATGATGGGCAAGATGATGGAGATCACCATTCATTAAAGGGCCATACCATGTCACTATGTGTGAATGTGATTCTCATTATTTGTTCTACTTTCACATGCTATTATGTTTTGTCTACATGAGTGCAGTAGTGAAGTAGAACGATCCCTCAGCAATGTTTAAGTTAAATGCTTCCCCAAACCTTACACTGTCATAAGTCTTGTACAATCGGTGGTGGGTCTATGAAATTAGGGTGCCACTGGTTTTCCTCGACTAGGCAGGTTCGTATCGGATACTTACTGCAAGAAGGTTTGGTTACTTAAACAAGGTCATCCTAACGGTTAGGGATCTTGAAGCATGGAAAGGTTGAGTGCTTGGCATAGGGATGCTATCCCAATAACAAGAGTCATATGAGATATGATTAGCAAGGTGTTGCTTATCGATCTACCATACTGACCAGCGGTGATGCAAAAGCTCATGGTCGGGATGTTAGTTGTGGGTCTTGAATCACTAAGTATCAATTGAAGGATATTGATTTTAGTGGGAGTATATTCTATTTGATATAATTTACTCCTTCATGGATACATTGTCTTAGTATTTTGCATTACTTTTGTTGTAGATGGCCGCTCACAATCAACCATTTTCTTTGCGTACAATTCTTGAGAAAGATAAGTTGAATGGAACAAATTACGCGGATTGGATCCGCAACCTGAGAATTGTTCTCAGGGCTGAGAAAAAGGAAGATATTCTAGACACCCCATTACCAGATGAACCTGGTGAAAATGCACCTGCTGCTGAAAGAGCCGCTTACAAGAAAGCATGCGATGCTGATCTTGAAGTGAGTTGCCTTATGCTTGCTTGTATGGAACCTGATCTGCAGATGCATTTCGATAACAATCACTCAGCGAACGATATGATCATGGCGCTTGAGGAGATGTTCCGCACGCAGGCCAAGACTGAAAGGTTCAATGTCTCTAAGGCGCTTGTGGAAACCAAGCTTGTAGAGGGCGCAGAAGTAGGACCACACTTAATCAAGATGGGTGGTTACACTCAAAGGTTGGAGAAGCTAGGCTTTCCAATCGGCCAAGAGTTGGCCACTGATTTTATTCTCTCATCTCTTCCGTCCAGCTATAGAAACTTCATCTCGAACTACCATATGCATGGAGCGGAGAGTGGCTTGAGTGAACTGTGTGGTATGCTGAAAACAACAGAAGCTGACATCAAGAAAGGTGCCAGCAGTAGCCAAGTATTGGCGATCCAGAATAGACCTCGGTTTAAGAGGTGGGGCAAGAAGAAGGGCAAGGCTAGAGATGAGATCTCTAAGCCAAACCCATCTACTGCTAAGGCTGGACCATCTGCAAATTCAGACTGTTTTTATTACAAGGAAAAAGGTCACTGGAAAAGGAATTACAAGGAGTACTTGGTGTCCTTAGAGAAGGATGGTGGCGGTAAAGGTATTACTGCTACTTGTACCCTTGTCGTTCATGTTACGGATATTTTTCTCGCTAATTCATATATCTATTTCTGGGTATTTGATACCAGATCTGTTGCTCATATTTGCAATACGATGCAGGGAATGATAAGAAGTAGAAGTGTGGAAAAGGGAGAGGTTGACTTCCGTGTGGGCAACAATGCAAGAGTTGCTGCGTTGACCGTCGGGACGATGCAACTTCACTTGCCATCAGGATTTATCATGGAATTGAATAATTGTTATTTTGTTCCTAACTTAAGTCGAAACATTATATCACCTTCATGTTTGATGAAGGATGGTTATTCTTTTACGAGTAAAGAAAATGGTTGTGTGATCTCCAAGAATGACATTTTTGTGGCTTTTGTATCCATTGTGAATGGATTATTTATTTTAAATCTTGATGATGCACCTGTCTGTAATGTTACTGCTAAACGGCCTTGGCTTAATGAGTTAAGTCCTACCTATATGTGGCATTGTCGCTTGGGTCATATAAGTGAGAATCGCACGAAGAGGCTCCATGATGATGGTCTTCTAACTTCGTTTGATTTTGAATCATACGAGACATGTGAGGCTTGCCTGCTAGGCAAGATGACCAAGACGTCATTCAAAGGATTTCCTGAGAGGGCGTCTGACTTGTTGGAACTTGTACATACTGATGTATGTGGACCAATGAGCACGACAGCTAGAGGAGGATTTTAATACTTCATAACTTTTACTGATGACTTTAGTAGATATGAATATGTCTACCTAATAAAGCATAAGTCTGAAATATTTAAAAAGTTTAAAGAATTTCAGAATGAAGTAGAGAATCAACGTGGCAAGAAGATCAAGGCCTTGCGATCTGATCGTGGAGGCGAATATCTAAGTCACGAGTTTAGCAATCATCTTAAGAGTTGTGGAATTGTTCCACAGCTTACGCCACCCGGAACGCCTCAGAAAAACGGTGTTCTGAGCGACATAATCGGACCTTGTTGGACATGGTTCGGTCTATGATGAGCCAGTCGGACCTACCTTTATCGTTTTGGGGATACGCTCTAGAAACAGCCGCTTTCACATTGAATAGGGTACCATCTAAGTCCGTAGTTAAGACACCATATGAGATGTAGACTGGTAAGAGTCCCAGTTTGTCTTTTCTGAAAATTTGGGGTTGTGAAGTTTATGTCAAACGACTTATATCAGATAAACTAATACCCAAATCGGACAAGTGCTTTTTCGTGGGATATCCAAAGGAAACTTTAGGGTATTATGCCTATAACCGGACAGAGGGCAAAGTGTTTGTTACTCGAAATGGTGTTTTCTTAAAGAAAGAGTTTCTCAAAACAGAAAAGAATGGACAAAAGGTGTATCTTAAAGAAGTTTAAGATGAGCCAGTAGGGACTGATTCTACAAGTGATGTTATTGTAGCAGAGCAAGTTGAGACACCCGTGGCAGTGGAGACACCGCCACAACCACGAAAATCAGCAAGACTTCACGTATTGCATGGGAATTTGTTATTGTTAGACGATGACGAACCCGCGGATTATGCATAAGCTATGATGGATCCAGATTCCAAGAAATGGCAAAGTGCCATGAGATCCGAGATAGATTCCATGGGAGACAATCAAGTTTGGAACTTGGTTGACCCGCCTGATGGGGTTAGACCCATTGAGTGCAAATGGATCTTCAAGAAGAAGAAGGATATGGACGGAAATGTTCACGCCTATAAAGCTCGGCTTGTCGCAAAGGGTTTTCGGCAAGTTCAAGGGGTTGACTACGATGAGACATTTTCGCCGGTAGCGATGCTTAAATCTATCCGGATCATTCTAGCAATTGCTGCATATTTCGATTATGAGATATGGCAGATGGATGTTAAAACAGCCTTTCTAAATGGGTATTTAGAAGAGGACGTGTATATGATACAGCCTGAAGGTTTTGTTGATCCTAATAATGCTAGAAAGATATGCAAGCTTAAGAAATCTATTTATGGGTTAAAGCAAGCATCTCGGAGTTGAAATCTTCATTTTGATGAGGTCGTCAAAGGGTTTGGCTTTCGTCAGAATGAAGAAGAACCTTGTGTTTACAAGAAGGAAAGTGGGAGCGCTGTTGTGTTTCTGATCTTGTATGTGGATGACATACTATTGATTGGGAATGATATTCCTATGTTGCAATCTGTAAAGACTTCACTGAATAATAGTTTTTCTATGAAGGATTTAGGAGAAGCAACATACATCTTGAGCATTAAGATCTATAGAGATAGGTCCAGGAGACTGATAGGATTAAGCCAGGGTACTTACATTGATAAGATGTTGAAGAGGTTCAACATGGAACAGTCCAAGAAAGGGTTCTTGCCTGTGTCATATGGTGTGCGCTACAGTGATAAGCAGTGTCCTTCCACTGATGCTGAGCGCAACCGCATGAGTAAGGTTTCATAAGCTTCGGCAGTTGGTTCCATCATGTACGCCATGATATGTACTCATCCAGATGTAGCCTATGCTCTAAGTGTTGCGAGCAGGTATCAAGCCAATCCTGGTGAGAGTCGCTAGACGTTGGTTAAAAATATTCTTAAGTACTTACGAAGGACTAAGAATGTGTTCCTAATCTATGGAGGTGAGGAGGAGCTCGTTGTAAACGGTTACACCGATGCTAGCTTCCAAACCGACGGGGATGATTCACTATCTCAATCAGATTTTATGTTCACAATAAATGGCGGTGCAGTTAGCTGGAAAAGTTTCAAGCAGGAGACGGTGTCTGATTCTATAACAGAAGCCGAGTATATTGCAGCTTCTGGCGCTGCAAAGGAAGGTGTCTGGTTGAGGAGGTTGCTCATTGATCTTGGTGTGTTTCCGAATGCGTTAGACCCATTGAATTTACATTGTGATAACAATGGGGTAATTGCACATACTAAGAAGCCTAGGCACAGACTAAGCAGCCTAGGGATCACCAGAAGAACAAACATATACTCTGAAAGTTTCATCTCATTCGAGAGTTTGTGAAACGAGAAGAGATCAAACTGTGCAAAATACATACAGATTTAAATATAACAGATCCTTTGACAAAGGCTCTTTCACAGCCTAAGCATGAGGTGCACATGAGGTCTATGGGGATTAGACATCGAAGAGATTAACTCTAGTGCAAGTGGGAGACTGTTGAAAATATGTCCTAGAGCTAATCATGAGATGATGATATTCCGATTGTATCATGATTTATAAAGTGTTCATTGAATATCCATTATAGACAACTTGTATTGATTGACAATTATGTGAATTATTTATGGAACTCAATTACTTGAATAATTATTCTAAAGTTGTCCCTGGTCAGCGTTCTTGTGAGAACACACTTGAATATTAGACCATCACATATATTAGTTGATGGCTATATTTCACAAGTGATGGACATGGAGATGTCAAACTAATAATGTGGACACATATGAGACATGTAGGCTGGACTGACCCGACATAAGAAAGTTTCTATTCACATCATATACGTTATGTCCTTAAACCTGAGATTGTGGTATGTACTCAAGATGTGAAACGGTCTACTTAGGGACTGTCAAACGCTACTCCGTAACTGGGTAGTTATAAAGTTGTTCTTCGGGTGGTCGGGAAGCATGCTATGAGACATAGACAATCAAGATGGAATTTGCTCCTCTCTACTCGAGAGAGATATCACTGGATCACTCAAGTGATTGGATCAACAAATGATGGGCGTGCTTGGGTTAAGTGTTAACCCACGAGTTGAACCATATATCGAGTGGCAAAGGGAATAACTTGTATATGATCGTAGTGGTTCGTCTGATATGATCTTTGCGTGCACGTAGGAGTTGTCACGTCTTGCTAGAGGCTGCTGTCAACTATTGGACTAGTAGGAGTACTCGGCCCATGTCAATGTGTGCGTGAACCCATAGGGTCGTACGTTTAAGGGACTGGAAGCCTAATTCGGGTTAGACCCGAATTAGACAAGGCTTAGGGTTACTAATGGGCCTCCAACTCGTGAGCTCATTGGGGACGCCTATATAAGCAAGGGGTAGGGCGCGCGGTGAGGGTCACACGCCTTGAACAGCCGCCGTCGCCCTCCCCACGCTCGCGCCTTCTGCTCCTCGCGGACCTAGCAGTTCGGAGACACATCGCTTCTTCCCTGTACGTATGGGATATCTCGGAGGTGCTGCATCTGGAGCACTGGGACGAACCGCGCGAGGGGATTGACATGACGGACGACCACGCAACTGCACTGCCTGCTGCGAAGCGTACGACTATATCGAGTCGTCTTCCGCTGTATCCGCGCGTCTAGTGGTAATCCCGTGACCTATAACTAGCAGTAGATCCTGGTTTATGAGGCAGAAAAGTTTTATTTTCTGGCTACCGTAGCACCTTCGTAACCCTTCATTTACCAGAATGAAGTGTTGTCAACTGTTTCAAGCACGACTTGAGAACCAAAAAGTGCAGATTCTGAAACTCGCATTACGAGGGCCTTGATTTCAGATGTGGATTTAATTTATTAAATAAATTAATCATGCTCATATGAGTACTGTCTTCTGAATTCTGATGGACAAATCGGATGATTTGCATCGCATAGAAGTGTAGAACATTGCGCTTTACTGACAGTCTGACACCTTGCGAATTTGTAACCGTGATAGGCTTCGCTAAACTGGCGTCAGATGTTGGCGTCAGATGGGTAGTACGTTTTGATTATAAGAAGGCGTAAAATCTAGTTCGTATGGGTGGGACTGCGTGGGGAGCAACTGGTCAAGTGTTCGAGTGCTCAATAACTTCTTCGCCTTCGGAAGTGAAGCAGCAGCGAGGGTGCGAGGAAAATCAGTGGGGATGAGCGCTCAACTTCCTCCGCCGACCGCGAGCGGCAACCGCCTCGCAGTGATCGCGTCCCACTTATCATGCCCTCAGCTCGGCAGTCCGGCAGCCATGTCCGGCGAGAAGGAAGCCGCCGAGCCCACCGGCACCCCTACCATGTCAGCTCTCTTATAATTCTCTCCAAATCCTGTATCCGTCAATTCGATTTGGTAGCATCATGAGGGGGTAATTCACTTTGATTCGGTAGCGTGATGGCGATTTGGTAGCTTCATGGCGAGTAATTCGTTCTAGTAAAATAAGCAGAAGCAGAGAGTACCCTGGATTTTGGATCCTAGGTGTTGACTTCAGTGCGGAGCTGTACTGATTCCCAATGCGAGAGATGGTTCGTGTAGTCAGAATCCTGTTATGTTGAGGTTGGTAGATTTTATAGAAGACGACGATGTGCTTAGATTATCACTCAGTTGGGTGAATCAAGATATTCCAATGCACCATGTCCGTATTGCTGATTCAGATGGCAATCAAGGGCCTTGTTTTTAGGTATTTAGTTGAAACTACCACATGCAGGAGCAGGAGCACAACCTCTTCTCCTCAACAGGTGCTCAGTTGCCATAAGACATAAGCTCAATAGCTGGGTAATGCTAGGTTACCTCACATCATCTAGCAAAACAATCCCACATGCTATGACATTGACATCTGGTGGAGTTGGTTATTGAGCTCCTGAAAATATGTAATTGGCTCCGCAGCATTCGTTTATCTGTCACGATGCATGGCTAGGGAAACTTGCTGATATCTTCAGATAACTTCTCTGCATAGCAGTCCCTGTTAGGCTGTTAGCTAATCAAGCTTGGGCATCATGCTTGTTGCTTAGATATGTGAAACACTAGCTAACTTGTGCTAAATTCAAACTTCATTCTTTTTTTTTTTACTTGAAAAGCTTTGGTGTTGGCTGTTCTGGTAATTTTTGTATATGACTACAATTTTATCCTCTTCACACATACATCACTCATACATTCACATGGTTACTTCTCTGCTGCTTGTAGTTTTGACAAAATTATTTGGAAGGAGATCCCATCTCAGGTGGTTTATGAGGATGAGAAGGTTAACTATTATCTGTGCTAACAGGATAAAGTTCCTATTCTAATGTTATGAATGTTGCACTTTCAAATTAATGATGCCTCTGTCATCTTGGTGCTATGGTGATGTTCCTCCTTGGTGTGCCATTGGTAAAACTCAAGAACCACTTATCCCTATTCTCTAGACATTCCTCCTTGAAATTCTGGGCTCCAAAATCTTGGAAAGTTTGCGTCTCTGGCACCCTTGCTGCCATACCCAGCAGGGAATGTCACATTCAAATTTTTAATGCTTAAGAAGGAAATCAATCGATCTATCCTCAAAAAATTGTGCTCCTGAAATAACACCTTAGATTTCCTTGGCAAGCCAACAACCTTCAGAAATGTATGGTCAAGGATATCAAGAATCAGATTGAATTTAAAAAAAAAGACGTACCCAGTGCCATAGGTTCCCGCACTGCGGGGTCCTGTAACTGCAAAACTTGGGGGGGGGGGGGCAAAACATGCTAATGGACCGACCAGTTCAGACATTGCCATGATTTGCGCCACGAGAGCTTTTGGGGTTTCAGGGAGTAGAATACACGCCAGCCTTATGCGAAGGCACATGGAGGCAGGACCCAAGGTTTGAACCTCGGCGAGTCATAATACATGCTAATGCATGTTCTCGAAAAAAAAAACCTCGGCTAGTCATGAGAGATTTTAAGATATCATGACTAGCTAATTATCATATTTTGGAATATAGTAGGCTGATCTTTCTCCACAAGTCTGACTAGAATAAGAAACTATTAAAATTTTTCCCAATTCACCACCTCAAAACCATTTATGTTGTGGTATGAACAAATATGATTGTAAACTGCAGTTCTTTGATGGGCCTTAAGCCTTGAAGACCTTGCCTTTCAGCACCCTCTGCACCTCATAACACTCTGAATATGAAGGGCAAAATCAGTACAGTGGAAAACAGTCAACCTCATGCCTTGGTTTAGGACTTATTTAGGGATTCAAGGTTCTTGGTGCATATGCTGATGCAAAATTAATCTACAGTAACTGTAATGTATTGCTGTGCTTGTTCCCAGGCAGAAGAAGGGCATGTCGATGGGGCCGAAGGATGTGAGTATCGTTCACTGATTCTAACAGGACCCAATAGTCTTTGGTCTAAAAAATTCTAACAGGACCCATCAGGTGGCCTGGTGGTGAATGGGGTTTCGACTGATTTTTTGTCTTCTGTTATTACGTAGCTCAATCGGTGTACCACCACCTACACCTTCATCTTCTCGGTGGACGGCAGATGAATTGGCCACCGGGGTGAGTTGGTATTTTCAGAAGGAGTTTGCTCCCAGAAGTGTTGTTGTACACCCAATAACCCAAGCAAGGGCTTCGTGGGACATGTTGTACACTCATTAGGAATTCATAACACCGTAATTTGCAGTTTGCTTTGTGTTGCAAAACTTGTTATTAGTTGGAGAACAGGTAGCCGTAGACGCTGCTCCTATGATTCTGTGTACGGAGCTCACCCGTTCGATTTTTCTGTCTCTCTTTGCTGCCCCTGTTAAAAGAGCAGAGGATTGACAGTGGTAAATAAATACTAATAACAGTATAAAAAATCATTTCATGACCTATTCTATAGTTCTGTTTCTCAATCACTCTTACCTGGTAGTCTGGCACCACATCTACAGTAACAAGAAGCACACTCTTCTGTTTTCTCAATCATGCCTAATCATGCGACTGTGCTTGAAGCCAAAATCGGAAAAAGACCATCTCCTCATTTTTTTTGTTTGTCGAAACCGTACCTCCTGACAAATTGAAACCCAGCCGTTTCGAAAGCAACATCTTTTTTTTTTTTTTTGCGACTCGTTTCGAAAGCAACATCGAAACAACAACACGAGATGCTACGAGCTCGCGCACGAAGGCAACATCGAAACAACAACACGAGATGCTACGAGCTCGCGCACTGTTCAGCACCACGCCAGATTTCAGCTAGCAGCCAGCACCACGCCAGATTTCAGCTAGCAGCCATCTCGTAGTCGTAGGTGGACAGGTGGTCGCGCACTTGGTTTACAAGCCCCACCACCAACCCTCTCCCACCAAACAGCCTTGCGCTACTTCACTCCACCTGACCAACCCCCCAAAAGGCCAAAACCCTCCTTCCCCACCCAGGCCGTCTCGCCACTCACCTCCCGCACCAGGCCGCCGCCGCCGCCGTCTCGCACGCGGGGCACACAGGACGCGCGCGATCCCCTCTCGCGTCCGGATCGCCATGGCCGCCTCCACGGCGTTCGCCGCCGCCAAGTTCTTCCCGGCCCACTTCGACTCCACCCCGCGGATCGCGCCCCACCGCGCCGCGCCCACCGCGAATCTCACCTTCTCGCCGCTCTCCTCCTCGTCCCTGCTCCGCCTCCGGTCCCCGTGCCCGTCCGGCCCGGGGGGCAGGCTGCCCCCGCCCCCGCCGCCACGATCCTACGGCGGCGGATCTGGCGACGCCGCGGACTCCGGCGGCAGCGGCAGCGGCGACGGCGGCAAAAGCGGGGGCGGCATCCTCGGGCTCTTCCTCGCCGGCTGGGCCGCGCGCGTCGCCGCGGACCCGCAGTTCCCGTTCAAGGTGCTCATGGAGGAGCTCGTCGGCGTCACCGCCTGCGTGCTGGGCGACATGGCGTCCCGCCCCAACTTCGGCCTCAACGAGCTCGACTTCGTCTTCTCCACGCTCGTCGTCGGATCCATCCTCAACTTCGTCCTCATGTACCTCCTCGCCCCGACCGCCGGCGTCGCCGCCGCCGCCTCGTCCGCGGCCTCCGCGCTCCCCAGCCACATGTTCGAGCCCGGCCCGTACTCGCTCGGCGCCCGCGTCGCCACCATCGTGTCCAAGGGCGCCACCTTCGGCGTGGTCGGGTTCGCGGCCGGGCTCGCCGGGACCGCCATCTCCAACGGGCTTATTGCTGTGCGGAAGCGCATGGACCCGGCGTTCGAGACGCCCAACAAGGCGCCGCCCACGCTGCTCAACGCGGCCACCTGGGCGCTCCACATGGGTGTCAGCAGCAACCTGCGGTACCAGACGCTGAATGGGGTCGAGTACCTGCTCGGCAAGGTCGCACCGGCGCCGGTGTTCAAGGTGTCCGTTGTTGCTCTCCGCTGCATGAACAACGTGCTTGGTGGGATGTCCTTCGTGATTCTTGCCAGGTTGACGGGAGCGCAAAAATCAGATAAGCCGGCCACGGCTGCGGAAGAGAAGGAGAGGTTGATAGCAGTGGGCAATGCCGCAGCAGATGCCATCAATGAGGCAAGGGATGGAGAGGGTAAGTAAATGGTAGATCATCCGACAGCCGGTTGCTGCTTCTTGGGCATGGACAAGAAGCCTGTAGATTTGGTTGGAATAAGGAGTGGAGTGAGGCTCAAAACCTTTTCTTTAAGTTGGTTTGTGGTTTATCGGTGTTGATGATGACATGCTTAGTGACCTTAGAATAAAGTTTTTTCTCTCATGCTCATTTGATCGTTGACTCGATGGGTAGCCTGCTTGTTATACCTTCAGTTGCTTGATTTGCATGCAATATATATGATTCTGAATGATATTATGTAAAGTTGTGAGGACACATTGACCTAAGGGGGATTTGTTGATGAGACCTGGTGTTTACATAATTGAATAGGAGTCAGGTCTTCATGTAACAAAGCCAGGGCACATGCAGATTGAAACTGATGCTCAGATGTTGGAAACCATTTCTTTTGTTGAACATTTCTAAAAACCTGATGTTTTGTTTCCGCCCTGACTTTGCAATGGCTTATGCTTACCTCATAATCAATATTCCACATTGAATGTCTTACTGATGCAATAAGGCCACAGGGCCATGCTCAAACAATGCATGGGTCTAAGATGTTTGTTGGAACTACATTTGGTATTAATGCTACATTTCATCGTAAATGTCATGCTTAAGATCAAGTGCTAAATGACTTCTGGTCTCATGACACCTTTGTCCTGAGATTTTATAGTCAAGTTTGAGCATGTGGAAAATAATGAACAGGGCGGGAAAGAAGGTCGGTGTTATCAGCTGATTGCATCTATCGATTCACCTTAACCAGTAGGTAGAGCTTTCTGGTTCATCAGCCTGTATTGTATTGCGTTTTTTGGTCTACTGTCCAGTAACAGATATTTACTTCGTTGATTTGACTCTTGGTTAATTGTTCGGTCGTTGGCATATTGTCCTTGGCAGTAGAAATTGAACCTAGGATTCAAATTTGTAATTCTGGTGGAAGTATACCTAAAACACCAAGGGTCATGGAAGCAATGCTATAGCTGTGTATATATTATATTATATTTGTTGACATCGGGATATATATGTTCTTGTGCTAATCATCTTCCTTTGTTTCACCCCAAAAATTTTATAGGTTTAGGAGCGCGTATTTGCTTGTTTCTGTGGCTGTGTAGCTGTTGCTACCAAACGTGACAATCTCGATATAGGTTTTAAGCTTCAGTTCGACACTCGAATAGGCGTGCTTCCTGTTGGTCATGCACCATTTCTCGTATTCTGACGTGTTTGTGTTGGCTGTGCTTTAGTGCTTATTCATTTTTATTCATTTCTGAACAAAGACAAGCAGGAATAGTTTGTACACAATGCAATGGTTTGATATTTCGCGTTTTGGCCAAATAGGATTCCGACGCCCGATTTGGAGTTTGTTGTGGCGCTGATGTTGGCAGACATTGAGGATTTTAGGTCCCCAGATACGGAGTGCCGCTCACCGTTGTTAATAGTAGGACCGTAGGAGACGGCGGCATCCAGCGTTTGCTGGTCCAGCCGGGGCGTGAACTGAGAACTTTGACTGGTTGTACTTGACGTGTTGCGCTTGCTAGGATCGCAATTTTCAGGCTCCTCGAGAAAGAGACGCGACGACGTCGACCAGCAGATGGGCTCGGCGCGGCGCGGAGATTAACATGTGTGTCTACACCTGGCGTGTGCATCGACGTGCAGCCTGAACTGGACGCACGCTCCAGCAAGCAAGTAGAGTCCATGCCTGATTGCTGCCCACGGGCATGGTCGCATGAAAGCCTTTTTGACACAGTCACAGGCTGAACACGGACACGGCAGTTGGTTGCTGCGGACTCCTCGTCTCATTCACGCCGCCGCCACCTGCCTACGGTCATCGTCATCCGTCCGTCTGTAGCTGCCAAAGCAACTTTCAAGGAGAGACTGCCTTGGAAGGCTTGCCCGGAATCCGGATGGCCTGGCCTAGCCAGAGGGACAGCCGGACGGGCCATAATCTACTACAGGTTTCGTGCCAAATCAGCTGCAAATTTGTTGGCATATTCCCGCGGCCGCGCGGGCGCAGGCGCTGCCAAATGCGCGGTTCGGGACGGGCTACTTTTGACTCGGCCGCTGGCAGGACCAGGAATTTCACGGCCCGCTCTTGTCCGTTTGGGTCGCCCGGCGTGCGCCAGCGCGCCGCTCCAGCCATATTACACGCCTTGGACGGACATGGAGCGCGACGCGGCGCGATCACGGTCTGATGTTCTTGGTGGAAATCACACATCATACGGTCATGCCAATTTGCTAAGCCGAACCAAAAAAAAAAAAATCACTAGTGAAGTCAAGTCCTGCCAAACAAAGCCTAACTGTGTTCGTGATATGAGCGGATTTGTGATAAACAGGTTCATGCACCTTAGGGAATGCTTGGGACTTGTTCTGAGGGAGACAAACGGTGCGGTGAGGCAACAAATCAATGATTAGCTTGGTCAAACCGGTGAGTCCAGATGCCTGAGGCCTTTGAGATCTTGAAATGGATCTGTCATGTGGGTGTGGCATGTGGATGTTCACTCCTGCCTCTTTTCTCCAATTCTATTCTAGTACTAAGTTCTAATTGCACCAGATTTGGCGCCTATTAACTCTCCAATCACATTTGCCTCCGATATAGTATTAATGAACGGTCCAGTCACATGATTTAGAGGAACTATACGTCAGGTATACAATGGCTGATTTCTCATGACACCGCTGATACGGAAATCCAGAGCCGCTCACTCGTAAAGCAGCTTTGTAGCAAGCATCTAGCTAGGACCACAGCAAAGAGGAGCAAAAGGTGAATGAATTGCGAATGGGTCGCTGGTCCCAATAATACCATGAAACCATTTCCCTGAATATGCATAAGTGACGACGTTGCATGCTCTGTAAGTTGACAGGAACTGAGATTAATATTGCACCAAACGTTTATCTAAACTGACAATAAAAAATAGTAGAAATCCACGAAATAAAATCATGTTCATGCTTTATAAACTAGAAAGCTTTTCCTGAAAAAAAATAAGACTTACAGAAAAAAGAATAAACAAATATAAAAATACGTGGAGAAGATGAAAAGGTGGGTGAAATCTATGGTTCCATGTGCTGACCACAATCGCCGAATGGGCATTCTCACAAAAAGATACAACGGGAGTTTCTTTTTTTTGACAACAAGATACAACGGGAGTTGGTACGCAACTAATGTTGCGCACGCATCACACATGATGCTAAATCAAACACAATCATGAGAGCTCCTGAGCCCGGATCTCCGATCCCTCGGTGCTGACTGTACTCACATGGAATGGGAGCTCTTATATAAGAGCAGATTTGAGTTCCTAGTTCTCATTTCTCAGTTGATCTCATCATTCATCAGTAGGCAGGACAGGAGTACCTTGTATCTGGCCCTTCATCCAAAGCGCCAACGCACAGCCATGGGAGCTGTCAGCGTCTGCTCTTTGAGCCTCCTCTCTGCCTTGCTGCTCCTGCATTGCCTACTGGCACCTTCCGCCGCTATGGTCTCAAAGGAGAGGATCCAATCAAGAAAGCTCTTGCAGAGTGTACTTGTCAGCTCAGACTCGGAGAAAGCGCGGCGACAGGTGTTCCAGGCAGCGGCTAAGGCGGCAAACAAGGTTCCTCCCATCGCCGACGAGGTGTCAGAGAATCTGAAGAAGCAGACGCCGAGCAGGTCCAACCCGATACAAAACTAGCTCGAGTACACCACAATTCGTGAGCGACACCGGAAGGCATTCTCTGCAGCTGCAGGCTGCTGATGCGAAGTCTTTGTAGGCCTTCTCTCTCTCTCTCTCTCTCTCTCTCTCTCTCTCTCTCTCTCTCTCT
>CM041632.1:12190290-12286094 GCA_023333625.1 Bothriochloa decipiens | reverse complement strand
TCTCTCTCTCTCTCTCTCTCTCTCTCTCTCTCTCTCTCTCTCTCTCTTTCCATCTAGCTAGAATAGGGACATTTGTTCGATTGTACAGTAAAGGATATTGTAGCAAAGTTAGAAAGGGGATTTTCCATGTTGTCTCCCTTTCCCAATTGTTCATAGATTTTTCTGTCACAATCATCTTTTCCTGTATGTGGAGAACGTTTTAGCGAGATCAGGTTCTCACATTCCGTGAAAACCATCGTTAGATTCTTGTAACACTACCTCCCATTTTATTCATTGTTCACAGAAAAATGAGCCCTATTGATTGAGACACACTACATCTCGCAACCATATGGACATCGATGTTTGACGATAATCCTCGTGTACAATCCACCGAATTGAAGGTCTCTATCCTCAGTTTGATTTCTTGGATTACTGGCTAGCCATAAAGCCCCAAGCTTTCTCCACGGATGTTGCAACCATGTTCGCACAATCGCTCTCCATTCTAGATTTATGCAGGTCAAGATCAGCGACAGCCATGATAGATCGTGTACATTGGTACAACCGTTGCTCCAAGAAGCTCCTCCAGAAGGTGCCAGTCTTCATCGCGTAGACGTTTTCAAGATTAGGCGTGATCAAAATAAAGTGGCACACGATCTCTAGTTGCCCAAAAAATAAAAGATCAGCAGCACGCTCTTTTTGTTTCTGGTTTAGTGTTTACCTCTCAACGAAGTAATGGGTTGATAATGAGCTCTGGACCCCGGTTTTCCTGCTTCTTCGTGGGCCGAATCTCATCCAATCCACAATCCAGGCTGAAAATTCAGTTGAAATTCCTGGGCCATCTATGTGGATTGAGCTGAGATTTTAGCTGACACAGTACAGCCTAATTTTCCTGGTCGCTGCACCGGCTCGTGCGATCGATCAGTTCAGGTTTCGTATGTCACGGTATCTGAGAAACACGGTAACATTCTAAAAAAAGAACATGATAAGGCAAACGTTTAATAATGCTGTAATCGGATTGGGTATTGGAATCGAAACCGAACCGGACACTATCATTGTAGTACGAAATAAATCTACACCCGAGGATACGAATAAGGCGCAATTTCACACTTGAGCGCCAGTAGTTCTAGGTCGAGTTTGCTTGATTTGATCGTGTCGCGTTGCGCAAGGCCGCATCGCCGCCGGCGTGACCGGATTGGTCGGGATCATGAAGAACTCATTGTCCTGCTCTGCTGCTGTTGTCTTGCCGAATCCTGTGTCGGCTGCCTGTGCTGCGCATTAAACTTCGCCACCAGCATCTGCGCGCTTGTTCATCGGGGTGGTGCTCATCTGCGTGCTCGTCCTGGCCTTCGGCGTCATCTACCCGGTCCGCGCCGCCGTGAAGGACGCGTCGGTGTTCGAGCTCGCCCTCGCCGGCGCCAATGGCACGGCGCTCGCGTACGACCTGTTGCTCACCGTCTCCCTACGCAACCCCAACTGGGCGATGCGCGCTGAGCGCGCGCGCCGCTCGACGCCGAGCTGCTCTTCGCGGGGAGGCGCTTGGAAGGCACTTGGCTGTTTCCCACGGGCATGAGCATCGACCCGCGGCACACGGAGGAGTTGCGCGTGCGAGCCGCGTCGTCGTCACTGGGATTTCAGCTGAGCGGCGACGAGGCAGCGGAGTTTGCAAGGGAGGCCGTTGCCGGCGTGGTCGAGTTCGAGCTCAGGCTCACCGGGGCATTCAAGTACCGGCCGGTTCACGTAGGCAGGAGTCGAACGTTGGACATCACGTGTCCGCTCAAGTTGCCGGTGGCGCTACCGCCCTCGCCGTCGTCGCCAGGGATGCACTTCGTGTCGACGGTGTTCGACAAAGTCAGCATTTCGTGCTATTAATTAGAAAAGCTAGATGGCTGAATTGAAAAATGCCACGTACACGCTTTTAGGTTTAGGCTCTCTATCGAACAAGAGAAAAATTATCAGTTCCCATGTTTTTTCTATGAAGCTTATTCTCGTAAAACTCTTGTATAATTCCGTTAAACAGGCCCTCAGCATGCATGTACAATATATCTTTCTTACATACATTTCTTATGTTTACATTATATATAAAAAAAACCTATTATCATGATCCTAATATAGAGATACGTTAATCTTCATTTAATTTCTCTCGACTGAGGGACCCCCCACTAACCCCTACCCCTCTAGGATTGCTAGGAGGCTACATTCATTGGGTACGCTCACGTGCATCCTCCGGCCAAGGGAAAGCGCCTCTACTCGGGACTTGGAGGCTCGCCCCAACCCTGGACATTACTAGGAGAACCCAACGCACATTGCTACTATCATGGTCACACAGAGAGGAAATATTGTGTGGTGTTTGGAATGTATAAATCAAAATCACTTAAGCATTTATATTCGCAATTCAAGTTTTGAGACTAAAAATGTACAACGGTGTGATTCATGGAATTTAACATAAGGAATGCATGTATACAATCAATAGAAATCTATGCCACCTGCCTAAGGGGCTATTTAAAATATAGGAATTTTTAACAGAATTATACAGGAATTTTACGATAATAAATTCAATTTCTCATAAAAAACACAGAAACAGAGAAATTTTCCCTTGTTTCACGGAGAGCCTATAAACCTAAAAGCGTGTACGTGGCATTGTTCAATTCAGCCATCTACCTTTGCTAATAGCACGTGACGATGCTGACTTTGTCTAACACCGTCGACGTGAAGTGCGTCCCTGGCGACGCGGGCGAGGGCGGTGGCGCCACGGGCAACTTGACCGGACACTTGACGTCCAGCCTCCGGCTCCCGCCTACGTGAACCGGTGAGCCTGAGCTCGAACTCGACTATGCCGGCAACGGTTTCCCTTGCGAACTCCGCCGCCTCGTCGCCGCTCAGCTCAGATCCCACCGACGACGACGACACGGCTAGCATGCGAAACTCCTCCGTGTGCCGCAGGTCGATGCTCACGCCCGCGTCCGCCAGCCGGCCGCCTTGCAGGCGCCTCCCCGCGAAGAGCAGCTCGGCGTCGAGCGGCGCGGCGAGCTCGGCGCGCATCGCCCAGTTGCGGTTGCGCAGGGACACGGTGAGCGACAGGTCGTACGCGAGAGCCGTGCCGTTGGCGCCGGCGGGGGCGAGCCGCGACACTGACGCGTTCTTCACGGCGGCGCGGACTGGGTACACGACGCCGAAGGCCGGGACGAGCGCCACCGCGACGAACAGGCCGCAGATGCTGCAGGCGAAGTTTACGACGCCGCAACAGCAGCCGCACAGGCAGCCGACACAGGATTCGACGACGCACGAGCAGCAGTCGTCGTCGTCGTGCATGATGATCCCGACCTCGCCCGCCGGCGGCGAGGCTGTCTTGGCGCAGCGCGAGACGATGAATATATCAAGCAAACTAGACCTAGAACTTTCCATATATTCCAGTCCGATCCGATTACAGCATTATTACGCGTTTGCGTTATCGTGTTTGTTTCAGCCTCCACCCGTCGACCCAGGGCCAATGAGACACGAATGCGAATAGAATTCTGATCCACCGTACCCAGGGAGTCCGGAGTCCGAACGTGACGCTATGGTAGGACCAATCCATCCACGAATTCGTCCATCTATAAATGTGGACGATTCCAGACCACCGACACGAGCACGCACGCAGGAACGAATTAAGCCGAACGGGATGGCCATGGGGACTGCGGCCTCCCGGCGCCGGCGCACGGAGGAAACCGCGCGGATGGCCATGGAGCTTGCGGCCTCCCGGCGCCGTGCAGCCGGCCGGCACCCAACAGAGCAGGAGCGAGCTGGCCGTTACGACCCGACCCAGCGGCGTGGACGCCATGGAGGCGAAAGGCGACAAGATGGTGAAGAAGGCACAGTCGCAGAGGCAGCTCCACCGCCTCCACGGCTTGTGGGATTGCGTCCAGAATGCCAAGGACAGACAGGGCTACGCACCCCCCCTACTTCGCTGACGCCGCCGAGGCCTTCAAGCACGCCAAGGAATTCAGCCAGATAGCATCAGCACTTCAGCAGCCTCCCCAGGGGCGCACTTGTCGACGGTGGGTGTTCGACAAAGTCAGCATCACGTGTTATTAGCTAGCTAGAAGGTTGAATTTTGAATGCCAAGCGTTAGTCAGTATCACGTGTACGAAGCATGGTTTTCTTTTCTAATGATCGGGCTGCTATAGCACTGCACCTGCACCTTAGCGTTCAGTTATTAGTAGGTGGCTCGTAAACCGGTGCATCTATTAGCACAACACTAGTGAAAAACGCAAACCATGGATGGCACGTACGAGTGGGCAGTCCACGAACTTGTTGGACCGTGGAATAAGTGGAGTCCAATCATATGCTTTTTGCCGAGTACTAGTCCGTTATAAATTATAGTTTGTTTGATTTTTTTAATCTTAAGTTTGATCAGTCGTTTTGTTTAAAAATTTATGTCAAATATTATTTCTTTTGTTATAACTTATTTTACCAACAAAAGATCTTCACGAATGCCTTAAATTTAATCATATTTGCATAAATTTTTTAAATAAGACGAGTAATTAAAGTTGAAGTCAAAAAGTAAAATAAACTATAATTTAAAACGGAGAGGGTGGCACGCAAATCAGTGCATATATCAGCACAACACTAGTGAAAAACACGTACCAGTACATGGTCCACCCTGCTCTTAAGTACTTATGTGGCATGCAAACATTATATCCACAAACACAGCACAAACACAGCACTAGTGAACAACCCGTACGTACAGTCAGAAATCGCGAACTGCATAGTCACAGCGAAGCGTCAAAACGATCACGAACCAGAGTGCACACGAGAGATTATGGAGCTTTAGGCCGTTTAGACTAGGGAGCTGCCACATTAGATGTTTGATTGATAATCACTCCAATTCAAATTATAAGACGTCTTATTCATATTTATACAAATATAATTAAATTTAAATCTTTTTGAAGAATTTTTATTAATAAAGCAAACCATAACAAAAAAAAAAATGATATTTTGCTACTGTCTTTGTTAGCAGTTCTAAACTCCTTGTGTTCTGTCTAGTTTTCCCCTCTCTATATAAGTTAGGTTGCTGGTCAATCTGGTTGGTTCTGCCTAGCTATAAACTCTGTGTAGCCTTGATACTCTGATCTACTCCCTCATGTAATCTGCTACTCGAAGTTGTTGTATTTCCATTATGAGATAATGGAAATTGGGGTACCCTCCGGTTCGGAAAAAAAAATACAGCATGAACGTAGACCATAAGACAGATGCTTCCTAGGCCATGACATGAAACAGCTCCTTCAGTTTTGTTGACGAGCAGGGCAGAAGCCTTTCTTCAGTTTTGACCATTTAGAAGAAAGCACGACAAGTAACTCATTCCATATCCTTCCTCTTCCTGCAATAAATAATTTTTGTGACGAATTAAAAATGAACTAGATGGATGATGTTCAAATTAAACTTGCTTCTGTAGTGTGGCCAAGAGAAAGCTTAGCAGTGCAAAGGCAGCACGTCGTGAAGTAAGTTGTTTACTTAGGAAAGAATCGCAAAAAAAAAAAAGATAACATTGAAGGTTAAATGGTAGTATACTTTTGAGTTCCAACTGCTAGTGATTTCCAAGAGCATAAAAAAGAAAGCATATATTGGCAGGCAGCTCTTATGTTCCAATCATAAGCTTTGACTCAAATGTTTAGTATGCTGCAGGCTACGTTGGAGAAGAGGCTACACTACAACATATGAAATGACAACAATGCAAGATTGAAGCCATGTACATAAACTTCCAGCAACATTCAAATATGGAAACGGCAGAATCAAAATCTATTGAGTTATTTACAAAAGAGCAGCAGCCATATTACATACCTTGATAAATTGCAGAACCTGGGGAACTCACAAGAGAGGAAAGGCGTGGGACTGGGAGAAAAGCGCTTTGATATGAAGAAGTTAATGTCGTCAGTGGGCTCATTCCCATCCATGTACAGACAACATGACTCCACATACTTTTTGTTCATGTCAATGGAGAGCACCGACATTTTCCCGTAGGCTTTTCCAAACTTAATGAAAAGAAAGTGCACTACATGTGGCTTGTCAATGTCGACTAGAGGGAACATGGGGAGGCCCCGTCGGAAGCGATCAGGGAGTTCATCAGAGGTGACAGTGTACTCCAACTTCCACTCCATGCTGCCGTGTAACACCACGAGGGTGTGGCAGGTGATGGTGAAACCAGTGCCGGGTTCGAGCGCTCCATAGGCAGGGCCCCTATCATGGCGGGCAACATAGGCGAACTTGAGCAACGGCCATGGTCGACGACGGACACGCCACCGTTGCCGCTGCACGGGGTTTGGATGGTACTGGTAAGAGAGTACTCGTCCGGAGGGAACCAGAAGGAGACAGGAGGCGCGGGCACTTTCTTGGACATGTCACAGAAGTGGATGCCTTGGTGGTAGTTGATCCAGCACAGAAGGGGATGACGGCGTGAGTATGCCCAGCCGGCGAGTTTCCAGAGATCATCATCAGACAGGATTTCCACACGCGCGGTGTCCCATTTGCGGCGGTGAAGCTGATTGTCAGTGAAGGAGGAGTGCAGCAAGCAGATGTCAGCAAAGGCCTTCGTGCTGATGTGGTCACGGGTGGGTACGAAAACAGTGAGCTCTGCCACCACGAACTCCTGCCCTTTGTCTCCGCACCATAGGCCCGTGGATATCGGATCCAGCCGGCGGGGAGGATCATTGGAAGGAGCATTGGAAGGCTTACGATGTCGGCGGAGATCGCCGCGGAAATCATACTTGCGCTCGGTACAAGGGGGGAGCGCTATTAGCGAGGATGAGGAAGGCTTGTTCTCGTTGGGTTTGAAGATGAAGGCGGCGTGGTGGTGATGCCGAGCAGGGCAAGGTGGCGGTGGGTCGCCACCACTTGTAAGGGGTTCTGCACGCGGGGATCCGGAAAGCCCGGCAGCTGCGCGTAGAGGCGGGATATGGACGGGGGATCGGTGAGGGAGAAGGCGATGCGGAACTTGGCGCCCCAGGAGGTGGTACCGGACGCCTTGATGGGCGCCACTGTGTCGTCGGGGAAGGACTTGTCGTCGTCCCGGCGGAAGACGTAGGGCTCCAGAAGCACCCACTTGGTGGACACCCCGGCGGCGGCGGTCATGGCGACCTTGAGACAGCAGATCGGGAAATTAAATTAGAAAGGCCAGGGGAATTCCAACCTCTGTGAGAATAAATCGAGGGATTTGTAAGGTGATGAGGTGCCTTACCGGCGAAGACCGTGGAGACCGGCGGCCGGCAAGGAGGTGCGGAGGGAAACGCGGAGGCGGCGAGAGGTGTGCGGGAGCGGGGGCTTCCAGGTTCCTCCAGATTGATCGACCGATCCATCCACGAATTTGTCCATCTATAAATGTGGGCGACTATTCCAGACCACCGACACGAGGACCGCCCACCCGTTTCCGAATCCGAAGCAAGCAAGACAAAAAAAGATTTCGGAGAGACCCCGCCGCCGTGCCCGCGCGCTGCGCACGCACGAACGAAGCTGAACGGACGGTCGTCATGGGGACTGCGGCCTCCCGGAGCCGGCGCACGGAGGAAACCGCGCGGATGGCCATGGTGCTTGCGGCCTCCCGCCGCCGTGCAGCCGAGCGGCACCCGGCAGAGCAGCAGCGCGCTGGAAGCAGCAGGAAAGAGAAACCCGGAGGGTACGACCCGACCCAGCGGCGTGGACGCCATGATGGAGGCGAAAGGCGACAAGATGATGAAGCAGGCACGGTCGCGGAGGCAACTCCACGGCTTCTCGGATCGCGTCGAGCCTGCCAAGAACAGGCAGGGCTGCGCACCCCGCCACTTCGCTGACGCCGCCGAGGCCTTGTCGATTTTTTTTTTTTTTTTTTTTTTTTTTACAAGGTGGCCTTGTCGAAGTTGAAGCACACCAAACACGCCAAACAAGTCAGCTAGCATCACCGGGCAAAGCAATCCCGCATAGGTGTGCGTTCGGCAGGGCTATCCAGCGCGTCCATATGTGTGCAGCTTCATGATTGGTGCGCGTGGGCAGCGAACATTTCCTTCAGATCTATTTGCGCATCCATGGGCAGGGCTATCCTGCGCGTCCATGTGTGTGCAGCTCCAAGTTTGTTAGCTTTGATCACCAGACTCGACAGGGGACGACGCACATGTCGACGCTGGGTGTTCGACAAAGTCAGCATCACGTGTTACGGAGTATTTAGCTAGCTACATGGCTGAATTGAATGCCACGCGCGTTAGTCAGCATCACGGACGAAGCATGGATTTCCGATGAGGCCTGCACCTTGGGCTGTTTTGCAATCTTTCCTTCTATTCATAGACAAGCAGATGTTGCGAATGATGGCCAGTAAGTAAGGCCTTATTCGTGAGGTAACATACTTACACGCAATAAGCATTTTATTTACTAATAACTACTCGACGTGCGATAATAATATCGCCACGCTTATACGCGTGTATAGTTGTACTCCAGTGTACTCCTCATGGGCAGAGCACGATATCGTAGTTGGATCCCTTTGGGCAGGTGAAGGTGCTGGTCTGGTCGTCCTTGGCGTAGCTGTAGGCGTCCGGGCACAGCCCCTTGAAGAACCTGGAGTAATCCGTGGGCGGGCACTTGTCCGTGTACTGTCCGCGGCAGCAGTAGGTGTCGCCGCCGAGCTTCTCGCAGGCGCTGGCGCAGCCGCCGGGCACCTTGAGCGCGGCGGGGCACTTGGCGTTGATGTCGGCCTTGCAGCTCGGCCCCTTGCCGCCGCACTGGAACGACATGGGCACGTTGAAGCCGTCGACGAGGGAGATGTCGATGTAGTCCGGGTTGCTCAGCGTGTACTCGGCCAGCGTCGCGGGGGGTCTCCCGGACACGGTGCACTTCAGCGCGCCGCCGCAGTCCCCCGTCTGGCACGTCCCGCGCCCGCTGCCGTCGAAGGTGCAGCCCGTGCGCGCCCAGATCCGCGCGTGCGCCGTGCCCGCGGGCACCTGCACCGTCCACGTCTTCCCCGGGTCCAGCCGCGCGCCGCCGCCCGGGAGCGCCGCCGGCCACAGCGTGTTCTTGCAGCGGTTGATGACGTTGAAGGTGGCAGCGTCCGCGGCGGAGGCGGCGAACAGGGCGGCAACGGCGAGGAGGAGAACGGAGGACGATGACTTGGCCAGAGACGACGACGCCATGGTTGCTAAGCTAGCCGTGCACGGTAGTGCACGTACTGTCAGTCGGTCGCTCACAAGCAAGTGCTGAAGCCCAGATGCGCGTGTCTGTGCGTGCTGTGACTTGTGAGCATGGAGAAGGTTCATGTGTTGCTGGGTATTTATAGATGCTTGCGGTGTGTCCGGTTGGTAGCATGGCATGCTTGGTGTGGTTGCGTGTGGAAAATTCCCAACAAATTCCACAAGATGGTTGGCATGCTGGGGATGAGGTGTCCTAAAACTATTGATCAGGTCAACAGGTCTACGCCCTAGATCTACGTACAGTAGTCGGAGGTACAGAAATGCAGCTCTTCTAGTTCCAGCGCGCGGTTCGGTGAGCTGAGAACAGATCAAGGGCGCCGGTCAGGCGTGTGTTACGTGTATGGCATGGCGCTGCACCACCGGCAGGCACAGGCGCACTGCCAAATCAACGTGTCAGGGAGGCATACCAGTACGCATGGATGGGCTTCGTCCATCAAGACTTTGGAGACGTTGGCGACCCGACAAATACGGTCCAATAAGTTTGTCCATGTCCGTGCACCGTTCATATCAGAGATAATTTGGGAATTAGAATTCTAGTGAAATATGTAGCTTTTATAATAACCTTATAAACCAAATCATCCGACATTTGTTCTTGTTCTTTGAATAGTGTTATAAGCTTTATTGGTGTACACATGTTCCACCACCACAAGATTCAGATCATTTGCTTGCTCAATTCATGATTTAAACCAGAAATGTAGTTTTTTTTTTGTTGAGGAAACAGGAGAAGAAGAGCACCTACTGAAAATTTATGAAAAGTAACCAAGCTGGGTACAAAGCAAGTACAAATGTTAAGCAAAACAGGAAAGCAAAAAAACAGAGAACAGGGGTTAAGAGGTCAGAAATGTAGTTGTTAGTATTTACTAGCCGCGCCATTGAGACACATAAGTGTTTCATTAAATGAAATTAGAGCGGAAAATACAACGTTCACAACTACGACATATATAGGTAAGCTACCTTGATATTGCAAGATTTTTTTTCACAACCGAGACTTTACCTTTTTTCATTAAGAGGAATAAGGTTAAAAGATACAAATCAACCTGTTATTTATGGCCGCAAGACGTCCACATCGTATAGCCAAAAAGCAACAATCCTAGCTACTAGATTCTACGGTTCGCTATTACATTGCACCACGACCAAATTTGCACAAGCGCACCAACCGGGTCGCAACCCCGGAGGACCCGGTCTTCAGCTTCCTGATCGTCTCTTGGACCACAGCCTGAACTGTTGACATAATGCAAGATGGATTATTTGCGATTCATGACAACGGTTTATTAAGCAATTTAGTTCATAACAAGATATCGTGTTCAACAGTGATGCACCAAAAACTTGTTTTGTACTGTAGATAGTAGTGGCTTTGATTCTAGACGCTACTGCAAGTCGCAACGCAATGTTATAGATGACCGATCAGAGAGGTTGGCTGATTTTTAAGAGTGCCGACTGCCGAGTTTGAAAATCATGTCAGATTTTAGTCGTGTCTATAGTTATATTAAAATCTGCACCGTTCGTACCAATACCACGCACTAGCCTATTGTTGCCCGTAGGCGTAGCCGCACGACCCGGCGGGATCGATGATCCACGGCAGCTAGCCACGTACCCCGCCCAATCTTCCGTATGCCGACTCTATTTTCTTCACCGCCGGAGAATTCTACGGCTACGGGATGTGATGCAACATGCATCGTCAATTCAACGGTCAAGAGAAAGAGAATTAAAGCTATCTCTATCGATATATCTTCTACAACGACGTCGTCTAAGCGGCGGGAGAGGCGGCGCCGATCCTTCACCCGACGCTCCACCATTTGGCCGCAGGTATAAATTTTGTTGCACATTTTGTAGTTTAAAAGAAATATATGTTTTGTTGCACTATAGTTATTATGTTTTGAATTCATATTTATGCCGTGAAATGCAATACCTTGCGTATCAACGGCCAGCATGGACTCATCATAGAAGTTCATTGACTACCCAACACTTTAGCATAGAGGCGGAGCCACCAGTAGCCTAGGTCCCTGTGGCCAGGCACCCCTTGCCCACCCTCCGGAGCTGGCGTCTGTCGAGCAGTCGAGGTCAGCACCGGGCATGAGGTTGAAGACGGCGCCGACGGCGCGACGCTACTTCCCTTCTATTCGAGACGAAGGAGTGGAGAGCCTGATGGACCAACCGCTTGAGACTGGGCCACGGCCTTCTAGCAATGGCCCAACAAGACGCCTAGGCCCAGCGTAGAGCTGCCCTGTGCGGCCATGCTGTGCGCCTATGCCCAGCGCAGACCTGTAGTGTAGGATTTTGTATTTTGGTGATGGATTGAATAGCAAATGAAGCTAGCGACAGACATTGCCACCACTGTTAGGCAGACAACTTCAATTGCATTAGTCTATCGCATCACTGAGTTAGCACATTGCTTCTTCGAATGGCAACAACCTCAATTAAAAGAGCTTTCACAGCTATGAATATGATCAAGACTGATTTGCACAATAGTTTGAGTGACAAGTGGCTTAATGACCTGATTTTGTGCTACATTGAGATGGAAATTTTTAGAGGACATGATCATGAGAAAACTAAGAGCACTTACCAAATCTATAAAATATCGAAAAATCCCTAGATTTTTCACTATTAAAAGGTAAGATCTTGATTTTTATTTTTTTCTATAACTTTTTCTCTTAGTATTATATGTTATCATCGTTCGCCAAACTTCTGTGTATAAGTCCACCCTAGGTCATTTCTTGGGCTGGATTCGCCACTACTTTAGCAACTTTGCGATCTCTATAAGATTTGGTAAGAACGTTCATTATTACCATTTCAAGAATCCAATCAAGACAATGAAAACATTAAGTACACTTAAAGTTGTCATAGTTGGATTTGAGGGCAAAGTGCTTCATGGATAACTGATAATTAAACTGATTGCTAATTTGTGCCCACTCTCATATAGCTGAATGTGGGCAAGACCAGGCACGGAAAGTCTACGTGGTACAGAAGCAGTTTCCATGAGGCGTCATTGCATCAACCGTATCGTGCCCGTGCGTCTCTTGAGTTCAGCCCGTGCGTCTCTTGAGTAAGCATGGCAACGCTTCGGGTTCGGATCGGGTGGAGTCTTCGGGGACCCAAACCCAAAACCTGATAGTGAAAATCCATCCCCGAAACCAAAACCCCCGGATATCCGAAACCCGACGGGTTACCCAAAACCCGATAATGTTACAACAAATCAGCAACCATATAGCAATATAATACATGATATAATAGCATATAACTTACTGATTCCAAGCAGATAATACAGACCTGAGTCACAGACTAATAGAAGTGCTTGCAAGTAGCATGCAAGGACGATACAGAAAAGTACTGATTACTAAAGTAGCAGGCTACCATGTCACCATGTGTGCATGTAGCCGATGGCCATGTCCAGATTCCAGAAACATAAAACATGAAGTCTACTGTCCTGATACTGATACTGAGAAGCAAAAGCAACCTAAGTTCAGTAGAGTACTACTAAGGCAGCTCTCATATTACATTCAAATAAGAATTTTAGGGCAGGAGCAAAAGCAACCTAAGTCAACTGTCTTGATGCATTCATCTTCACTTATGGCAGGAACAGGAAGACACAAAGTTCAGCATTAATCAATTATGGTGGAAACATCTTCATCCTGTGAAATAAAAAAAGAGAGTACATTCATTACTTGAATGTTTAATGCATTGTAAATTCACAACTTGAATATAGAAGGAAACAACAGCAATACCACGTTTTCTTCATCTTTTTCATCAAGACAAGTCATCAAAGCACCAACAAAAGATGAATGAGATCCTACATGGATCACAAATTAGTTTTACAACTTATAAGAATAAGAATGAAGAATGAAGACCACATACTTGCAGAGATGGCACTTACCTAACATGTCGTTTTGAGACCATGCTTGCACACACATAAGTGCCTCAACCATTGATGGTGCAAGTCTACTACGATGTGGACAGATTATTCTCCCACTAGTGCTAAATGCTGACTCAGATGCCACTGTTGTCACTGGAATAGCAAGAACATCACGTGCAATTTTTCGTAATGTTGGGTATTTGAGCCCTGCAACTTGCCACCATTGAATAATATCCAAATCTTGTGTCCTAGGCAGCAATGGCTCTTCCAAGTACAAATCCAACTCTGTTCGCACATAAGTGGAGGTTGCAACTGTTTGTTGGGACATGTAATCATCAAAAGTATCCATCCAATCTCCATCCTCTATCTGAGTAGAATTTCTTGGCCTAGTTTGAGCACCATCTGTTTGGGCAACATCTTCAACAGTATCTTGGTATTCCAAGACCAGATTGCACATCAAGTCTTTCACTTTGTTCACAGATTCATCAGCTTCACTAACCGACCCATGAATTTTGAGATACAAAGCCTTCAACAAATGCAATTTATACCTAGGATCTAGGGCAGCAGCAACAACCATCAAACATGCACATCTGACCAATACCTGTTGAATTTCTCTTTCATTTTAACAGACATTTCTTCTATCTTAGGAATATCACTGCTTAGCCATCTCCTAATTGCCAATAAAACGTTGCATATTTTGGGAAAGTAGAGGTTGGCTGTGACATATCTAGTGCCTGGTAGTAGCTCAGTTACATCATAGAACAATTTCAGCCTATCACAAAGTTCTCTAGCAAACTTCCATTCTTCTGCAGATGGAACACAAGGAGCACGAGAAGCAAGGCGCTCAAAAACATCTTGGTACTCTAGTGCAGTGCTAAGCATAGTGTAAGTAGAGTTCCACTAGTTTTACAATCAAGAGCAATTCTTTTTTCATATTTTCCTTTCATTTGTGCTGCCATTTTCTCAAACTTCTCATGTCTTTTAGGAGTGGCAGACCAATATGCAACACTATCACACACTTTATCAATTCCCTTCTCCATTACACTCATTCCATCTTTCACAATCAGATTTAAAATGTGTGCAACACAACGCATATGAATTAACTTGCCCTTCAACATACAAGAACGGAGTGGTAACTTGCCTTCTATAGTAGCCTTGTTCTTTGCAAGGTCATCCCCTTCTGTGCCGATCATAGTCCTCATGACGTTATCATTGACACTGCAGTTGTCAAGTGTTATAGTGGACAGATTCCTCTCAATATGCCAATCCAGGAGAACTTCATGAAGAACTTCTGCTACAACATCTGCTGTATGTGGCGCTGGAACATAAATGAACCTACAACAATAAAATATGATAAGTGATTGTACTGGACAGATTGTTCTCAAAATACAATGCATAACACAAGAACACAAAATGATGAGATTTTATTGTTACCTAATAAGAAAACTTTTTAGCTTCCAGTCATCATCAAGAAAATGGGCTGTAACTGCCATGTAACCCTTCCTTTGATGGTTTGTTGTCCACAAGTCCGTAGTGACAGCAACACGAGAACTCATCTTCTTGATATAGTTCACCATAGATTGCTTTTGCACTTGATACATATCAAAGATATCCTTCCTAATTGTGTTTCTAGACACTACATTGAATCGTGGCTGCAATGCAGCACAAAACCTTTTAAATCCTTCATGGTCCACCATGGAAAGAGGATACTCATGAACAATGATCATCAAAGCAAGTTCCTTCCAAGCGACATCTGGATCAAACACATACTTCTCTAATGTGACTGAGCCATCCTTTGAGTTTGTAGATATTTTAAGAGTAGACTGGGTTAAACCTTTTCTACAAGCTCTATCATCACATGAACCAAGGTGATTCTTTAAGCTAGTTGTACCATTTCTTGTGTCCCCGCTTAAATCTTTTTTACACCATTTGCATCTTGCTTTCCAAACCCCATTTACTTGTATCAGATCAAAGTCTTTCCATACTTCAGATCTTAGCTTCCTCTTACTACCAACACAAACATTCTCTTCTACTTCTAGGTCTATCACATTCACAGCAGCATTACCTACAGCAGCAGATTCAGTTGTCGGTGTTGCAGAACCGGCTACGGCTGGCGTTGTTGGTGTTGCAGAACCGGCTGCAGCTGGCGTTGTTGGTGTTACTGAACCAGAAGCAGGACGAGGTCGATGAGAACCCACAGATTGAGATACAGCAGCAGCTTGAGATCCACTTGTACCAACAGGAGACGACATTGCTCACTTCCTGACAAATGAGAAAGGCAAAAACCATACCACATGAGAAGATGAGATTGAGAAAATGGCACACATCTAGGAAGGGATCGTACCTGGCTTCCTAGCTGGTTGCTGGCCTGCTGGATTCGCCGACGAGGTGGGGACTGGGGAGGTCGGCCGTCGGCGAGTCTGGCTGCAGACTTGGAGAAGGCGGGCGTCAGGTGCCGGCGTGCCGCCCCCTCCGCGGCGCGGCCGCGCGACTCGTACCCTCCGCAGGCGAGGCTGGCTGGCAGCTGGCGGCAGACTTGGAGACTGAGGAGTGAGGAGTGAGAGGAGAGTGACCCAGTGAGGAAGAGGAACCCTAGCGGCGCGCGGACACGGAGAGAGGCGACGGGCGAGGGCGACGCACCGACGGCGCGACGCGACTCCCGGTGTCGCGGTCGCTGGCGGCTCCGCGGGTGAAGAAGGGAGGGAGGGACGGGAGTGAGGGCTTATGGTTTTTCAGGGTTATATGTTTTTCAGGGTTATATACTAAGGGTTCCTAGCTGGGCTTTTACTGGGCTGCTAGTTTCGGGGCCCGACGGAGTAACCACGGGTGAAAATTAAGACCCGCCCCGAACCCGCAGTATTTCGGGTATCCGAACCCGCGAAAACCGTGGGTGAAAAATAGGCACCAAACTCGAAACCCAAAAAACCGAAACCCACGGATACCCGCCCTGAACCATACCCGCTGCCATCTTTACTCTTGAGCAAGCCGCCGTGAAAGCCAAAAATGGGGCCAACCCTTCCCTGTTGAGTGTGTGTAACCGTCCGATACCATCAGTCTATTCCTGAGACGATCACGGCTGTTCATAGGAGTTTACGCCCACGAACCCTAGACGACTGCCTATAAAGCCAAGCCGGCCTCCTCCGCATCCGTCGGCGCCAACTTCCTCTTCCCTTGGTGCTCGCCCAAGTCGGCTACACTGCCTCAAGCTTTCCTCGCCTAGCGGCACCATCACGTCGTCATCAGATTTGCGACGCGGGACCCGTCCGCGACAACCAACCGGTCGATACCGCTGTAAGCTCCGTTACCATCACCAATTTTCTCCCTCCTTGCAACAACTAAACTGTTTGCTCCTCCGACGCGTTCGACAACTAACCTGTTTCCTCTGCCGATCCGTCCTCAAGGTGGTGTGACGAGCTACGTCGACGCCGAAGCAGCACCGCGTGCTCGAGAAGCCGCCGCCAACTTCCTCTTCCCTTGGGGCTCGCCCAAGCCGGCTACACTGCCTCAAGCCTTCCTCGCCGAGCGGCACTGCCGCGTCACCATCTTTTGGATCTGCAACGCGTGAGCCGTCCGCGACTCCTAGCCGATAGACACTGTAAGCTCCATCACCATCACCAATTTCTCCCTCCTACTAACCTGTTTCCTCCGCCGACGCGTTCGACATCTAACCTGTTTCCTCCGCCGATCCGTGCTCAAGGACACCGAAGCAGCACCGCGGGCTCGAGAAGACGACGCGCCGAGACGTGACCGGACGCGACGTCAAGCCTACCGGGTCCTCAAGCCAGTACATCACTGAACCCGAGCCCTCCCCATCAAGCCGGCCTTCATCTCGTTCTTCGGCACCACTGCATCACCAAGCCCGAGTCATCCTCGTCAAGCCGGCCTTCACCCCTCCCGGTGAGCAACCCGATGCCCAAGCTCCAATTTATCTTGCTCTGATGCCCAAGCTCCAATTTATCTTGCTTACTTGGATACCATCTCTGCCTTATCTTGCTTACTTGGATGCCATCTCTGCCTGTCTTTGGATTCTCAATTGTGCTACTATACCCTCAATTAGGCAAAATTTCACTTTCAATTATGCATTCTTTATAAATTACTGTCTATCTGACTTTTGCTGCTGGGATCTGGATTGTTCTTTCAAGATTCATTTATGCCCTATTTGATTCTTATAAAATCTGGAGTGTCCTGGATATCGGAGTCTTATTTTATTCTCTTTTTGCAGAGAAAAGTGGACGGCAATCTTGACGTCAATCTTATCCCCCCCAATCTCCCGCAAGATGTTGTTGTCCTCTTCATCCGAGGCATTTATATGCATCGCGGGGTGTGTGAGATCGAGCGGATGCGTAGGATGGGGCCTGTTTGGAATGCCGCCTACCATCTCGCGTTTGCAGAAAATCTTGAGCTGAACCAACCATCACGTGGTGGGTTGGTGCCGATGGGTTTCTGGTTTGAAACCGACCGTCTACAGCAGTCCGCCACAGTTGGCCCTGGAGACCGTGATTCCTTTCCATCACTGGAGGTAGCATTTATAGATGAAGGTGAAGCTGATCGCTCGCCAAGACTCTGCTTGAGCGGCTGGTACTCCCTCCGTCTAAAAGAGTTTTTTTTTCTTCTAGATATCGTATTTGATCATTTTATCTTATTTAAATTTTTTAATTATATTATAAAACAAATAAATTAGTATTAAAGTATCTTTAATAATAAATAAATTATAATAAAATAAATAATATTTATAAAATATTTTTAAATAAAATAAATGATCAAATATAATAGATAAAAAATCTAAAACAATGCTGTTTTTGGACGGAGAAATTAGTCATTTAATACATCTGACCCAGCCTGATGCACTGTTGCTTTGGAGTCCTGTCCCTGATGACCGCATTGATGTTGAAGTCCCTGCTCACTTTGGGCCGAATTCTCTTATTGGTCTGCATGTATCTGTTCATGATGGAAATCCTGTAGCACAGCGCTGTAGACTAGTCCTTGCATTCCCGCTTCATCAGGAGCAGCCTTTCTTACATGGTGGAGTGGTGAATGCGCTTATTTGGAACTCTGAGAATCAAATATGGGTTCCACATGAAGCTATAGCGGTATATGGTGGGTTTTGGGCTCCTGGCAATATCATCACCCTTAACGACACAATCTACTTCACCTGTTCCCAGAGCTCCATTCTTGAGTCGACAGTTCAAGCTGCTGGAAATGTTGAGCATTTTTCTGAGGATGTGCCTGATGAAGCAGGCATAAGTCCAACACTTTGTCTGTATCAAGGTCAAGTGGCTGTTTGTCGAATCAATCTTCAGACATGTCGCATCCTTGTCTGGACAAGACAAGGAATGGACTGGGCAGCTCCAATTCACATCGATCTGGAGACTATTCTTGACAGATATCGTCCTGAGTTCCGCTACAGTTCTTATAACCTCGTAAACAGGCTGCCGGCTCCTGCTGCACATGGATTGTATGGTGTTGGGGACACTAGAGTGATAGCTATGTTTGAGGGCTGGATCTGGCATTGTAAGAGCAACTCCAACTGATCTCTTAAAATTCCACCCCCTATTCCTCCAAACGAGGATCCCTTGTCCAGATTCCATCTCTCATTTCTCTCTGCACTCCAACCGATCTCTCATTTTAGCCTCCCTATTTTCTCTCACCTATATTTCATACATAACTTGTAACTATCAAGTCCAGCATTATATATATGTAAAGCGTGTTAGTATTATTAAATGTTATTTGTTAATAACAATTTGGTATGACAAAATATTAGAGAAATTATTTTTATATAATTTAAAACTACTAATTTCTGATTCTTCATCTTGGAACGGCTATATATTTGAATTGACACTCTTCCAACGGCTATAAATCAAATGACCGCTCTTCCAACTGTTATAATTCAAACAGTTGATCATTCAATGGCTATATTGCAAGTGCTCTATATATATGTATGCCACTCCCACCAATTACGACATTGTGCTGCTTCTTTTCCACAAAAAATGAGTCGTTTCTCCCGGCTAGATTCATCTTCCTCATCTGATGATGGTGACGATGATATTGAGAAAATCCTTACCGCATTACACCAAGCACACACTCAACATCAAGCTCTCTATGCTCCACGATGGGGTGGTTCTGTACTTGAGCGTCAATACATTCAACGGGACAAAGAAAGTGGTCACTGGAGGTTGTTCAACGACTATTTCTTCGAGAATTCAACTTATGGGCCATCTTTCTTCCGACGCAGGTTTGCTACTAGCCTATTAATTTTTTGTCTACCTTCTATATCCATATTCCTATGTCCATGCTTGCTTAGTTTGGATTTGTCCCTCAGGTTTAGGATGTCTCGTACGCTCTACCTTCGCAGAGTTCAAGCTGTAGCGCAACATGATAATTATTTTGAGCAGAAAAGAGATAGAGCAGGATGACTTGGATTATCTCCTTTGCAAAAGATTACTGCAGCCTTTTTTATGATTAGTAGTACCGACTGATTTCATGGATCAATATATTCGTATTGGTGAAAGTACTATCATAGAAAGCCTTAGAAGATTTGTCAGAGCTGTTATTGAAGTGTTTGGAGAGGAGTACCTTAGAGCCCCTAATGAGAATGACACAACTAGATTACTTGCAATTGGGCAGCACAGGGTTTTCCCTGGAATGCTTGGGAGTTTGGATTGCATGTATTGGAGGTGGAAGAATTGTCCTAACCCATTGTAACAACCCGAAAATCCGAGCTACAAAATTTTTCTCGAAAACCTATGAGTGATGAGTGCGATATGTCATCATCAACCCTAACCATGCAGCAACCTTATCATGTCATGCATAACACCCCATGTGATCATAGCATAATAAAATGTTTCAAAGCAATCTTGATCAATGTTTCATGTGTTGCTTTTTAAATGTTGCAATAGCATACCTTCAATGTTTCAATAGAAGTTATGACATGTTACATACAAAGGTGATTTGGATTTTATTTGATTTGTGTGATGTTTAATAAAAAGAGACCGTAATATTTATTTTCACAAATAAATACTAAGGGATAATATCCTAACAAATATAAGGGCCTAGTGTACCCACTACTTTATTATACAAAGTTGGCACATCACATATATATAAAAGTATTTGAAAATGGAAAAGAGAAAAGAAAAGATAAAAAGAAAAGCAATCTGGCCCGGCAAATAAAACCAGCCCAGCCCCGCTGGCCCAGCCACCCTCTCTCTCTCCCTCTTTCTCTCCCGCGCAAGCAGCCCAGCAAGGCCGCTGGCTCGCTCGCTCAATCGTGCACCCGCTCGCCGCGCCGGCCCAGCAAGGCGGCCCAGCAAGACGCCGCGCCGCTTCGCGCCGAAGGAACCGGCCGCTGTTGCTGACGGGCGAGACCTGCAGTGGGACCCACCTGTCATAACCCTCGAGGTCCCCCTGGGCCGATGCGCGCGATGTCACGCGCGTCAGGCGCTGTCCCCCGCGTCGCCTCTAAGCAATCCCCCTCAGCCGCTCGATCCGGCTCTCCGCTCCATCAACGCGCGCCCGCCTGCTACCTCAGCCGATAGCCCCTGCACAAGAAGCCCGCGGCCACGAAGATTTTTCCCTCTCGCGCGCGCGCACATGCGCTGCCGCCGCGGTGGAGCGCTGCCACTGTAAAGCTTAGGCTCGCCAGGCACCAGCTAGCCCCCTCTCGCTGACCCCTGGACCCAACCGAGTCCCTACCGGGTGACCTGGACCGTTCCTTGGCCGTTTTATCGAGCTCCCTCGCCGATCACCGTCCGCCGGCCACCTACCTCCGCCGTTTCCCTATAAGAGCAAGACCCCGACGCCCTAGGGTTCCTAGGCCGCCGCCACCACTCAGGTGGTGTTCAAATTCCATCTTGCCAGCCTCAATTCGGAGAAGAAGGGGGGAAGAGGAGAAGAAAGGAGGCGGGGAGGAACTGCCGCCGCTGCCAGAGTTGGAGAAGAAGACCGCCGCCGACCCGGAGCCGCCGCTGCTGCGTCAGGAGCAGAAAGGAGGAGCAATCACCTGGAGCCGAAGCAGTTGGACGTGTATCGCAACTCCATCCTCGACCGCGCCGGTGAGCACCCCCGCCATCGCCCTCCTCCGCCTCGACCCGCCTCGACCTGTGCTGCCGGCCATGGCGCTCCGCCTTGGAGCGCGTAGGCCAAGGTCGCAACCGACCTACTTGAACACACGCACACGCACGCACAGACCGGCCTGAGCCCCTTGGACCTCGGCATCAGGAGGATGCCGGACCAGAGAGCCGCCCTGTCCATCGCCGCGCATCGAGCGCCGCCACGGCGATGCCACTTTGCTGCCGCCTCACTGAGCCCTGGTCAGCTTTGACTCTGGATCTGAGTCCGCCTCGACGTGCCGCACCCGGTGCGCACCCTAGACCCCCGGATGACCCCTTGGACGCCCCGGCGTGCACCACCATGCCAGTGCACTACTGCACCAGAGCGCCGCCATGCACCGCCGTTCCCCGTCGCCACCGGCCGCCGTGGAAGACAAGGAGTCGATGCCGAGTATCGCCGTGATGAGCTGCGTCAACTGGACAAGAAGATGGAGGCCGAGGAGCTTCTCTGATGTGCCGTGCCATGCACCATGGTCGCGCCGGAGCTCCGCCATGGGAGTGGCTACCCATGCGGACTCCGCCGTGGGTTTTGGTCACCGCCGACGCATCAGAGAGGTGCCGCGTGACCCCAATCGCACTACGGCGTAGCGACTTGGAGTGGCTCGGAGTGAAGGTGTAATCGAGCGCCGCCGCCATTGAGCCGCTGTCCACCATGGAGCATGTCGCCGAGAACCAAGCTGCCGCCTTGAAGACCACCTCTGTGCTTTCCTCGACGTCCTGGAGCCGATGGGCAAGAGGATGGCACCGGGAGACCGACAAAGTCGCCGGATTTTGGAGAATTGCCGCCGTCGGCGAGCCACGCCGTCGGGCGGGAGTGGACAAAGAAAGGGGATGGAATCAGCAAAAGGAAGAAGGACGTGATCCATGTGAACCTGAGCAACTGCCAGTGGGGCCAGTGAACATCGGTGCACCACGGACCGAACGGTGGACTGCATGGACCAGAGGACTTGTCCGTGCACCCGACGTATCTGGACTTGAGTCACTGACCGTGGACCCCAGTGAGACCGGTGTACCATGGACCAGCGCCCGTGGACCGAGCCCAATTCGAATCCAAAGCAGTGACGTGGTAGCACCAGAGCGTGCCACGTGGCGGGCCCGGCCGACCCATATCCGGCCCACTCGGCCCAATAACGGCCCATTAACGGCCCGTTAACGGCCTAGTGGGGCCCACCTGTCAGTTGACCGTTGACTGCTGACATCAGCAGTGCGTCACCCCGGACCCACCTGTCAGGCCTCTGTTGACACGGTCAATGCTGACGTCAGCATGACGTCATCAGCCACTTCAGCATGATGTCAGCATCTGATCTGTCTCCTGTTGGACCCGCACGCATGACACGTGGCCCAATCCCGAGCTGCCACGTGTCAGCACCAGATAAATCGGCCCTTTTTCTTGTTCAGAAAATGGTTAAATCTTTGAAAAATCATAACTAATTCAAACAAGCTCCGAAATATATGATCCACATATCCAAATTTTCTATAAATCGAGCTCTATCTATTTATGCTATGTTTGAGTGCTTTTGGATCTTCTATTTGGCATTCGTTCTTTGTGCAAATCTATAGGGGTCGCTCCCGCGACCATTAATTTTTGTTACAGGCTCGAGCGAGGACAAGTCTGACGATAGCGACTACCAGGAAAGTCCGACAGCTACGTCAGTGAAAGTGCCACACCTCATCCAACCTCGTAGATCCCATTACGCATGGCAAATGTAGTATGGCTAGTGCTTTGATTCCTGTTGCTATAATGAACTGCCTGTGTTAGGATTGCATGATAGATTATTACTTGATGAGCCCTACCTTGTTGTAAACCTTCACCTGCTTACCCGCTGTTATGTTAGCCACTTGCTTATCTGCTATAATTATATTTATATACTTCACTCGCTTACATTTTGATGCGACGTGATAAACCCTGGGAAGGCCTGGAGGGTTCCAGGTTGGAGATGAGTGAGTTGATGGAATAGATGGGCATGTGAGCTGATGATGCTATATCTGGGTTGGGGTGGAGCTTACGGCAGGGAGTAGGGTGAGGGTTGAGTCGATCGAGCCAGGATCTACGACGAGCTTTTGGAGCAAGTCTTGTCGGGGAATGGATTTGGACATTCCCATGAGAGGAGCCTGTGGTGTGCTAAATGAGATGTGATGGTGGTCCTTGGGTGTGACCCTCTAAGAGGTGGAGCCCGGGATGAAGGTGCCGTGGTAGCACGTTAAAGATAAACCCTGATGAAGATATCCTAGTTTGTTCAAGCTTAGGAACTACTGCGCTGGTATTTGGACCTTAGGAATCTCTCGCTTTCCACTCGCTCTCCATGGGAGGGAGACGGCCGAACCGCTGGATAGATCGATGCCACTACTGCTAGGCGAGTAGTGATAGGAAGGTATATGCATGTGATGGAGCTAACACCCTACCGAGACGATCATGTCCCCCCCTTCGGGAGTGGGTACATGTCATGGGATCCTCTACGGGAGCGGATACATGCTCTCTTCACAGTTTCAGCGATCCAGAGCTGGATGGTAGAGTGGCATCGTTCTATGGCAGTAGGCGCCCGAAATCTGCCTAGGTGATTGCAAGCACCGATGATGGTTATCTAGTGGATTAGTGAAACCTCTGCAGAGTGTATGGTTGATCGATCGATCCATATGCTGACTCGATCGGCTATGGACCTTTTCAATGTTTCGCATGCACCGGACTAGTGAGTGGAGTGTTCTACCTTCCCCCTGAGTGTGATTTTCGGCCGTGAGCCAGGTTAAGGGCTGCGGGCCGCTGAGACAAGCCGAGAGGGAGTTGGCTTATCGACTTGAGTCTGAGATGGTGTTGGAGGAGTTGGGATGGTGCTACAGATATGGATGGTGGGAATGGGTTTGTGTTTAAAATTTGTTTTACTATATTGTTACTCATATACCTGATTAATGTATAGGAAACCCTAGCCTTATAGGTTCCTTTTGATATATCCATTTTGCATCCAACATCCACAAAGCAATGCATAGGATGGGAGTGTGGCTAGTACAAATCGTATTGAAAATTTGGTTTTAGGTTCAAGGAGTGAGTACTCATCTGGGGAGTATAGCAATTGAGGGTTTCGTGCCTACGTTCAAGTTGGATTGAATATGATAGATTCCGTACCTCAAGCTTTTATTGTTATGCTACATGAACTCTGATTTCGCCAAGTGGTGATGTAATAAGTTATTATAAACTCCTCTATTGCACTCTTTTGTTCGATGTATGGATTATGGTATTCATCTGTTATCGGGTAATGTGATTTAAATGGTCATATTACACTCCGACTCTGTGGATTTCCCTTCACAAAAATCAAGGTCGTTTCACCCATGGCGCGGGCAATATACTGGACATGAGTGCGAGCCTACAATAATCCTTGAAGCTATCACATCACATGATCTTTGGATATGGCATGCTTTTTTTTGGTTTACCAGGGTCACACAATGATATCAATGTTCTTCATCGTTCTCATCTATTTGCAAGGCTAGCTGAAGGAAATGCCCCGGAAGTTAATTTTACCGTTAACGGTAATAATTATACAATGGGGTACTACCTTGTAGATGGCATCTACCCTCAGTGGATGACATTTGTGAAGACCATAACAAATCCCCAAGGGAACAAGAAGAAACACTTTGTAACACCCATGGTGTTAAGCATGCATTATCTTGCATATCATGAGCATAATCATCTCTTTGCATAGTCATTGTTTACATGAAATGATAAAATGAAAAATGAGCTTGCTTTGATTTGAACTAGAGCTATGTGATAGGTTGCTTGTTTGGGGTTGAGTGTTAAATGAAGTTTGTAGATAAAATTATTTGGAGCAAAACTTATTTTTGGATCATTTCATGAAAAGGCTTGAAAGTGGGTCAAAAATATCAAAAACAGTTTATAAAAATGTTTTTCTTTTAATTTTAAATGGATTTTAAATCCCCATTTTTGAATTTCAAATTCTAGGCAGAATTAGGCTTTGATGTTTAAAAGTGAAATGTTTTACTCATTGAGAGCAACATTTCATCTTTTACAAGTTTCTTCAAATTCGGATTATTTTAGAAAATATGGAGTTAATCAAGTTCTGCACGAATCTTGGCGCAGTGGGACCCACCCGTCGGCCTCCTTCTTCTTCCTCGCACCGACGGTGTCCGTGCCGACGCCGGCCGCGTGGCAGCCGTACGCCGGGCGTTCGCCGGTGTCTGCTGTTCGCCCCGCGCACCCGTGCGTCGCACGCCGATCCTGCTCCGCGCCCGACCGGACCCCATTGCCGCTGCACGCGCCCTCGGCCGGCCCGCACGCACGCCACGCGCCCGACGATGCCTGACGCCATGGCCCGGCTGTCTGAGCTCAGCGGCTCACTTCAATGCGTCCGACGCGCCTCGCCCTAACTCACTCACCCACCACTCCATCGAGCGCTCGACCGCACTGAGCTCCTCACTCCACTCCGCCATTTCCTCTGCCTCTCTTCCCTCGGAGCCGCAGCGCGCCATTGCCGCCGCCGTGAGCTCAAACCACCACAGCGTATCGCCACCGCCACATTTTTTCCCAAATCACGCGCACAGATTCGCCATGGTGTGAGATACACCCTGCGCACGTTCCCTGCCCTCGAGACCCAAGGTAGAGGTCGAATCGACCGTTTTCCCCTTCGCCAGCCATGGCTGCCCCGACCGCCGCGTGGTCCGCTGTGGCCAGCCTTTCCTTTCTCCCTCCTTTATCTTGCGCATCGTGGTCGCCTGCATGAGTAGAACAGGTTGGTGTAGTTAATGGGATCGATTAGGGTTTGTGTTCGTCGAATTTTGGCCGACCGCCGTCGCGGGTCGCACCGTCGCTCGCCGGCCGCTCGCACAGAGGTCATTCTGGTCGACCACTCCTTTCATTTTCAATTGTAATCTGAGTCGCCTTGGCCGGCTGTCCCCGGTAGGCTAGCTCTTGCACCTCGCCGTGGCCGACTCCGGCGAGTTCGCCGACATGCAGCGCCGCCGCTCAGCGTCATTCATCGCTGCCACCATTTTTCCTCCATGATAGCTTGCATCTTGTACACCAACGGGTTCGTGTTGATGAGTTGAGTCTAGTGGTGGCCGTAGTTGGCCGGGAACCTCGCTGCCAGTGAGATCCCGACCGCCGGCGACCTCCCCCTGCGGTGTGGATCACGTGTATAATATGCTATTCTTTTTCAGACTTAAGTGCAAAACGGCTAGACACAGAGAGTTTCATGATAGGGCTCGGTTAATTATTGGAAAGTCCAGGGTTCTTGGTGCAAAACTGTTTTCTATTTTGATTTAAAGAATTTATTTTCCAGATTTTGGTTAAATCTTCCTAAATTCATATCTTGCTCATTTTTGGTCCAATTGAGATGGTTCAAGTTGCAGTACTTTTCTTATAAGTAGATCTATGCATAAAAAATATGAAATATGATTTTTGTGATACTTTTCTATATAGATTTATTTATCCATATTAAATGCCTTTATCTTTGGAAATGCATAAGTAATTCTCTGCTGCTCATAAAAATATGATTCCAATTTGGTTAGTCTTCTTATGTCATGCTCTATCTGTGAAAAATGTTAAAAGGCTATGTCATGTGTAAATATTGCCCTGTTTAATTATGGTGCTTATTTCAATTGGATGATAAATAATTCATAATAAATAATATATAAGTGATTTATGCAAGAAACTTTTTGGAGGATGTTTTTATGCTAATCTAGAGCTAAGAATATTCTGAGATATGTTATTTGACATTTTTCTATGTATAAAGTATTTTATGCCCTTTTATTTGTTCTGCCTTGTCATTTTTGTGCAAGATAAAGTACTTACTGTTTTGGCCTAAAAATTTTATGGTAGCCTATATTAAGCATGCTTAAGCTTCTGTAATTTTTACAGAATTTTTTGGATAGTCTAAAGTTGTGTTGCAGTTATGTCCTGATTTATTTATATGTCTCAAGAATGTTTTAAGTTATTATTTCATGCTAATAATAATGCTTTTTTGATGTTTATGATGTGTGTAATCTGTTATTGCTTTTGGTTCAGTAGAGGGTAGTGTGCAAAACATTTATCATTTATAATTACTTTTTATGTGTAAGTAAAATGTATTGTGATGCTTATATACGATTTATTGTAGAAGAGAATGCAGATGACATGTGCTTATCATACATGTTTTAAAATCATGTCCATTATCTTTAACTGAGCATTCATTTATCATCAGCATGTACCTTGTATTTACTATGTATTCGTGGTATTCATACGCACCATGCATCATACAGGATCGTCAGAGCTCGAAATGGTAGTTCCCGGAGTACAAAGAGAGGAAGGCCAGCAGGAAGCCTTGGTGCAGGAGATAGCAGCATAAGAGGATCCCGAGGTTGATCTTCCCAAGTGTCCCAACCATCAGCGAAGCTCTTTCCTAAAATATCTCCCTGTGGTTTGCAAAAATATCTAACTTGAGTCCTTTACTTGTTTGATGCATTAAGTTGTAGGCGTTGTTTTTATACCGTTGCTGCATTACTTATATTCCTTGCCACGGTATATACTTCAATCTTGTTAGGTTCAGGTGTGATTATCTGCTTAGCCTTGCTTTAACTAGATCGGTAGAAGTCGGGTGATTTCCTATCATCCGCGAGTTATAGGTGTTGACTTGGAATGGTCGAATACATTGTTATCTTGGATAACCATGTGGAGATAATAAATCGAGACCGGGCGAGATTGGTGTTGGGATTGAACTGGAGGTTCGATGAGGTTATCCCGTCTATGTCGAACTAGGACCCCATCCATTGTACGTCCTCAAGTCATATTGAACGCATGCCTGACATTTAGCTAGAAGGATAAGTTGTTCCGACCGCGAAGCCTGGGTTTGGTTTGGGCCGAGAGTCGACCTGCTGTACGCATCGTATCGGAGAAGATGAGGGGCCACGGGTTATGCGGAGAGTAAGTCTGAGGTCAGGGTCGCCCTGAATAAGGCAGCCGGGCGGTTCTCGGATACGATGGTACCTGTTGATCCCGCGATTTTTTGAATTGAATCTTCGGTGATCTGTAGCTCACTTTAGCGGGTGAGTGTGGTTTGTGTGAGGAATACCCGCCAGCTGGTTAGTAATCGATTATAATCGCCATTGTTCCTGGACAGTGAACACTTGACTTGAGCAGCGGCTTCATAGTAATAACTTGAACAAAGAGATGAGATGGTTGAGCCGTGATGTTGAAAGGCACTCATCCAGAATTGGTTACTATTCTTGTTGAATAATTATTACCATGCTTGTTAAGTACAGGTGCAAATCTAGCATGATAAGGTTAATCCAGCTAAAATACAATGCTAGAAGGTTATAATAAATTATTTCTTTAATGCAAGATTTTCCGCAAATAAATGAGTCAGATATTCCACTTATATAGCCTTGCATACTCCTTGGAGTCGATTTATTTTTAGTTTATGACGGGTAAGTCTAGCTGAGTACATTCTTGTACTTAGGGTTATATTTTCCCATGTTGTTGCAGATGGTGAGATGTTTTATGGCTACTATCAGCACTGTTTCTATCCCGCGTTGGGTGATGATTAGACCTTGGGCATGGTCACTCTACTCTACCTTATGCTTTTGCTGGATATTGACTGAGGGCCTGGCACAGTATTTGAACTAAGTGTGTGTGTGTTTGAACTTAATCGCTTTCGCTATTTCGAATCGAACTTGGATTGTAATAACTTTATTCGTACTCCGATGTGTAAAACTATGTGCGAACTAGGTATGTTGTGAATAGTGATTGCTAAACTTATTATGATCTTGGCCGTGCTGGAAATATTTGAAATTCTTTGAGGTTTGGGATGACTACCGGGTTTATTAGGTCTCAATCATGTAGTTTGCTATCTTAATGGCGAATTACGTGCTAGTGCTTTAATAAATTGGTCGGCTCTGTTATAGCTGGCATCAGAGCAAGGTTTAGCGTTACTGTTCACAAGTATTTAAAATAAAAGAGTTTTTGTTTGTGAAAAGTATTTACAAAATGTATAGCTATATATAGATGTTCAAATCTATGGTTTTGAAAATTTAGAGTGTGCCAGTGGTCATATCCTTTATGCCCAATAGGAATTCAGGTGGCTTAATTAAGTACTAACTTGGGGAATTGCATTATATTTTCTGTTGTCGTTGCCTATACAATGACGGAGTCGTATGGGTGCCATTCACTTGAGTGGTAATGTATGGATCAAATTTGCCTCTATGCCCTGGTAAGTGTGAGTTGTGAGAGCATGATTGGATGCAATTCCAGTCTAGGGGAGTGCTTATTGATGCCAGATTATTCACATGTTGCACACATGTTTATATGAAGGTATCCCATGTTGGGACCGTCTTCTGGCGGTGTCGTCTTCTGTGCGACTTGTTGGGGTAGTAAGTAATCGGTGTTTTCACCTTGTTCGAAAGGTGCGTGAATTTTTACGTCGAATTGCATTCATATGGGATATGGGCTGAAATGAATTTTCTACAGGTACACTAACCGTGTGAACGGTAGAACGAAGTAGTTATGTATAAATGAGAGAACGATGTATGCCACCGCATAGCATGTTAGATTATTAGTTCGTGAGGACGCATGTAACGTGCATGCACCATGGTTAAAATTGCTCATTCATACATTTCATGGTTCCTTCCCTTATAAATAAATTGTCTCATTTCTTTAAAATTATAAACTCATGGGATATACAACTTTTGGACAAATGTCAAGAACCAAGCAGACTTCTCGCAAGTCCACTAGAGGAGGAGTGCCCCGTGGTCCTTTGGCTATCCGTGAGTCAGCGCCAAGGGAGGTGGACACTTTTCTTGAGGAGCACGCCATGCCTAGCCTTCTTTGGAGGATTCTCTCCAACGCTGGGTACACTGTGGGCATGGAGCCTCACTACTACTGGGACAAGGATAACTTGGTGAACTATGGAGAGGCTCGGGTGGAGGTAGTTGTCCCACCTTTAGGCGGTGACCCCCACAGGATTGGGTGGCGCTTTTTTGGTGCCGGCAGGACTGCCAAGACGGGTGCCACGTTTGCAGCTTTTGATGTGGTGGAGCACCTAATGGAGGAGATCCCACACCAGCTTGCCTAGGCTTTTCCTGGTGTGTTTCCCTTTGCTAATCGCCTTTCTAGGTGGCCACATGCTGAGGAAAAATCACTGGAGGCAGGTCCTGAGGAGGCGCGGGGCATCGACACGCTTGCCGTGAGTGCTATGTTGCAGTGATGAGGGCCTATGTCAACATGGAGACTAAGGCACTTCGTTTGAGTGAGGAGTTCAAGGAGGCTCAAGCTGGTGCACGCAAGGAGAAGCGTGAGTTGAGACGTGGGCTTCAGCGCTCATGGGAGGAGGTAGCCCATGTGTCTCAGTATCGAGACAAGGTTGTTCAGGAGAGCCAGAAGATGGCTCAGGCTAGGGATGAAGCCTGGTCCGAGCTTCGTCATCTTAGCATCTGTTAGCAGCAGGTGCTGGAGGAAGTGGAGGGTGTTCATGCTTACAATGCTAGTCATCACGAGGAGGTGCACAGGAAGCAGGAGGAGAACCATCAGCTGAGGGCAGCCTTAGCAACGTCTAGGAAGGCTTTGGACGGTGCTTCTAGTGAGAGTAGCAACAATGGAGAGTAGCCTTGTTGATGATCGCTAGTCTCTAGTTGTTCTTTTGCGTTCCTGTCGGGTGGTCATGTAACCCTTTTGCACGCTATTGAGACTTTGATGTAATGTTGGGACATGGTGTTTGATGTGGCGATATCCGTACACCTTCAAAAGTCTAGTGTGTGTATGCTGGCAAAATGTGGATGTTGTAAGACGCTTTGCGATGGCTCGAAGTAATATTATTAGTGATGTTGTGATGTGAAAATTAGAATTATTGTGCCTCTATTTATTGTGCGAATTTATTCCCCTCGATAAATTCAGTTTGGCATAATTTTTACATTCACCTCTCATTATGACAATATTCACCTAATAAGTACTTATTGCTGAAATATGCAGATGCCAGTTACCCGTAGTGGTTCGGGTGATAATGGTAGTGGTGGCGCTGATGAGGGTGCTGATAACACTGCACGTGGTGTATCACCCCCACTTCTGACCAATGCGGAGCAGATGTTTGCTCAATTCTTGGGTAGCCAGCGCAACATGGAGCAGCTTCTTTGTGAAAGTTTGGCCCGTGATGTTCATCAGGGTCCTCAGCAAAATCAGTATAGCAGCTTCAAGGATTTTCAAGACACTAAACCTCCTGTATTTAAAGATGCTCCTGAACCGCTTGAAGCAGATGAATGACTCAACACCATGGAAGATAAATTTTGTCTTCTAAGGTTAACAGAAGAACTGAAAGCGGAGTATGCAGCCCATCAACTTGAGGGACAAGCGGGGACGTGGTGGAAGCAACATCGCACCACCTTTTCGCAGGGTGTTCCTATTACTTGGGACTGCTTTGTACGTGCTTTTCGAGGGAATTTCATTCCTCCAAGTTTGATGGCTATGAAGAAGACTGAATTTCTGTCACTTACTATGGGGACTCGTACAGTGAAGGAGTATCTGCACGCCTTCAATACTTTGAGTCAGTATGCTCCTGAGTTTGTTAACAATGATGAGAAAAAGATAGCTAGTTTCAAGAGAGGCTTGAGTTCCAAGTTGATGAAAACCATGAGCACTTCTGCCCGTGTTACTTTCATTGATTTTCTGAATGATTGTATTATGCAAGAAAACAGTAACAATGTCCATGTGCTGCCAAGAGTCGCAAGAGAGCCCATGATGGAGGTGGTTCTTCTCAGGCGAGAGCCCCACCTGCTTTTTATACGCCGTATCATCCACCTATGTCTGGGGCGAGGTTCAGGCCCCCGCAGCAGAAAAGACATAACCTTTATCCAGCTCAGAATCCACAGAAGCATAACAAAGCATTCAAGGTTCCTGCTCCACTGGGAAAAGCAGGACAGAGCAGCTTGACCAGTGCTAACAAGACACCTGTTAATGGACCCTGCTACAACTACAACCAGACAGGGCACTTTGCTCGTTATTACCCTTTTCCTAAGAAGCAGCAGGCCCCATACCAAGCTCGTGTGCACAACACCTCTATTGAGGAGATTCTTGCTGGTGAACCAGTGACCACGGGTATGTTTTCTGTGAATCAAATCTCTACCGCTGTTTTGTTTGATTCTGGATCATCGCATTCTTTCATGAGTCAAGCATTTGCACAGAAGCATGACCAAAAAGATATTTGAATAGAGCATTGAATTCAAGGTTAGTTCAGCTGGGGCTGATATAACTACTAAGCAGATAGTTCAGGGTGCAACTTTAGATCTAGACAAGTGGAGGTTTCGGTTGAACTTGATAGTTCTACCTGGCTTAGGAGTGGACGTGATAGTGGGGATGATTTGGATGAAATTCTGGGGTGCTGTGATCGATCGATACAGGTAATAGGATGCTATCTATCAGAAATCCTCTTAGGGAGGGTACTTTTCAAGTGCCGTTACCCCGAAAGTTTCAGCTAGACAGCGTATCCTATTCTACTCGTGTGACCCCTCTTCCTGAAATTCCTATCGTGTGTGAGTTTCTGGATGTTTTTCCTGAAGAGCTTCTGGGTCTTCCACCCGATTTGGATGTTGAGTTTCGCATTGAGTTATTACCTAGCACCACCCCAATCTCTAGGAGACCATCTCGGATGCCAGCAAATGAATTGGCAGAGCTTAAAAATTAGTTGAAAGAATTGTTGGATAAGGGTCTTATTTGCCCTAGTGTGTTGGAATGGGGTTGTCCTGCTATCTTTGTGAAGAAGAAGGACAAATCTCTACAGATGTGCCTGGATTACCGTCCACTCAATGCTGTGACCATTAAGAACAAGTATCCGTTACCCTGTATTGACATTCTATTTTACCAGTTATCTAAGGCGAGAGTGTTTTCCAAGATTGATCTTAGGTCTGGTTACCATTAGATCAAGATTAGACTGGAAGATGTGCCTAAGACCACTTTTTCTACCAGATATGGATTGTATGAGTATCTTGTTATGTCCTTTTGGCCTAGCAAATGCTCCTGCATACTTCATGTATCTGATGAATTTGGTCTTTATGCCTGAGTTAGACAAGTTTATGGTGGTGTTTATTGATGACATCTTGGTGTACTCAGAAAATGAAGAAGATCATGCTGGGCATCTAAGGATTGTTCTAGAAAGGCTTAAGGAACATAAGCTGTATGCCAAGTTTAGCAAGTGTGAGTTTTGGCTCAAGAAAGTTCAATTCCTTGGCCATGTTCTATCTGATAAGGGAATCTCAGTAGATCCGAGCAAAGTACAAGAGGTTATGAATTGGGAAGCACCAACTTCTGTGCATGAAGTTAAGAGTTTTCTTGGTCTCGCCGGCTATTATCGTCGTTTTATTCCGGATTTTTCAAAGGTTGCCAAACCTATGACAAATCTGTTGCAGAAAGAGAAGAAGTTCATTTGGACAAAAAAGTGTGAAACGGCTTTCTGTACCTTGCAGGAATCGTTGACCACTGCTCCTGTTCTTGCGCAACCAAATTTAGGGAAACCTTTTGATGTATATTGTGGTGCATCAAAAACAGGTTTGGGATGTGTGCTTATGCAAGAATGGAGAGTCATAGCTTATGCCTCACACCAGTTGAAGAAGCATGAAGTGAATTATCCAACCCATGATTTGGAGCTTGCAGCTGTTGTGCATGCTCTAAAAATCTGGAGGCATTACTTGCTGGGTAATTTCTGCAAAGTCTACACTGATCACAAGAGTCTGAAGTATATCTTCACTCAACTCAAGTTGAACATGAGGCAACATCGATGGATGGAGTTTATCAAGGACTTCCATATGGAGATCTTGTATCATCTAGGCAAGGAAAATGTAGTTGCAGATGCGTTGAGTCAAAAATCACATTGCCATGCTATTCAACCTTTGTTAGTAGATGGTTTTGGCCTCATGCATCCTGTTGTGCTGTGTAGCATCTAAATTAGTTGCTTGCTTGAAAGAAAGATCATCAAGGGTCAGAAAACTGACAAGGGTATAGGTCATATCACGAAGAAGATGCTGAAACAGCAAATCAAGCATTTCAGAGTAGATGAGAAGGGAATATTATTGTTTGATGATCGTCTGGTCGTACCAAAAGATAGAGAACTCAGAAATCAAATCATGGATGAAGCTCACTTATCAAAGTTATATATTCATCCTGGCGGTAGTAAGATGTTTCATGATCTGACGGCTCGTTATTGGTGGACAAAAATGAGAAAGGAGATTGCTTCTTATGTTGCACGGTGTGACATCTGTTGTCGCATAAAGGCTGTTCATTTGAAGCCAGCCGGAATGCTTCAACCGTTGCAGATTCCTGAATGGAAATGGGAAGATATCAGTATGGATTTCATTACTGGACTTCCCACAACTCCAAAAGGGCATAACTCTATTTGGGTAATCGTTGATCGACTTACCAAGAGTGCGCATTTTATTCTAGTTCATTCTGATTATCGACCGCCCCAATATGCTGACATTTATCTCAGAGAGATCATTCGTTTGCATGGAATTCCCAAAACAATTATATCTGATCGAGGGTCTCAGTTTACTGCTCATTTCTGGGATCACTTGCAGAAGGATTTGGGGATAAAGCTAAATCGTAGTACAGCTTATCGTCCTCAAACTTGAGGCCAGACAGAAAGAGTGAATCGAGTTCTTGAAGATCTCTTGAGGGCTTGTGTTTTATCATCGAAGGGTTCATGGGAGAAATGGTTACCTTTGGCAGAATTCTCTTATAACAATATTTACTAAGAGAGTATACAGATGGCTCCTTTTGAGGCACTGTATGGCTGAAAGTGTAGAACGCCTGTGAATTGGGTAGGACCTGAAGAAAGAAGATACTATGGTATTGACTTTGTTAAAGAAGCTGAAGAACAAGTTTGAACAATTCAACAACACATCATAGCTGCACAATCCTGTCAGAAGAGTTATGCTGACAAGAAAAGAAGACCTCTAGTTTTTAATGTTGGTGATTATGTGTATCTGAAGGTCTCTCCTATGAAGAAAGTACAACGTTTTGGTGTAAAAAGAAGTTGGCACCTCGTTATGTCAGTCCATATCAGATAGTAGAAAGAAAAGGATTGTGGGCCTATAAGCTCAAACTGCCTGAAGAGATGAGTGCAGTGTTTCCTGTTTTCCATGTATCCCAACTCAAGAAATATCTACGTGTTCCAACCGAAGAAGCCATTAAAGTCAAAGACATTAAGCTAAGTTCAGATTTAACTTATGAGGAAAAACCTATGAGACTCCTGGATGTTAAAGAGAGAGTGACCAGAAATCGTGTGGTCAAGCAATATAAGGTTTCTTGGAGCCATCATGATGATAGCGATGCCACTTGGGAAACCGAGGACTATTTAAAAGAAGTATATCCCGATTTTCATAAAGAATGGTTAGTCTACTCAAATCTTGGGATGAGACTTCTTTAAGGGGGAAGGGCTGTAACACCCATGGTGTTAAGCATGCATTATCTTGCATATCATGAGCATAATCATCTCTTTGCATAGTCATTGTTTACATGAAATGATAAAATAAAAAATGTGCTTGCTTGGATTTGAACTAGAGCTATGTGATAGGTTGCTTGTTTGGAGTTGAGTGTTAAATGAAGTTTGTAGATAAAATTATTTGGAGCAAAACTTATTTTTGGGTCATTTCATGAGAAGGCTTGAAAGTGGGTCAAAAATGTCAAAACAGTTTATAAAAATAATTTTCTTTTAATTTTAATGGATTTTAAATCCCTATTTTTGAATTTTAAATTCTAGGCAGAATTAGGCTTTGATGTTTAAAAGTGAAATGTTTTACTCATTGAGAGCAATATTTCATCTTTTACAAGTTTCTTCAAATTCGGATTATTTTGAAAAATATGGAGTTAATCAAGTTCTACACCAATTTTGGCGCAGTGGGACCCACTCATCGGCCTCCTTCTTCCCTCTCTTCTTCTTCCTCGCGCCGACGGTGTCCGTGCCAACGCCGGTCGTGTGGCAGCCGTACACTGGGCGTTTACCGGTGTCTGCTGTTCGCCCCGCGCACCCGTGCGCCGCACGCCTATCCTGCTCCGCGCCCGACCAGACCCCATTGCCACTCCACGCACCCTCGGCCGGCCCCGCACACACGCCACACGCCCGACGACGCCCGACGCCATGGCTCGGCTGTCAGCTCCTCACTCCACTCCGCCATTTCCTCTGCCTCTCTTCCCTCGGAGCCGCAGCGCGCCATTGCCACTGCCGTGAGCTCGAACCACCGCAGCGCATCGCCCCCACCACATTTTCTTCCCAAATCACGCGCACAGATTTGCCATGGTGTGAGACACACCCTGCGCACGTTCCCTGCCCTCGAGACCCAAGGTAGAGGTCGAATCGACCGTTTTCCCCTTCGACGGCCATGGCTGCCCCGACCGTCGTGCGGTCCGCTGTGGCCAGCCTTTCCTTTCTCCCTCCTTTATCTTACGCATCGTGGTCGCCCGCATGAGTAGAACTGGTTGATGTAGTTAATGGGATCGATTAGGGTTTGTGTTCGTCGAATTTTGGCCGACCGCCGTCACTGGTCGCGCCGCCACTCGTCGGCCTCTCGCACGGAGGTCACTCCGGTCGACCACTCCTTTCATTTTGTATCGTAATCCAAGTCGCCTTGGCCTGCTGTACCCGGTAGGCTAGCTCTTGCACCTCGCCGTGGCCGACTCCGGCGAGTTCGTCGAGATGCAGCGCCATCGCTCAGCATCGCTCATCGCTGCCGCCATTTTTCCTCCGCGATAGCTTTCATCTTGTACACCAACGGGTTCGCGTCGATGAGTTGAGTCTAGTGGTGGCCGTAGTTGGCCGGGAACCTCGCCGGCGGCGGTGTGGATCACGTGCAGAATATGCTATTCTTTTCAGACTTAAGTGCAAAATGGCCAGACACAGAGAGTTTCATGATAGGGCTCGGTTAATTACTGGAAAGTACAGGGTTCTGGGTGCAAAACTGTTTTCTATTTTGATTTAAAGAATTTGTTTTCCAGGTTTTGGTTAAATCTTCCTAAATTCATATCTTGCTCATTTTTGGTCCAATTGAGATAGTTTAAGTTGCAGTTTTTTTCTTATGAGTAGATCTATGCATGAAAAATATGAAATGTAAATTTTGTGATACTTTTCTGTATAGATTTATTTATCCCTATTAAATGCCTTTATCTTTGAAAATACATAAGTAATTCTCTGCTGCTCAGAAAAATGTGATTCCAATTTGGTTAGTCTTCTTATGTCATGCTCTATCTGTGAAAAATATTAAAAGGCTATGTCATGTGTAAATATTGGCCTGTTTAATTATGGTGCTTATTTCAATTAGATGATAAATAATTCATAATAAATAATATATAAGTGATTTATGCATGAAACTTTTTGGAAGATGTTTTTATGCTAATCTAGAGCTAAGAATATTCTGAGATCTGTTGTTCGATATTTTTCTATGTACAAAGTATTTTATGCCCTTTTATTGTGCTGCCTTGTCATTTTTGTGCAGGATAAAGTACTTACTGTTTTGACCTAAAAGTTTTATGGTAGTCTATATTAAGCATGCTTAAGCTTCTATAATTTTTACAGAATTTTCTGGATAGTCTAAAGTTATGTTGCAGTTATGTCCTGATTTATTTATGTCTTCAGGATGTTTTAAGTTATTATTTCATGCTAATAATAATGCTTTTTCTGATGTTTGTGATGTGTGTAATCTGTTATTGCTTTTGGTTCAGTAGAGGGTAGTGTGCAAAACATTTGTCATTTATAATTTCTTTTTATGTGTAAGTAAAATGTATTGTGACGCTTGTATACGATTTATTGTAGAAGAGAATGCAGATGATATGTGCTTATCATACATGTTTTAAAATCATGTGCATTATCTTTAACTGAGCATTCATTCATCATCAGCATGTACCTTGTATTTACTATGTATTCGTGGTATTCATACGCACCATGTATCATACAGGATCGTCAGAGCTCGAAACGGTAGTTCCCAGAGTACAAGGAGAGAAAGGCCAGCAGGAAGCCTTGGTGTAGGAGATAGCAGTAGAAGAGGATCCCGAGGTTGATCTTCCCGAGTGTCCCGACCATCAGCCAAGCTCTTTCCTGAAAGGCAAGCCCCGGAGCATTCTCCCTGTGGTTTGCAAAAATATCTAACTTGAGTCCTTTACTTGTTTGATGGATTAAGTTGTAGGTGTTGTTTTTATACCGTTGCTGCATTACTTATATTCCTTGCCACGGTATATACTTCAACCCTGTTAGGTTCAGGTGCGATTATCTGCTTAGCCTTGCTTTAACTAGATCGGTAGAAGTCGGGTGATTTCGTGTCATCCGCGAGTTATAGGTGGTGACTCGGAATGGTTGAATACATTGTTATCTTGGATAACCATGTGGAGATAATAAATCAAGACCAGGCGGGATTGGTGTTGGGACTGAACTGGAGGTTCGGTGAGGTTATCCCGTCTGTGTTGAACTAGGACCCTGTCCATTGTACGTCCTCAAGTCATATTGAATGCATGCCTCACATTTAGCTGGAAGGATAAGTCGTTCCAACCGCGAAGCCTGGATTTGGTTTGGGCCAGGAGTCGCCCTACTGTACGCATCATATCGGAGAAGATGGGGGACCACGGGTTACGCGGAGAGTAAGTTCGAGGTCAGGGTCGCCCTAAATAAGGCAGCCGGGCGGTTCCCGGATACGATGGTACCTGTTGATCCCGCGATTTTCCAAATCGAATCTTCGGTGATCTGTAGCTCACTTTAGCGGGTGAGTGTGGTTTGTGTGAGGAATACCCGCCAGCTGGTTAGTAATCAATTATAATCGCCATCGTTCCTGGACAATGAACACTTGACTTGAGCAGCGACATTGTAGTAATAACTTGAACAAAGAGATGAGATGGTTGAGCCATGATTTTGAAAGGCACTCATCCAGAATTGGTTACTATTCTTGTTGAATAATTATTACCATGCTTGTTTAGTACAGGTGCAAATCTAGCATGATAAGGTTAATCCAGCTAAAATACAATGCTAGAAGGTTATAATAAATTATTTTTTTAATGCAAGCTTTTTCGCAAATAAATGAGTCAGATATTCCACTTATATAGCCTTGCATATTCCTTGGAGTCGATTTATTTTTAGTTTATGATAGGTAAGTCTAGCTGAGTACATTCTCGTATTCAGGGTTATATTTTGCCATATTGTTGCAGATGGTGAGATGTTTTATGGCTACTGTCAGCACTGTTTCTATCCCACGTTGGGTGATAATTAGACCTTGGGCATGGTCACTCTACTTTACCTTATGCTTTTGCTGGATATTGACTGCGGACCTGGCATAGTATTTGAACTAAGTGTGTATGTTTGAACTTTATTGCTTCTGCTATTTTGAATTCGAACTTGGATTGTAATAACTTTATTCGTACTCCAATGTGTAAAACTATGTGCGAACTAGGTATGTTGTGAATGGTGATCACTAAACTTATTACGATCTTGGCCATGCTGGAAATATTTGAAATCCTTTGAGGTTTGGGATGACTACCAGGTTTATTAGGTCTCAATCATGTAGTTTGCTATCTTAATGGCGAATTACGTGCTTGTGCTCTAATAAATTGGTCGGTTCTGTTACACACTTTACCAAGGCACAAGAAGCGGTTAGAAAAGATGTGGAAAGAGCTTTTGGGGTTCTTCAAGCTCGATTTGCTGTTGTTCGTGGACCAGCTTGTATATGGGATAAAGCGACACTTAGAGAAATAATGTCAGCTTGTGTCATCATGCACAACATGATCGTTCAAGATGAGCGAATTATAGATGAAGTTGTCCATTATGAAGGTGTCGGACAGCTTGTGAGACCTATGATACCTGAAGCTCACAATCCTACACGGGAGTTCTGTGAATTCATACAAGCTCATCACAGTATCACAAGCAGGCAAGTCCACACCCAACTTTAGGAAGATCTTATTGAGCACCTTTGGCAACATCACCCAGACATGTACCAGTAGAGTACCGTCTATTTTATCAATCATGTACCCTCTATTGTATCAGTCATGTACCCTCTATTTATCAGTCATGTATCCTCTATTTTATCAGTCATGTATCCGCCAATTTCATCAGTCATTTTTGCACACAATTTAACAAACACACTGGTACATAATTGTTCTTACATATACAGAGTTGCATGGAATAACAAACATACTACAACACAATTTAAATAAACATTGTCCATAGTCGACACATAAAAGACAAATAAACACAATGCTTCTACTTGCCACCACCACAAGTCGAGCAATGATCTCACATCACAATGTATTAATAAATAACTTTTGATCCTCACTAATGCCACTAATGTCCATAGTCATAACTTTTGCATCATCTTCTCTCTATTTCAAGTCCATTTCTTTTTGCATTAAATCCAGCTTCCTATTCTCTACTTGTTGCTTGATTTCAAGCCTTCTAGTCTCTATTGCAAGCCTCTCATCATTACGTTCTTTTTTCTTTATCTCTCTCATCTCTTTGGCCTTTTCTCTCTTTGCCCACAATTTTTCCATTGCCTCCATGTAAAGGCCATCTCCTTGAGAGTTAGGATTTCCATACCTGCGTGTTTTCTCCTTCTTCTTACCATCTGGCCTTCCTTTCCTTGGTGATGTATGACTTGATCCTTCCTCTTCATCAGCATACTTACTTCCATGAGTTCCAGGTGTACATGACCCTGGACTAGCAGTTGAGGACATCTTCTATTTTTTCTAGGAGCTTTGAGAGGTTTCAGATTCTAGATCAGCCCACTTGTGCTCGTTGCACAACTTATTCCAGCAATGCATGAAAGCAAATGATTTCCCATCTCGATCTTTTTCCAGGTATATTTCCTTTGCCCGTTCGATCTGCACAAGAAACATGTGTTGGCTACCATGCAAAATTAAAAAGACATGCATTCTCAATCAACTAGAACTAACACAATTAAACAACTTACCCTATCTTGCTTTGTCAGCCCACTTTCATTTCTATTCTGAACCTGAGTTAACCATCCACAAAATATATTAACACTTCTATGGAGATGCCCCAACGGTGTGAGAGAGAACTGATATTACGCTCTAACTCAAAAGTCTTGTGCTCATGATAGTAATCATGAATTCTCTGCCAATAGGTACTACGAGTTTGATTAGTGCCCTTAACTGGATCCAAGCTAACTTCTAACCATGCTGTCACCAAGACATTGTCTTCCTGGGGTGTGAAATTTCTAGTCCTCTTCTTAGCACCTTTCAATGTGGGGGTCGATTGTTCAGCAACTTGTTCTACTTGTGTGTCAAGTCCATAGTCATCAAAAAAGTAGATCACTGGTGTCCCCATTAGCCTCCACCAAACCAATCCAACTCTGTATTGGTGTCTCCATTGCCTGAGAGCAAACAACCCAAAGAACACACAAAAATCAACTTGAAGAAGTTGCTGAACCATGATATAGGAATCGACTATATTAACGTAATTTACCACAAGCTTTTCATTTAGAAAAAATCAAGCACAAGCCAAAATTATTAAATAATGCCATAGCACCAATGCATAGACGGCCAAACCAAGGACAAGCAGGCAGGCTTTGGTGTCATGCTACTCCTCACGGGGCTCTCTCTGGATGTGCCAAGGCAAAGCACCAACACAGGCACCTGCAAGCAGCACAGCAGCAGCACCCGCACGCACCGGCACCCGCAAGCTGCCAAGCACACGCACGCACCCGCAAGCAGCCAAGCACACGCACGCACCCGCCCACGCGCACCAAAGGGCGATGCAGGGCGCAGCAGTAGAATGAGGGCCAACAAGGGCGGGCGGCGGGCAGCGGCGGCCATGGTGCCCAGATCTACAAGGTATTTTGTCGATCACCCATCTCCCATCCATATCTACAAGTTGTATTTCGAGAAGGCAACCATGGATGGCACAAGGCGGAGAAGAGGGGAACAAAGATGTACCAGATCGGAGAACTCCGCGGCGGCGCGGGAAGACGGCCGTTGGCCTGCTCGTCGGATGAGGCACGAGATCGGAGTCCCTCAGATGTGGGGGACGAGGAGAGAGAAATAAGGCACCCTCATCCTTCGGGCACCGGATAGGAGACCGGTTGGAGGTGTTTTTTCTCATTTTAGACCCTCAAAATGAGATGAGGGCTCAGATAGGCCATCGGTTGGAGTTGCTCTAACGGGACTGTGAGGATCAACCATCAGCGGATGACAGCTAGGCGTCTATCCCGCAGCCTACAGGGAAGTCGCGTGTATTGGTGTTGCTCGACCTATCTGAGATTACATCTGTAGAGTCTGGTGTTTGGGTCTAGTCTAAGAAGTCAGTGTTCTAGTCCTCGTCCCTAGACTTGAGAGTTGGATGTGTCTTATTGATTCATGTAATCACTAGACTGTTATATTTGAAACCATTTTGATGTTATTTCTTACTGTGCTCGTATTATTTATAAGTATTTTATTATTGTTGGTTGCTGGCCGAGCCGAGTGAGTAGTGTCTGACCTGAACACTTCGTAGCAGTAATGTATTTGACTGTAATCATAATCATAAACGAAGCCAGCACATCACTTACGTGTAGCAGTCTGATCCTGGCGGTCCACTGTTAGGCGGGTCTACTGTTAGGCGCGTTCTGAGCTGTGTAGCAGCTGGCCGTGGCCAGCCGCCGCTGCCCGAAATGCCTGTCATCGAGCAGGCTACAGCTTGCGAGCTTGCAGATTGGTATGCTACCGTGGGCGTTGGGCGTGCCGATGGCCTCCCAGATCAGTCCATGCCCGGTTCCTTCGTTTTCCACGAACCTGTCGCCGCGCACGACACGGTTCCAGGTCGCGCGCCACTCTGATTCTGAATACCAAGACACCACACCGGAGAGCCTCGAGAAGTTGGAAGTTGGAACCAGCACACGGCATTCCAAATTCTCTTTACTACAAACAAAACACGGCATGCTTTAATTCCTTTTTTTTTTTTAAAGATTCACAGTTTCACACCCAGGAAGGACAATTAGGCATGTATCGTAGGATTCACACCGTTGAGTAATCAATATGGCCTCATTATAACCCCGTGCATTGCATTGCATGCAGATTGATTCGGACGAGCAGCCGATGATGCACGGCAATGGGCACGGCCGTGTCCACCCGGCGTCCTCCAGCTCCGACTTCTCCGGCGAGATGAACCAGTCCGTGTCCGACCCCTCCTCCAGCCCGCTCTACAGCTTCCACTTCGAGAAGCCCGTCCCGCCGCCGCCGCCGTCGCAGCCGGGCACGTACGTGGTGCAGGTGCCCAAGGACAAGGTCTTCCGCGTCCCGCCGCTCGAGAACGCGCGCCTCGTCGACAACTACACCCGCCGCGCCAAGCGCCGCCGCGGCCGCTCCTGCGTCCGCGTCTGCGGGTGCCTGCTCGCGGGGGGCGTCGCGCTCGCCGTCCTCGCCGGGGCGCTCGCCGGCGTCGCGTACACGGTCCAGGCGCTCGCCGTGTCCGGCCTCGGCAATGCCTCCGCCGGTGCGTTCTCGCCGGGGTTCGACGCGACCGTGCGCGCCGACAACCCCAACGGCAGGATCGGCGTCCGTTACGAGGGCGGACGGAGCCGCATCTCCGTGTCGTACGACGGCGTGGTCCTGGCCGACGGCGACGGCGCGTGGCCAGCGTTCTACCAGGGACCCCGGAACGTGACGGTGTTCGTGGGCAGGGCGAAGGGGTCCGGGATATGGTTCTCGCAGCGCGTGCGGGGGCAGATGGCAGCAGCGGAGCGGCTCCGGTCGGTGCCGTTCGACGTCGACGTCGAGGTACCCGATCGCCTGCAGCTCGGCAAGGTCAGGACGTGGGCCGTACCGGTGAGGGTGCGCTGCACCGTGGCGATTGACAGGCTCGCCCCCGACGCCAAGGTGGTGTCCAGGTCGTGCGACATCAAGGTGCGCCTCCTGTCCTGGAGAAACTGGTAACGATGGCGGATTACATGAGCAAAATACTTTTTGTTTTTATTAGGATGCATTTTTACGTATTCGAGAAAAAAGATGCATTTTTCCTCGTTTGTAAGTTTTTGATCGAGCAATATGGATCATATCATCGTAATGTCATATCATGGATGCTGTGACATTTTTTTGATGAAAATGGATGCTGTGGATCTGTCTTGCGACTTGTGATGTGGTTGAGTTGCCCACCTGTCCCCTTTTGCTCAAGAGTCAAGACTGCGGAAACCGTTGTTGGTACGGTCTCCGTGTTGCATTGCACCTGAACAACGCTATTGAAAACTGATGTTCAAATAAAAAGTGCAGTTGTGCTTCACTACCAAAAATCGTCTGTTGTGTTGGTGACATGATGACCTGAATACTGGGTGAATTTGTCAAGTGAATTTGTCCAAGTACAACTTAAATTTGCAACATCATCCAAAAGTTTTCCACTTACCAGACCAACAACATCGTCCAAAAGATAGCAACTTAAGCTGCTATCTTTAGCTATTAGAGTAATGCTAATTAATTCCTGTTTGGCAAGTATTTCTATGTACCTATTATCTTTCATCAAGTTTTCTAAGTGGGCCATCAAAGTGCCAATAATTGCTTATGGAATGATTCCGTAGAAAGTCATAAGTGTCGGTGTTCTGACTCTGAGAGCCAAGCACCAACGAGTGAGTTTGTGCTGTGTGCTCCCTAATTCGGATGGTGATGCAAGAAGAACACATGATTTTTATCCTGGTTCGGGCAAGATAAGACCCTACGTCCAGCGGGGAGAGAGAGATTGCATTATCTTGCACCGAAGTGCTTGTACAGGGGGATACAAGCGAGCTAGTATAAAAGAGGGTGGAGGACAAGGCCTAAGTCTAGCAGTGCTATGCCTATGCCTTGTAGCTGTGGAGCTCGGATGCCTTAGAGTGCTGTCCCATGCCTTGAACTAGCCCCTGGCGTCTCCTTTTATAGGCCAAGGAGAGGCTCAGGTGTACAGAAAACCCTAGGGCTGTCGTAGGCGATGACGTCGAGGGGTTGATGCCGTTCATGTCATAGTTGCTTTAGAGGCGTATGCCTAGCGTGGCCTGCCGGGCCAAACGAAAAAGACCAAGCCCTAGAAAATAGGGTACGGATGTTGACCAATGCACTTTGAGGGGGTGCCTGAGAGGAACAGTACCCAGCATGGCGTAACAGTGTAGTAGAAATCACCGTTTATCCGGGTATGGGCGGTAAAAGGAGGACTTGACCCTTGTATTTGGTCACTGTAACACCGCTGTAGCCATGTGGTTAGGCAGGAGTTGGTGGAAGCATTAAATGCCTTAGATCTCGTACAGGAAGTAGGTGAGCCGAAGGGGGAGTGGCACTCGACGGGGGGTCGTCCGCCCGCGCGGAGTTCCGTCACTCGACGGGGGGGGGGGGGGGCCCGACCGCCCATGCCGAGTTCCGGCCCTCGAGGGCCCCCATAGAGGTAGGGCTCGCATGGGTCGATGCGTCCCATTCGTGGACCGGCCTAGTATGGCTTGCTTCCTGAGTGTTGGGCCTTATTTTTTTGAGAGCCGTTGGCTTAGTATGTGGAGAGTTTTTTCCGGAGATTTATGCTAATTTCTTGGGGATTATTTCTCCTGGTTGAGGGTTTCGGGTACCCCCTTGTACAGGTACCCGACAGTAGCCCCCGAGTCTCTGTGCGAGTGTTGGCACTCACACAGAGGCTCATGAACTAGAGTCGTAGCGCTTGTCATTTCTTCGATGGGTGCGCGCGAGCGTACCCTTCGGGGGTAGCCCCCGAGGCCTCGGAGGGGTAGAAAAACTCCTCCGAGGGCTTTATGCACTTTTTGTCATGGGGCGCTCGAGTGGTCGAGCCCCCGGGTGGGTGTAAACTTCTTTCGTCGAGGCCTACCCTGTGGTGGTGGGGTGCTGTAGGTTTTTCTCAGATGCCAAACAATGCTAAACTGGAGTCGTAGCACCGACGCTCTCCGACGAACGCGCGCGATCGCACCCTTTGAGGGTAGCCCCCAAGGCCTTGGAGGAGTAAAGAACTCCGATGGCTTTTTAGGTGTGTGATCGAGGGGGACCTTGAGTACTCGAGCCCCCGAGCGGGTTCGCCCCTTTTTCGTTGAGGGGTGCCTAACGTAGCCGAGTCCCCGGGCCTCGTGCGGCTAGGGCTTTCCTAGCTTTTTGGCGCGTAAACCCCACGAGTCCTTTCAATCGGATGTGAGGTGAAGAGCGCCACACTACCCTCGATGGGTGAGTCTCGACGTCCTCTGACGCACTGTTATTGGGGAATCCAAGTGAAAGCTCGTGCCCCGTTCGATAGGGATCGACAGGTGGCCACGGAGGCGCTTTCATCGAAGTAAACAAATGGACACATGGATCTCGATCCCATTCGATAGGGTTTGGTGTCTCGATGCCTCCCTCTAAGGGGATTCCATAGTCGTCCTTTTGTTTTGCCTTGAACATGTCTGAGGGGCCTCAAGAGTTAGTTCTCGAGCAAGGGACTCGTGTCGGCTCCCCCTGGTCATCCCTGACTCAGATACTCGAGGACGGCTTTCGAACCCTGACCGAGGGTCAGCCTTCGCTCCCTTGAGATTTTTACGTGGGGCCGAGGCCCGCATTCCTTCTCGTAGAAGATATCACCTATGAATAACTTCTCCCGGGCGCGCCTTTTTAGGCAGGAGATGGAACGACACATTCGTGGGGGGCGTGGACAATGGCTAGAGAATGGGTGGGCGACGCGTGTTCCTGTACCTGGGAATCGAGGGAATGGTTAGGTAGGCGCATTAAATGTTGGGATTTACCTGCCTCCTCGCCGGATCCGCCCATTCTCCTTCGGTCCGCCTATAAATACGAAGGGTAGGGTTTCGTCCGTTCCTCACTTTGCCATCTTGCCACCACCACCGCCGCCGCTAGAGAGCAGAGTAATCCAATCTGTTAGCGCAAGGAAAGGAGAAAGGGAGAGGGAGAGAGATTGGGAATCTTCCCTCTCGTTCATCCATGGAACCGATTTAGCCTTCTTCCATGGGTGTCGAGATCCTCCCCGCGGATGACTGGCTTCCATCGGTCGTGACGGCGTAGGAGCTGCAGAAGCTTGTGGATTGTTGGTATTTATTAAGTGCAAATAGAAAATGAAAGATTCCTCAAGTGCACAGAAAATACCATTATAGCATTTTACAACGAGTATCTAGGTATCGTTCTTTATATTTTACCACAGGGAAGCATGGGTTAAAGAATCTGATAATTCACCATCATGTATCTACTAACTTAGTAAACCAACTAGACTAAAGCAGGGGTAAATGAAAGAATATGATATATGAATGATAGCACACATGAGAATTCTATAATAAATGAGTAGATAGCTAAAGTGACAGGACAACGGGAGAGATCAAGGTTCCTATGCACTTCTCTATTACTTTGATTCTAATTAACTAAGGTATGGGTAGATATAGCAATCAGACACATGGCTAGATCAATGCCATCCTTGTCTTTGTTGTCGACGTGCTAGATGATGTCTTCAAGGACAATGAGAGCAGATTTCTAATTGGCTAATATGAGGTGAGTTGCACCCTACTTCTCATTGGCATCCTAGCTTGAGTTTTGGCAAGACTTAGTGCTATGATGTCTTCACTTTCTCCATGGCTAGTCACATTGTTCATCCACTTTCTTTGGTTGAGTGCTCTTGATGTAGATCTTCTGTAGGGCATTAGTCTCCTTTTTACTGCATTACTAAAGTGGTGTCTTGGCAGGTCATGCTAAGCCATGAACAAATATAGCTTATATTCATTTTTCCTGCAATAATTTCAAAATATGGGTTGTCCACAATTTATATGAATTTCATCTATGCTAATGAAGGGATAGTTTTTAGGAACATTTTAGCATAGATTCTATTTATCATGTTTTGCAATATTTTTTTCATGGCACTCTAACATGGTTCAAGGCAGAGGTAACTTGCAGCAAAAGACAATGTGAGTGACATTTGATACTTACAGTTCTTCCATCATTGATGAATGAGCTGTTGTTGGGTGATGAAATCACACACGTATGAGGTGAAAACAATGTACGATTTGCAATGTGTGATTTGCACATATATCTCCCCCTCTCAAAACTTACATCCGAGGGGATATTTATAGGCCCCCCTGGCTTCGTCATTCCAAGATCTTACAGAGTTAGCCAAGGAACTTTTTATACATTTAGCTAGAAAGCATGTCGACGAAGTGGCGAAACACACTTCGCCCTCTTTCTTCTTGTCCTCTGAGGCAACTTTGGACTTGATCATGATTTCTTAACTCAACTGAGAAATTCATAGTTTTCTCGTGCGGAGCTACCACGTCAACTTCGCTGGTCATCAAAATCTTAGCGAAGTCGTCTTTCGTCGGATAACCTGAAACATGAAAAATCGCAAGTACGAAGTTTGATATTTACAGCGAAGTGTCCACGTGGTCTTCGCTGAGCCTCCGGAGCTTGACGAAGTTATCTTCGCTAGTTTACTTAAAACATACAGAAAATACATGAGCGAAGTTGGAAATACGTGTGACGAAGTATTTGTGTTAACTTCGCTGCGCATGTTAGTATATCTAATGTTTGTAATGAAATGTTTGTCTCCAAAGTTTGGAAAGGATGTTTGTATGTCAAAAGTTGATCCCCAACAGCTGTCTTTTGCAAGAAGTTGTTGGAGTTCATCATATGCCTTGCTTCATCTCTAATGTGAGTTCATCTCTTGACTTACCCAAATTGTATTTGAGACTTTTCTGCAGGGGTTAGTCCAAAAAAATAACCACTATCTACCCTAGCAATTTTTAGTTCAATAACCAAACTAGACGCCATGTCTAATTTAATTAAGGAAGACTATTTAACCTAAGCACCACGCTTACATTAAAAGCCTTTAGAAGTACTCATATTCAGCACTCCAAACCAAAGCATACTATGGTAAACAAAGGTAGCAAGAACAACACTATACAGATTTACTCATTTATTAGAGATGAAAGAGCATGATTATGGTGAGGTTTTTTTAATTTAAGATGCAGGCGACATGGATGCAACTAAGCATGCTATGGATTTGAGGAAACATAAACTAAACAAAGTGGAGAGGATGCACGTATAATTTTAAGTAAACATGCAGTGTGATGCAAAAATGTAAAAGATAACTACTCATAAATTTAAAGTCCATGAGCAAGACTGTCTCACCTTTCTTGATCACACTTACCATGACTCACATGATGGTTGTGAGTAGTGCGGCTTCAATGTTCATCACTTGAGATGTGAGTTGAATTATTGTGATGACAACCTTTTCTCCAATCTACACATTGATAGAAATATATATGTATACAAATACCTGTGAGATGGCAGGGTTCCATGTTGATGAATGTTGAATGTTCAGGCACCCTGGGTTCGTCAATGTTCTTTTTTTCTGTGGAATCTTGCTAGAAGGTCAAAAGGACTTCTTTTGTCCTGCCTATTCCACATCTCAACAGAACAAGGGGTAATCCTACTAAAGCTAGTGATATACTAAATTAGCAAACATTAAGATCGTTATCAAAATCTTTACGCCAAATGCTTCCCCGTCAACGGTGCCAAAAATGCTTGTTGGCACAGAAAATACCATTGTAGCATTTTACCAGGAGTATCCAGGTATCATTATTTATATTTTAGCACAGGAAAGCATGGGTTAAAGAATCTGATAATTTACCATCATGTGTCTACTAACTTAGTAAACCAACTAGACTAAAGCAGGGATAAATGATAGAATATGATATATGAATGGTAGCACACATGAGAATTCTATATTTAATGAGTAGATAGCTAAAGTGAGAGGACAACGGGAGATATCAAGGTTCCTATGCACTTCTCTATTACTTTGGTTCTAAGTAACTAAGGTATGGGTAGATATAGCAATCGCACACATGACACTTTTTTGCAGCAGGTCCTTTCCAACTCTCGAAGAAGACTGGGAAAAGAGTACTTGGGGGGAAGGCCACCGAAAGCTCTATGAAACATCAACCCGAATGTGGTGGATTACAAAGGCCTTACGGAGCTGTCACCCCTAGGGCTACCACAACTATCCGTGAGGTTGAGCGCAACCTCGGGTAACCTATAGTCTAGACACCATGCCTAAACTATCGATTACTACTCTAATCACTGCAAATAACTAGAGCACTCAATACACGCATAGATCCCATGCCAAGATGTAACAACTATACTAATCATACATATGAAAGGCACAAAGTAAATAAAAAAGATGAATATATATTAAAGCACAAGTCTTGCAAAGAGTAGATACAAAGACATACCAAACCCCTGAAGACTTCTCTAGAACCAGAGCGCAGCTCCGCTCTCCCTAATTCTCAACTTGAATTAATCTACTACATTGGAATATCTAGCCCTAATTCTCTACAGATGAGAGATTATCCTTTCAAGGGATGCCTCTACATCTCCACTATAAGATATGAATAATGAATTAGGGTTTCTCCCAGGGCTAGGGGCCTTGCTTATATAGCCCCCCTAGGATGCACCACGGCCGTCGGATCAAACCGACCTAAATGGACGATTATTATTCATCCTCAAAGGCGGTGGAGGCAGGATCCGCGAGCCTGGACCTGATTGGTCCAGGTCAGTGGGTGCTCGCCCAAGGTTCAGGCTCCCGTTTGGTCCATTGTCTTCTCGAACCTTCCTGATCACAGAAAAGTACATGTTCGCCCTTTATCTTGTAAACCTGCCATGTGGGCCTTTCTTGGTTCTTTTTAGCTGACACCCTATAGAAACAGACATTCACCAAAACTCATGGAATTCCGTTAGTATAGCCCCTATATCTAGATGGTAATTATGTTTAGATACTTTTTTGTGTCTCGTTGATGGTTAAAAATTGGAGTTATATATCATGAACAAACTCCCCCAAGCTTACCCTTTGCTCGTCCCTGAGCAAAGATAAACTCAGCGATGGATCAGGAGTTGCTACAATGCTGTCACGCCTCAAAGGTACACATGCGTTGAAACAAGAACTCTCCTCCGGTTTAGAGTCAACTATCCTGACTTTCAACTTACCCATATTACCTTCAACCATGGGGCTTATAGCCTTCACTTGGGTCTTGAGCAATTGAAAGATAGAACGATCAAGTCAAGCACTATGTCTCGAGTTCTTTGATCAACCTTCATTCCAAAGTTTTTGTAAGTTTTCAAAATAAAACACAGAGATTCCTTTGTATGACTCTCTCAAGTCTCTCATATATGGTATTTGTGGATCCTCACCAAGACAACAATGGTGGTTTGCCTTTTTCTCTCAGAATATGTAGTATTTTTGGTATAAGGCATAGTAGCATTGTGCCTTTTCTCTCTCACCCTACATCTAGTAAAATTATATGGAGTTCATAGGTGAGAAAGAAACAGCTCATACATACTTGCAATCCATATGTTGCCTAACCCAACCATGGATCCAGAGGAATTCATCATACAATCAAATCAAGATGTGCATGTGTGGTTACAAATGAGTAGTGAACATTATGGAAGAGAATATTTATGGAAGGTAGAAGGGGTGAAAGTTTAATTCTACAATGCTCCTTTACAAAGGGTAACTTCTCTCAACTTAGAACTTGGAAAGATTTGGAAAACTGGGGCTTTGTTCTCTCTCTCTCTATATATATATTCTTTTATCACACCTTTTTTTCTCCTTTTTTCTCTCTCTTTTTTTCTAACTTCCATTTTTTTTAATATCCCAACTCTAATGCAATGGAACTTTTGAGAGGATAAAGAAAATAATAAAAACTTGGAGCATTTATTTTGGTACTTGGGTAGCAGACAAGGAAAACCTATGGGAAATATTTTTGGTGTTCACTCCCAGTGTAGGAGTAGAACAATTTTGAAAGAATCTAAATGGGTGAATATGGTGGTGTGTACTTCCAGTGTAGAAGTAGCAAGGGAGCAAAGTGTGTGTGATCTTGATTTTAACCCAATGAAAAGCTCCTAAGGGTCAACACAGCTGGACCAAACTCAATGCACACAAACAGTAAACAAATATGAAAGATTTCCTATTCTAGCAAGCATGCATATATGGCTGTGGTAGTAATTTAAGCTCTCGTCGTACAGGAACTCATCATGATATTTTTATTTTTTTCAAAAGATAAATCTCTAGAACTTTAGTGTCACTAGGAACAAGATAAACAGCAGCTCAGACCTTCTCATATCATATCATCAATTACCTATACTTAGATCAAGCATTTACTACCCACAAGTTTCAAGATCAGAGCAAATCTTAGGTTAAAATAATTTTATCCAAAACTCGGGAGAGTGGGGGCTGAAAACTAGGTACTTGAAAGGAATTACGGCAGAGGAACTATTCATCATTTCCATGTCTAAAGATTATTTCCAAAATTCATTTAGCAGGCAAGCTTTTGCATACCATTTATTTTTATTTTATTTCAAAATTAAAGATCACACATAATATATATAAAAAGAAATCTTTGCTTGGTTTTAAGGTTATGCATCTTTTTATTGTTTTTAAACAAAGTAAACTCAATAACTGTAGAGGGAAAGAAATACTGAGCTAGATACACGGGGATGCCCACCCCCCAGCTGGTTGTTGACATAGTCATTCACTCTTGATGTGTAGCAGACTGGCAGTGGATTGTGCTTCCTCTCGCCGAGTGTCAATATTGGTGACCATTGAGATAGCACTCCGACAGTGCCTAGAGCTTCCATTTGCTTGTCAGCTGTTCTTGATCCTTCAAATCCTATGAAGCTCAAATAGGAAACAAAACACGTGGAACTTGGTTAAGCGTTAGGGGTTGACCACATAAGTCTTAGTAGCCTAGAGCTTCATGTATGATTATTCTTTAAAGTAGAATTTCAACAGGATCTCTTTCTCACTATTTTTAGAATTTTTTAGAGAAGATTAGTGGATAACACATACCCAAAGGAATGTACAAATGATGACAAGGGTAGAGTTGTCATAAAGCTAAAGGTCGCTTTCCATGCTATAGAAAAGTTGGTTTGAACATTTTAATTAGCATAGAATATTTACTCAGCACCACTTCTTCTCTCAAGGATTGATTTTATTTCATCTTAAGATTGATTCGCTTTTATGGAGTAAGAATCATTCAAACTTGTAGAGAGAAAGTAAGAGTGAGTGAAGGGATTGCAAACCAGCGTGATAGAGGAAGAGCATTATTGGATCATCTTTAGAGGAATCATCAACCTTCCTCCCCCAAGCTTGAATTTTTCTGCCACTCGTTGCTGTTGGAGAGGGATCTTGATTTTAGGTCCATTGAGCAAAGACCTCTCCCTTGCACTCTGCTTTCTTTGAACCATCTGTTCCATGAGGTGAGCATGCAGAGAATTGCACGCTCTTCGTTCATCAACCTTTCTTGATTTTTGTTGGATCATAGTTGATGAATTGATGTCCATTGGAGATGTGGACTTGAGTTCCTCCTTGATTGTCTTTGTCATCTAGTGGCATGGCAATGAGTTGTTCTGTTAAATTATATGCTGGCCATCTTGAAGGTCAAGGGAGGAACTCCTCGAGAATTGCATAAAAGCTTCATCTCCAATGACTCAAGAACATCATCTTGCAATCGTAGTTGTTCATAGTCCTTTAGATTTGACTCAACAATCCATCATTGATCGATGTATGTTGACATAAGGATGCATGGCATAGATCAATGCCATCCTTGTCTTTGTTGTTGACGTGCTAGATGCTGTCTTCAAAGACAATGAGAGCCGGTCTCTGATTGGCTAATATGAGGTGAGTTGCACCCTACTTCTTATTGGCATCCTAGCTTGAGTTTTGGCAAGACTCAATGCTATGATGTCTTCACTTTCTTCATGGCTAGTCCATTGTTCATCCACTTTCTTTGGTTGAGTGCTCTTGATGTAGATCTTCTGTAGGGCATTAGTCTCCTTTTTATTGCATTACTAAAGTGGTGTCTTGGCAGGTCATGCCAAGCCATGAACAGATATAGCTTATATTCATTTTTCCTGCAATAATTTCAAAATATGGGTTATCCACAATTTATATGAATTTCATCTATGCTAATGAAGGGATAGTTTTTAGGAACATTTTAGCATAGATTCTATTTATCATGTTTTGCAATATTTTTTTTCATGACACTCTAACATGGTTCAAGGCAGAGGTAACTTACAGCAAAAGACAATGTGAGTGACATTTGATACTTACAGTTCTTCCATCATTGATGAATGAGCTGTTGTTGGGTGATGAAATCACACACGTATGAGGTGAAAACAATGTATGATTTGCAATGTGTGATTTGCACATATATCTCCCCCTCTCAAAACTTACATCCCAGGGGGTATTTATAGGCCCCTGGCTTCGTCATTCCAAGATCTTATAGAGTTAGCCAAGGAACTTTCTATACATTTAGCTAGAAAGCATGTCGACGAAGTGGTGAAACACACTTCGCCCTCTTTCTTCTTGTCCTCCGAGGCAACTTTGGACTTGATCATGATTTCTTAACTCAACTGAGAAATTCATAGTTTTCTCGTGTGGAGCTACCACTTCAACTTCGCTGGTCATCAAAATCCTAGCGAAGTCGTCTTTCGCCGGATAACCTAAAATATGAAAAATCACAAGTACAAAGTTTGATATTTACAGCGAAGTGTCCACGTGGTCTTCGCTGTGCATCCAGAGCTTGATGAAGTTATCTTTGCTGGTTTACTTAAAACATACGGAAAATACATGAGTGAAGTTGGAAATACGTGTGATGAAGTATTTGTGTTAACTTTGCTATGCATGTTAGTATATCTAATGTTTGTAATGAAGTGTTTGTCTCCAAAGTTTGGAAATGGTGTTTGTATGTCAAAAGTTGATCCCCAACAGCAGCCCCTCGCGGGCGAAGGCCTACTCCAAAGGTTTGAATCCCATGAAGTTTTATATGAAACTTTGCCTGATAAACGCCATCTAAACTTTGGAGTTGGCCTGTTTGAATTTTGAATCCAACGGCTAGCTTTGACTGATTGACCGAACAGCGCCTATAAATAGCGAGGCCCTCCCCCTTGCGGCTGTTGTTTTTAGAAGAAGGGAAACTCTGCCAAAATTTTTCTTGAGCTCTGAAGTTTGATATAGCTTTTCTTACCGCTTTGTCATTGTGTTCACCTAGTCCTAAGTCTTTTTTTGAAGTTTGTGTGACACCTTCGCCAAGGTTCGTTCCTTTGACTTTTTTATTTTTGTGATTTTGTTAAATAGTGTTTCTGATCTTTGGTTTTCGTAGATGTCTTCGCGAGATTTGAGGGATCAGCTTCAGTCTCAGGAAAGTTCCAAAACTGAGGAGGATAGGTCTCGATTGGATTCTGACGAAGAGGGCCTTGACGGCGTTGACGCGTCGGTCGAGGACTTGGTTAAAGATGACGAGGGTTTCACTTTAACTTTTGTGAAGACCTTGTTTAAAGGAAGTGATATTGATGAGATGGTGTGATTGAAGCTTGTTGAGCATGACCAAGTGAGGGTGCTTGATCCTTTGGAGACTAATCCGAAGCCCCATCCTGATGAGTGCATTATTTATCGAGATCTATTCACTACTGGTCTTTGCTTTCCCTGCCAGGACTTTGTTGAGGATGTGTTGAAGGCTTTCAACATTCAGATGCACCATTTGACTCCAAATGGTGTAGTCAGACTGGCTCAGTTCGCTTGGGCCATCAAATCTCAGGAGGCCAATGCTGACATTGCGGCTTTTTGCGAGCTTTTTGAGATGCATACTCAGTTCAAAGGGTTCGTGGTTGAGGGGCGAGTGATTACTAAGTATTTTTCTTGCTCAAGTTTTAAAGCTACGCGGAACGCTGTCTAGATTTCTCCAGCAACAAGGAATAAGTGGGGAGTTGGAGACTGGTCGAGGTATTGGTTCTACCACAAAGTGCCCATGGTCGAGGAGAGAGATTCTGTTACTAAGAGGATGGTGGCGAGGTATCCAATGGCTGCTAGGATGGAGATTGAGAAGTTTGAGTTGTCTCCATCTCTTCCTTCTTCTATGATTTCAAAAACCGCAGTTAATGCTTACAAGTGCACAACTTCGTTACAGTGTGCTAGAGATCTTGTGAAAGAGTATGCTGCTGCTAGAATTGGGCCGCTGAAAAAAGGATGGTCGTTTCAGCTTTTTTATCCCAAGAATGTCCAAAGTATAAACTATAAGTTTCCAGATAATGACTTCCATTGCCCGCGGACTTTTGCTTCTGACGAAGATTTTGTGTGGTCTGTTGAAAGTCAGGCCAAAGATTTACTTGGGAAGTATGTGCTGAGTGTGAAGAATAATATTGATAAAACTCTTGGTGTCAATTACAAACGTTTGAATAGAGTTTTTAAAGTTGCGCAAGTTGAGTATGGTGAACGGCCTCCTCCTGCTTATCATCACAAGAAGAAGCAGGGTTAGAAGAAGGAGATTGCCAAGGGTGTGAAGCACAAGGCTGGTCCTAGCAAGGTTGTTGCTAAGAAATTAAAAAAGAATCAAAGTCCTTCTGTTCTACTTGATAGCGAGGAACTTGACGCTATCCTTGATCAGACTTTGAATATAGAAGGAAACATTGTTTCTGATGTCGGTGTTGGTGGTGGAGGTGATGTTGATGTTATAGGAGGTGGTGGTGGTGGTGATGATGTTGGTTTTTTGTTTCTCAAGATGTTGAAAATGAGGTGAGAAAAATTTGTATGACTTTCTCTTCTAGTGGTTTGGCTCCACTATTACTTACTCCACTTGATAGAAACTTATAGAATTTGCAAGCTTGTGATGCTTCTACCAGTGGTTTTGGAAAAGTTGGTGCAGGTATTAGCTTGGTCTCTGGGGTGGAGACTCAAGTTACAGATTTACAGAAAGTTGTTGGGTCGACTTCGCTGAAGCCTGATGCTGAGGCCCTTGCTGCTGGGCCTCCCGAAGAAAATGTTGGCACTGGGAAAACAACTTCGGTTGAGAACCTAGCTATGGCTGAGGCTGGTGAAGTTGATGTTCAAGATGTGATGAAGAAAGCTGAAGGCTCTAGAGTCTATTTTTTAATCTTGAAGATAGCGATGATGAAGTTTTTGATGATGCGAAGAATGATGATCGTTTGTCACGCTTGTCTAGTTCCACTATTCATGTTGAGAGTGGAAAGAGTGTTGAGTGCAATATAGGTGTTGATGCAAAGTTTAATGGGCCCATAAAACACTTCCTACGTCGTGGCCCATCCTTCACTCTCGATTCAATCCTAGCATTTTCTCTCTCCGGCGGCGACATCAACAAGCAGTCTTCCGATGAACTCGACTGGTGGCATTCTCAGTGGCAATCTTCCATCAGCATTCCTCGCTCTTCTCGGCTTCATCCGTGGCCATGGCTGTCAACTTCGACATCCCCAAGTTAATTTTCTTCTCCATTCATCCTTTGATCTTTCTTCTCTCCTTTTCCGCATAGCCCAGAACTCCTCTTTATCTTCCTCTTTGACCTTTATTCTAGGAACTTTGCAATAAGCTCATCATCCCCACGCATCGAGACTGAATAATTTGCCTAGGCCCAATGGGGAATCCAGATCCGACTGATATCATTAACGCAGAAACCAACCGCATCCCCTTCAGAGCTCAAAATTTCAATTTAGAACTTTGGACCGATACTTTCTGATCCTGGCCAGAAGATCACCAAAGGATGGAAAGACTAGTACTTGAGGGTCACTAGGTCGATGGAGGTTTATTGGGCAAAACGTAGATTAGATCAATGTATCAGACTGTCCATTGCTGATATGGAGAGGAATGAATCAATGTTGATCGCTGCCTCTTACTTCTGGTCTGACACCATGAACGCCTTCATATTCAAACATGGACCAGTCTCTCCAACTCTTGCCGATGTGTTTATGCTCACTGGCCTAGACATATCAACTGCTGATGACAACACTCTGTTCCAAAGGAAGCCTAAATATCGACTGACTACTTGAAACATCGGCGGCTGGACTGGGTACATCAAGGAATATCAAAAATTCGGATCGGTCAGTCAGAGGGAGCATTCCGCTTTCCTGAATATGTGGCTAGAAAAGTTCATTTTCTATGGTAGAACAGTTAGACCGACCAATATGCATCTATCTATAGTAGAGATGTTAGCTAATGGCGTCAAACTTCCTCTTGGCCGATACCTTCTCGGTTCAGTCTATCATCTCCTCCACCAAGTTTCACAAAGGCTATTACAAGACAAGTCTATCAGCAATCTGGGAGGTCCTTGGTGGCTCATCAACATGTGGCTGAATGCACATATGCACAAGTACCTTCACTTTGATTTATTTGCCCAGCAGTTCCCTCGAGATCTCCCTGAAGATTACCAACTTGGGGAAGATGAATCGGCAACATGCCGCCCCTCAATTTTGGAGAAGCGTTAGCAGTACTTCCAGGGGTAGAGGCAAGCAGAGCCCAAATCAGCAATTTCTTCCAAAGGCTCTACGTTGGCATCCCTCCTGAGCTCCGGGCCTGGGTCCCTTACATTGATGAAGAAACAAGGTTCCATCTGCTCTTCAACTTTGCCGATGATGCCTTGAATAAAGACGCTAAGATCCTCAATGCAATGATCACCCCCCGTGCCATCCCGGTCAACATGTTTGGAAGTGGGAAGAACATCAATACTACATATGAGTTCTACAATCCATCGGTAGTAGCAAGACAACTAGCTTTTGGGCAACTGCCCATCAAACTCTGCTATGCCGATGTGATTAAGCCGAGAGAAATTATCACTAGCAGCATGGATTGGTGCAAGATAGTCACTCTTCCTCCTGATGCTGATACCTCTAATGTTGACCTGACCGATTGGGTACCGGCTTCCTTCGTCACTGAATCTTTCAAATTATGGTGGCAAGAGTGGAAAGAGCAACTATTCTTCGCATCTTCTCACTTTTATTGGAATCTCATCGACTCTGATCATGCCATACCTGCCGATGCAGTAAGTTTGACCATCTGCACTTCTCCCAATTCTGTTTTTCAGTCTATCGGCAACTAACTCCTTTTCAACAGGTTGATGACCCGATTCCAACATTGAGCAAGAGTGGCAAAGTCATAAAGCTGCAGCCAATATCCCCAATATCCATAATCGGCCACAAAGCTCCCTCATTAGATGCTCTAATGTGCCGCGGTCATTCCAAGAAGGGCTCCTCCAAATCAAAATTGACCAGAAGTATGGCTGCTCCATTAGACATGGCTGCACCCTCAGCACGGATATCCCAATTAACTATCTTATTTTCTTATGTGTGTGCTGATTTCCGTGATATACTGATCTCATATTTCAGGGTGCAAGTTCTACATTTGTTGAATCCTCATCGGCAATTCACCCTTCATCTCCACCTGCTGCACCTTCATCGCCACACCTCGTCATCCTTGACGATTCTCCAGAGGTACCCCTCAAATTAAACTTTGACCATCGTATCGGCACCTTTACTCATTTGCTTTTCTCATAGCATCAAGTAGTCGCATCAGCAACTGCCCCGAGTGTGTAGACATTTCAACCATCCATTGCCGATGCCCCCCAACCATCCAGTGCCGATATTTTACAGCACAAGCGTAAGGCTTCATCGGAGGATGAGTCTCAATCAAAATCAACAAGGCTTACACCAGCTTCAGTCGCATCATCGGCATCCTTGCCTTGCCAGACATCGCCCGATGCTCCTGCACAGGCTTCCCCATTGGCAACTGTTCTTCAATCGGCAATTGTACCTGTACAAGAATCTTCATCGGCACTGGCGTTGCAGCAGCAACCAACCAAGGCACCAACGCAGGAAACACCATTGGCAATCATATCTCAGGTTGCTTCCTCCAGCCAAAGTCGAGAAATTGCTTTGAAACAAGTAAGTTAACTTCTTTAGTTAATTTTCAACACTCATATCCTTTAGCTAACAACTCTTCCCTTTCAGGAGCAAGATTCCCCTGATAGCCTATTCTCTTTCTCTATTATTGGAGACATTCCTGATGATGAAGAGAACAAAGAAAGCTCTGCCTCAACCTTCGAAGCCTTATCATCCGAAATCAAATCTAGGCTGGAGACACTGCTATCCCTGCTGCAACAAGAAACTTCTCAATTAATCCAGGAATTCTGATTCTACCAGGGCAACTTTCAAGGCAATTCGAGGCCAGATTCCTGCCGATGTTGAAGAAACACTTTTCCAAGCCACACATCTAGAGAGTCAGCAACTTCAGTATCAAAAAGCTGCTCAATGTATTGCCGATAGAGCTACCTAGGCATGACTCCATGAAGAGATGATGAAGTATAAACAATCTGCCGATGAGAAACATAAAGACATCGGCAAATTGGAAGCCTCCCGCATGAAGCTAGAAGAGAAGATTTCCCAATTATTAGCAAAGAGAGAAGCTTTATTAGCGGAGCTGAAAAAGGTTGAAGAAGCCCTGGATACAGTCACTCAAGAGAAAGCCCAAATGCCTGACGCTATCAAGATTCTTCAGCGGGAAAGGGACAACCAAGCCCTTAAGACACTGGCCCTTAAGAAGAAAATCAAGCCAGTAGAAGGCAATGCCGATAAAGACATAAAGACAATAGAGGAAGCCAACTAGATTCTCCTGCGTGTGATATTGGCTATTGATTCACTACTGAACTTGTAAACTTCTTTTCCATCGGCAAAGTAGTGTATCAGCAACTTGTAAAACTTCATATTAACATAGCGTCGATACGTTCTTATTGAACAAGTATTATATTTGTTTCTTCACACATCCATCCAAATACTAGGATAATATCTCTTCAGATATTTACCGTTCAACGCTCTTGGAAATATTTCTCCTTCAAGACTTTCTAGGATATAAGCATTACCAGGAACGGACCGATTTACTCGATAAGGACCTTCCCAATTAGGAGACCACTTGCCGAACTTTGCGCTCTTAGTCCGAATCGATAAAATTAGTTTCTAGACTAGATCGCCATTAACAAATCCCACCTAGCAACTCTTTTCTTATTCTCTTCAATGCTGAGTAAAGCCTTTAGCCAATGACCCGCCAAATCTTCCAACTCATCTTTCATGAGTGTATTGTAATCATCGGCTGACAGTTGATCTTGATGAAATATCCGCCTCGAACCGGTCTTTATTTCCCAAGGCAAAACCGTGTCATGTCCATATACCAACTGATAAGGTGACACCTTAGTAGCACCATGACAGGCCATTCGATACGACCATAAGGCCTCGTTCAAAACCGTGTGCCACCTCCTGGGATTTTCCTTAATCTTGTGCTTAATGAGTTTAATAATCCCTTTATTAGATGCTTCGGCCTGACCATTAGCTTGAGCATAATAAGGAGAAGAGTTTAAAACCTTAATTCTCATCTCATCGGCAAATTCATCAAACTCTCCTGAAGTGAACATGGTTCCTTGATCGGTCGTAATGGTCTGAGGAATACCGAACCGATACACAATATGCTCCTTCACAAAATCAATCATGTTGGCCGACGTCACATTTTTCAAAGGAACTGCCTCAACCCATTTTGTAAAGTAATCGGTGGCAACGGGGATGAATTTATGCCCTTTGCTTGATGGTGGATAAACTTGACCGATGATATCAATAGCCAATCCTCAAAATGGCCATAGCTTAATTATAGGATTCATTGCCGACGCGGGTGCCCTTTGAATGTTACCGAAGTTCTAACACTCTTGACACCCTTTAAAATACTTGAAACAATCTTCGAGTATTGTTGGCCAGTAAAATCCATTTCGCCTGATCATCCACTTCATCTTGAAAGCCGACTGATGTGCACCGCATACTCCTTCATGAATTTTGCCCATTAAACTCTTTGATTCTTCTTCACCAAGACACTTGAGCAAAACCCCATCCATTGTTCGATAATATAACTCATTATCTAGGAGCACGTACTTAGTAGCCTGAAACCTTATACCCCTTTCGACCTTCTTAGATGGATCCTTCAAGTAATCGGCAATCTCCTTCCTCCAATCATCGGCGCCAGTTGCCGACGTCAGCACTTCCTGGATCTGTTGGTACCCCAAAGCATGCTGTGCTAGCCGATTAGCCTCTTCATTATGCAACCTGGAGATATATCCAAGGCGGAAACATTTAAACTCCTTCAATAATTATCGACATCTTTCGTAATACGAGATTAAAACTTCACTTTGACACTCATACATTCCTACTAGCTGATTAATAACTAGCATTGAATCACCAAAGATTTCAACAGCATCAGCACGGACTTCCCTGAGTAACTCTAATCCTTTCAACACAGCCTGACATTCAGCCTGATTGTTTGTCGATGTGGTAGCAATCGGCAATGAGAATTCGTATTTCTTCCCTTGAGGTGATATCAACACAATGCCAATGCCTACTCCTTCTCCACATGTAGAACCATTAAAGAAAAGTGTCCATGGAGCAATCTCTAAAGAGTTTATCATACCGCAATGCTGAGTAATAAAATCGGCCATCACTTGCCCCTTGACTGCTTTAACCGATTCATACCGCAGATCGAACTCTGATAACGCTAAAATCCACTTGCCGATTCTTCCACTTAGAATTGGCATTGATAGCATATATTTGACCACATTGTCTTTGCATATAACAGTGCATTTGGCCATTAACAGATAATGCCTTAATTTAACACAGGAGAAATGTAAGCATAAGCATAACTTTTCAATGGCCGAATACCTGGTCTCAGCATCTACCAACCTTCTGCTTAGGTAATAGATTACACGTTCTTTCCCTTCAAACTCTTGGATTAAAGCTGACCCAATGACTTTATCATCACCCGACAAATACAACTTGAAGGGTTCTCCGTGTTGAGGTGGAACTAGCACTGGAGGATTCACCAAATACTTCTTAATTTCTTCTAAAGCCAACTGCTGTTCTTCTCCCCACATGAATTCCTGATCGGCATTCAGTTTCAACAATTGACTGAAAGCTTTGATTCTTCCTGATAAATTAGATATGAATCTTCGAATAAAATTAATCTTGTCGATCAGAGACTGTAGTTTGGTCTTATCGGTAGGAGCAATCACTTTATTGATGGCATCAATGGACTTTCTGCTAATTTCAATACCCCTCTGATGCACCATGAAGCCTAAGAATTGTCCTGCCGATACACCAAATGCACACTTATTGGGATTCATTTTCAACCCATGTTTCCTTGTGCACTCCAATATCTTCTGCAAGTCAACCAGATGATTTTCGAAGTCTCTAGACTTAACCACCACATCATCTATATAAATTTCAACCAACGTGCTAATGTATTCATGAAAAATGTAATTCATAGCTCTCTGATAAGTAGCACCAGCATTCTTCAAACCAAAAGTCATGACTATCCATTCAAATAACCCCACATGACCTGGACATCTAAAGGCAGTCTTGGAGATATCTTCTTCGGCCATAAAGATTTGATTATATCCGACGTTTCCATCCATGAAGCTAATAATCCGATGTCCAGCAGCAGCATCAATTAATAAATCGGCAACGGGCATCGGGTAGCCATCCATCGGTGTAGCTTTGTTAAGATTCCTGAAATCAATACAGACATGAAGTTTCCCATTCTTCTTATAGATAGGAACCACATTAGAAATCCATTCAACATATCGGCATTGTCGGATGAACTTTGCTTCAATTAATCTTGTTATTTCGGCCTTAATATCAGGCAACACTTTAGGATTGCATCGGCGTGCTGGCTGCTGATGTGGCCGAAATCCTTGTTTGATAGGTAGCCGATGTTCAACAATTTATCGATCTGACCCGGGCATCTCTGTGTAATCCAAAGCAAAACAATCCTTATATTCTTTCAATAAAGCAATCAATTGTTTTCTGCTCTGGAGATCTAACTTAGCACTAACAAAAGTTGGCCTCGGCCTACCACCATCACCAATGTTTACTTCTACTAAGTCATCAGCCGATGTAAACCCATGGCCCAATTTTCCATCATCGGCAAACCTATCCATTATAACTCATCTTCGGATCCGACTGCTTGGATCAGTGGTAGCTCATAATTGGCAATTCTGAGAAACTCTGAATCCCATGCTTCTCCTGATATACACTTGGACCGCTCGTAAGTTTCCGACTCTACCGATGCAATTATATAAGATGAATCACCAGGGACTACTTCAATCTTATCTTCCACCCACTGTTCAAGGCACTAGTGCATTGTAGAAGGAACACAACAATTGGCATGAATCCAATCCCTTCCTAATAGCAAATTATAAGCACCTTTATCGCCGATGACAAAGAATGTGGTCGGCAATGTTTTGCTACCGATGGTTAACTCAGTGCAAAGCGCTCCCTTAACTGGTGATATATTACCTTTAAAGTCTTTAAGCTTCATATCAGTTTTGACCAGATCTTGATCTCCTTTCCCAAGCCTTCGAAACATGACATATGGCATGATATTAATTACAGCTCCCCCATCTATGAGTATCTTGGATACTGGCTGCCCATCAACTCTGCCTTTAACAAATAAAGCTTTGAGATGCTGTCTCTCATCATCGGTAGGCTTCTCAAAAACAGCCATCATTGGATCCAAGGTCAACTGAGCTACTTGTTCAGAAGAAACAACTTCCTCTTCATCATCGGTAAGTGCCAGGAATTCCATCGACAACATGAAAACCATGTTGATATCTGTTGATGGGCTTTCATCTTTGTGCTTTGGTTGCCACACTTGAGACTTCACCCCATGGGAGTTTTCTTCTTTGCGCTCATGTTGCATCTTCCTCTTCTAAGTTTTTGTCAGACCATCAGGGCACCATTGAGGAAGTTTTGTCTTCCAGACAGGCTGATAACGTTTCATTTTTGAATATGGGCAGTTTATGTTGGGATCTCTGCAGAGTATTGCTTCATCGGGAACTCTTGCATTGGCCATCACCTTGAGTTCTTCCTGATCCATCAAAAAGCATTCGTCATGCCTACCCAGCATTTCATGTACACTGGTTCTGCCCCCAGCCGACCATGCACTGATGCCCTTCTTCTGATCGGCTCATTGACGCACCATCTCTGATCGCCATAATACGGTCTTCTTTTTGTCCAATTGGCTTGATCGTAACCATTGCACTCAGGGCAGCTATCAATAGTAGGCAATTTAATGCCTTCTTCCCAGCAATAAATGAAGAACGGGCATCTCCAATGATCTTCATGTCGAAGCCATTCTTCCCGACGCAACTCTTCCTATTGCTGCCGATAGCGATCACCTAAAATTCTATAGGGAGCAGGTCTAGGAGGTCTTCTGGAACTGCTGCTTTCTTCAACTGCTATTTTTCCTGTTAAGTCATCAGTGGTTACTTGATTTCTGGGATCCACTGATGCGTTCCTCTTAGCATTTGCTGATGTTAACACTCTGGTCTTGCTCACGGCATCCACCATGTTTGCTGGGAAAGGGTGCTGATCAATCTTCATCGGCCTTTGAGCTTTGAGTTATCAAACTTAATTCTCTCGAACTCAATAGCCAATTGCAATTGCTGCCTGAATACTTTACAATCATTGGTACTGTATGAAGTTGCATTATGAAATTTGCAGTACCACATTTTCTTTTGCTCTTCCACCGATGGGATCACATGATTAGGTGATAGCTTGATTTGGCCCTCTTGAAGCAGCAAATCAAATATTTTATCGGCCTTCGTGATGTCAAATGTGAACTTCTCTGGCTCCTTTTGACTAAAAGGACAAGATATTGGCTTCTTACCTTTCACCCACTCAGCCAGGCCGATAGTTGGTTCTTCATCTGAGTCTGATTCTTCTGCTTCTTCTATAAAGGACACCTTGTTACTCCAAGTCTTTCTATGTTCTAGAGCTCGAGCACCTTGGTCAGAAATCCTCTGCACAATATGGCTTAAACTTTCAAACTCCTGAGAATCATATTTGTTTCAGAGGTGCGGCAATAGACCCTGAAAAGCTAAACCAGCCAACTGGCGATCATCAAGCACCAAGCTGTAGCATTTGTTTTTATATCTCGTACCCTTTGCATAAAGCTCTCCACTGATTCATCACTTCGTTGTCTCAATTTTACTAAATCGGTAAGCTTCTTCTCATGGACACCAGCAAAGAAATACTTATGGAACTGTCTCTCTAAATCCACCCAAGTATGAATAGAATTCGGTGGCAATGAGATAAACCATGTGAATGCCGATCTAGACAATGAAGATGAGAATAATCAAACTCTCAATTCATCCCTGTTAGCTGCTTCTCCGCACTAGATGATGAAACGATTGATATGCTCCATTGTTGATGTATCATCCTGTCCAGAGAACTTAGTAAATTCTGGTACCTTGTACCGATTTGAAAAAGGAATTGAGTCATATGCTGAAGGGTACGGAGTCCGATAAGAATAAGTATTAATCTTGGGCTGAATTCCAAATTGCTCTTTCATCACTTCTGCAATCTTATCGGTCCAAAATGCCTCTTGATCTTGCCGATGCACTGGCTAAATCTCTGCTGGAGGTGCTAGCTGATATGCTTCTACGTATCCTTGTGGTTCTTGGTTTGGAGGAATCGGCATGTTCACAGCACCAGTCTGCGGAGCAAAGCTCATCGGCTGTCTTGCTAATGTTTGATCCTGGAAAGCTGCCTGTGGACAATACTGCTGAGTCCCCATCACCTGGTAGCTTGGCTGAATAGCATGTTGCTGCGCTGGCGCTTGCCCTAACCAATTGTGATTATAACTCATCGGCACCTGACTTGCCGATGGCTGACAGTTCGCTGACAATTGATGCTCTTGTATGGTTGGATGATAACCAGCATAATTGCCTTGATTTGCAAGTAACCTAGATTGAGATACAAATAGCACTATGGGTTGTCCTGTAGTAGAAACCTTCTGTTGCACTAGCGGGGAACTTGCCAATGGATTCGTATAAGATGTCTGCTGCGAAGGCGCGTGGAATCCCATTATCAATGGCTGTATAGCAGGAGGTGTAGTAGAATAATGTGATACCTGGGTCATCGGTTGGACCAGAGTAGCCAATACCATAGGACTCTTTCCTGCTACATCATGCACCTGAGGTAATCCAGAATTGGCGGTAGATGGTCCTAGAGGCATCCCATATCCCCACCAATTAGCAGCAACCTGGCTGTGTTGACCTGAAGGACCTGACATTGCCGACGCTGATAGGTCTGTACCCAATTGAGTGATCTACCTTTCCTAAGATGTTAGATCTAATCTTATCATCATGGCTTCAATGTTAGGTGATCCTGATAAAGCTGGAGGAGTAGGAGCTTCCATACTCTCAACGGCTAGAATTGCCGATGGAGTACTGACAGATGCCGATCCCGGCTGATGATATACCGGCCCGACATAACCTGGTGCTTGTCCTTCTCTTAATGTTTACACAACAGCATTGTAAATAGTATTGGACAGCACGGTGGAGTGGTTGATCAAAGCATGATTCAATGCAGAATTAACCATCTCCTGTGATTTACCAGGGTTGGAGTCAAAAGTTACCTACCGAGGCAACGGCAGATCTTGCTTTTGGATTACTTCTCTGCCCTATTCTTGCTGAAAGACTTCAAGCAGAGCTGCCTGTAATCCTCCATAGCTTTTTCCATGGCTAGCTTCTAATCTTCCTTGAGATCTGACTCTGATATCTCGATGATGTTCTCTGGATTGATATCAGCAGGGTTCTTCATGATAAATCTATTGATTTTGTCCCACCGGGCGTGCCAAAAGATGTGTTGATGCAAAGTTCTATCTACAAACACACCGGGCTAATACCCAAATTTGATATCCGAAGCGTGCCAGTCGATTTGACCTATTAATTGACAAGGATGATAACTTGAATAAAAACTGAACGAGACGACAGCGATGTGCCCGGACGTCAAAGCTTAGAATATATTCGATAACTTTTGAACAGATCAGACGAGACAACAGCGATACGCCCAGAAGTCAAAGCCTGAATCATGCTCGATAGACGCGAAACTTGCAAGGTAGCCAGAGATCAAGTTGATGCAGCCCGTCGAATCTTGAAAGAACTCATCAAAAAAGAGAAAATACTTGATGAAGTCGTCGAAAAGTAAAGTACTGGTAGAAGTAAATTATGATAAAATGTAGATTTGTTTATTGATGCTTGGATCCTCATTACAATGCCCTTCGACACATATTTATACTCTACTATTCGAAGAATCCTAACTGAATACGAAAAGCTTAAATATAGAAAAATAACCTTACTCCTTATACGACCTCTATCTCTAAAGGAAAGACATAAAACTCGTATAGGAACTGGACTCAGACTACACTTACAAAAATTATAAGCTCACATGATGCCAATCCTCTGTCCGTTTCTGTCATGATGAAGTTATCTTTCCATCGGCATACTCTCTGGCATCGGCAACAATCTTCTAATCTCCGGCCTGTCTCATCGGCAGCAGCCCTTCAGCTTCATCGGCAGCAATCCTCTAGCTTCCCGCCAGTCTCATCGGTAACAGCTCTTCAGCCTTATCGGTAACAACTCAGACCAATCCACCCTTTATTGGCAACCATTCATCGGCAACATCTCAAGCAATGCCGAAGACAAAATAATAACCAATCCTTTGCCGATTAGCTCAATTTCTGATTCTTACTGACACGTGCCGAAAAACGGTGTCAACACGAGGTGAACGTGTTTCTACTGGTAAGTACTGTGACTTTATGTTTCTTTTTTATTTGAATTTTCTTGTTTTGTTAATTTTTATTTTTCTTGCAGAAACTATTTTTCCTCATGCGCCATCTTCTCCTTGAAAGCAAGTCGACTTGAGCAAGTTTGGTAGTCAAGATCCTGTTACTCCCGTCGTCCCTGCTGATGGCGAGGGAGAAGTTTCTGATGCTCTTAAACGTGGGCTGGCGTTTTCTCAAGAGAAGAGCTTGGGTCTTAATAGTTTCAAGTTCATTGGTGTTGGGGCCGATAAACTTCGGATGATGCCTCACACTTCTGAGGTTGAATTGTCGAAGTGCATAGATGAGGCTTTCACTGTCCCTGATGTAGAGCTTGAGATATCCAAGAAACCCTTGCTCGAGGTTGCTGATGCTGGGTTGTCGATGATGTATAAGGGTTCTCTTTTGATGAGGGTTTGCAAACTGGGTTAGAGGAGAGGGAGAAAAATTTTGCCCTTCGCTAACGTGACTATCAAATTGAAGTTGAAAATCTAAAGAAGCGACTTGCCGAAAGGGAGAAAGAAATAGATGATGCTGTGGATGCTCATAATGTGTTGGAAGGCAAACTTATCAGTGCTCTTGCTCGAGTTGAAGAAAAAGAAGATGAAAACAAGAAGATTATGGAGGAAAATGAGAAGTTGAAAGAAGAAATGAGGCACATTGAGAGAAGGATTAAGGATCAGGATAAATCTTTCTTTGATAACTGCAATCGCATTTGGGAGCTCTGTTTTGAATGTTACGACAAGTTTGGAGCTAGACCTGAAGATAAGTGCTGGGATCTTGATGATGGTGACAGTTTTTTCAGTTGTCTTTGCTGCCAACATGAGGATTTGTCTTAGGTCATGAAGACCACTATTGATATTGGTGTTTTCTACTCTGCTCGCGCTTTGTTTCATTTAATGAAACAAAGCCAAGATCCTTTGTTTGCACAACTTTGTGATGCCAACTATAAGTTCCCTTCTGTGGGTGAACTAACTAACGTGATGAAGGCGACACAAGTATTATGCAACAAATATCTCGAGCAGCATTGGAGGTCAGGCGGCTGGGCCCATTACTTTGACAGAGCTAGAGAAAAGTTACAGAGGGTAAATTTTTGCACTGAATTGTTTTTGTTTTCTTTTATGTTTCATATCTAACTTTTCTTTGTTTTCGTCCTAGAAAATTGCAAAGGAGGCGGAAGCTGCTCAGAGAGAGATGGAGGAAGCTACGAAGAAGGAAGCTGATGCTAGAGGTCGAAGCAATGCCGGGCCGAGCAATGTTAGTGGCGACCGTCCTTAGACTTTAGCTATTTTTTATTTTGTGAGGGGAGATTTTGAGATACAATGGCTCTAAGTTATGGTCTGTAAAATACACACTTGGTAACTATTTGACTATCTATCCATCCTGTGCAGGTTCCTCATGCTGAGGCTGCACAGGATGTCGAAGACTTCGTTCTGCTGTTAATGTGTAAAGATGATTTTTTTTGAGATTGCCGAGTTTTATGATTTTTGCGCGAAGTGTGATGACTGTGATGTCAATGATTTCCTTACTCATAAGTTTTGCTCTCATTGCTTTGGACTTGAACTTTTTTGGTGATTCTATCTTACAAATCTTTTATAGACTTAAATAGGCGATGCCGTAACGTCCAGCCTTCTAACTGGCGAGTTTTTGATTTTACGGGCTTTGCTCAGGTAAAGGTTTTGACGTGTGAGGTCTATTTTTCTTCTGTGGTTGCTCTTGTTTTCTAACTTCTTCTTCTTGTAGTCATCTGAGTCAAGCACTTCGCCGGTGAATGTTTGTGAGGACTATCTTCGTCGTGAAGCGGACAAAATTATTAATAAGGTTGTGAGCGACATACTTAGTGATGCCGCCGAAGTAGTTAGTTCTCAAGATAAATAATTTTATAAACACATTTTTGTAATTGGGTGGGTTATATTGTGAGACATTTTGTTGTATTGCAAAGTTTGTGAGTTTTTCTTTGCTTGTATGAGTGGGTACAGAATAAATGTTTTAAATTAAATTGCGTATGTACTTTGATTAGAAACATGTACTCGAGTATTATACCTTAGCCAATTTTGGAATGCCGTATCTTCTTTTTCGTCCGAAGTGGGCGCGTGCGCTTCGCTTGAAAGCTCGAGGCATTTTCACCTTAGTGAAGTGAAGTTGAAAAATTTGCCTTAGCAGATTTTGAAACGTCGTCCCTTCTTTTTCATGTGAAGTGGATGCGTATGCTTCCTTAAAAGCTGAAAACATTTCACCTTAGTGAAATAGGTTAAAAAATTTACCTTAGCAAATTTTGAAATGTTGTCCCTTCTTTTTCATGCGAAGTGGACACGTACGCTTCCTTAGAAGCTGAAAACATTTCACCTTAGTGAAATAGGTTGAAAATTTTGTCTTAGCAAATTCTGAAACGCTGTCCCTTCTTTTTCGTGCGAAGTGGATGCGTACGCTTCCTTGGAAGCTGAAAACATTTCACCTTAGTGAAATAGGTTAAAAAATTTGCCTTAGCAAATTTTGAAACACTGTCCCTTTCCTTAGAAGCTGAAAATATTTCACCTTAGTGAAATAGGTTAAAAAATTTGCCTTAGCAAATTTTGAAACACCGTCCCTTCTTTTTGGTGCGAAGTGAACGCGTACGCTTCCTTAGAAGCTGAAAACATTTCACCTTAGTGAAATAGGTTGAAAAATTTGCCTTAGCAAATTTTGAAACGTCGTCCCTTCTTTTTCGTGCGAAGTGGACGCGTACGCTTCCTTAGAAGCTGAAAACATTTCACCTTAGTGAAATAGGTTAAAAAATTTTCCTTAGCAAATTTTGAAACGCCGTCCCTTCTTTTTTGTGCGAAGTGGACGCGTACGCTTCCTTAGAAGCTGAAAACATTTCAACTTAGTGAAATAGGTTGAAAAATTTGCCATAGCAAATTTTGAAACACCGTCCCTTCTTTTTCGTGCGAAGTGGACGCGTACGCTTCCTTAGAAGCTGAAAACATTTCATCTTAGTGAAATAGGTTGAAAAATTTTCCTTAGCAAATTTTGAGTTGGATAAGTTAGCATTTTTTAGATTTAATAAAATATCGATGCTAACTTAGTTTTGCAAAATTTATGCCGATATTAGAGTATATGTTGGATATACTCTTCGGCATTTGTATTTTTGGTTGTGCAATGTAGAGACATATCTTTGGGGATACTGCTTTCTCATTTATATTTTGTGAGGTTTACAAAGATACTGCCTCGTTAAAAAATCACTCACCCTTCGAAGGGTTTTCCCTGAGTGGAAAAAGAGTGCTGCTCAGTTATTGTTTCAGGAATGTAAATTTGCTCAAAGGGAATTTCTACTTCTACTTCTACTGAAAAGTAAACTAATCTTTGCAATCTTGCTTATGGATGATACTTGCGGAGTGCTTCTATGTTCCAAGTGTGACTGAGTTCCTCACCTTTCAGATTTGCTAGGTGATACACACCTTCTTTGTTTATTCTTGTGACAATGAAAGGACTTTCCCACTTTTGTTGGAATTTTCCCACTGTGTTTTCGTCTCTTTTTCTTTTCAGGATGAAATCTCCTGGTGCTAACTTTCTTGGCTTGACTTTTTTGTTGTACCACTTCTGTGTTTCAAGTTGGTACTTCTTGATATTTTTGAGTGCTTTATTTCTTTCTTTTTTGAATAAATCTTTGCTTGTTGCTTGGTCTTCTTCTGTGATCATTTGAATATTTGTTCTTGGACCTTCGTATTTTATTTCTTTGGAGACATTGCTTCATCTTCGTAAAGTAACTTGAATGGAAAAAAATCTGTTGGCCTCGATTTTGAGGTGTTGTGAGACCAGATTACTCTTGGTAATTCATCGACCCATTTTCCTTTCTTCAGGTCTATTAAACACTTTGAAATTCCAGTACAAATTATCCCATTTGCTCTTTCGACTGCTCCGTTGGACTGTGGATGTCTTACTAATGCGAAGCAAAGTTTGATTCCTATTGAATGGCAATAATCTCTGAAGTCTTCACTGTCAAACTGGGTTCCATTGCCTACGGTGATGTGTCTTGGCACCCGAATCTGCATATGATGTTTTGCTATAGGAATTTTTTCATTGTATGGGAAGACATGTTTGTGATTGGCTTCGCCTCAATCCACTTGGTGAAGTATTCGACTGCAACTATTGCTTATTGGTAGTTGCCTTGAGCCGGAGGTAACTTTCCAACTATGTCGATTCCCCTTCTTGCAAGCGGCCAAGTTGGTTCAATTGGTTGTAGGTTTGTTCCTAGAGCATTGACTTTACTTCCTGCCATTTAGCAATTGTGACAAGTCCGAATGATTTCTTTGTTGTCACTTTGGGCAGTTGGCCAGAAAAACCCTTGTCTGAAGGCTTTCCCGACTATTGATCTAGCCCCTGTGTGACATCCGTAGATTCTCTCATGTATTTCTTTTAACAGGTTTCTCTTATCTTCTCTTGAGATGCACTTTAGTAGTGGTTGGCAAACTCCTTCCTTGTACAATTCTTCGTTTATGATTTTGTAGCTTCTGGTCTTTTGTTTCATTCTTACTTCATCGATTTCGTTTTCTGGTTCGTAAAATCCTTTGAGGAATGCCATAATTGGAGCTCTCCAGTCTTCGCCTTCTATGATGTGTACTTCTTTCGGTTGTTCAACTTTTGTTTTTATTGAGGCTTCGGTAATAGTTTGGAAGAATACTTCTGGTGGTAACTCTAACTTTTGGGCGATGGCTTTTGTAATTTCGTTTGCATCTGTATTGTCATTTCTTGAGATAGATGATGTTGTGGTGAAGAACAAAGAGTCCCATACATTGGTTGACAATCTCTAGCGGACTTTTTCGGCCCTCAACAATTTTCGGTGGAAGTTGAACCCCAACAAGTGCATCTTTGGCATCCCTTCTAGGATCCTGCTCAGCAACGTCATCAGCTAGGATGGCATATGCCCAAATCCTGAGAAGGTTCAAATCGTGCTGGACCTGCAGCCACCACAAAACGTCAAAGATATCCAAAAACTCACCGGATGCATGACGGCCCTAAGCTGCTACATCTCTCGCATGGGTGAAAAAGGGCTCCCCTTCTTCAAGCTACTCAAAGCTAAGGAGAAATTTGAATGGATGGAGGAGGCCGACAAGTCTTTCAGACAGCTCAAGGAGTACCAGGCAACTCCCCCAGTACTCACGATGACGCAAGAAGGCGAGGAGCTTCTCCTCTACATTGCTACCACAACCAACGTGGTCAGCACCGTGATGGTGGTTAAGCGCCAGGAACTTGGGCACGTCTACGGGGTGCAGCGCCCAGTATAATACATCAGCGAGGTTCTTAACGTGACCAAGCAGCGATACAACCATGTGCAGAAATTGCTATACGCACTCTTGATCACCAAATGGAAGCTCCTCCATTACTTCCAAGCCTACAAGATCATGGTGGTTACAGAGGCTGCACTTGGTGACATACTCCACAACAGAGATGCTAGTGGCCATATTGTCAAATACGCGTCAGAGCTCTCTGAGTTCATGTTGAACTTCCGCAGTCGTAACACTATAAAGTCTTAGGCCCGAGCTGATTTCATTGTGGAGTGGTCAGACCTCAGCTTGCCCCTGGCCGATACGTCTCCCAACTACTGGAAGATGTATTTTGATGGTTCTTTGAACATCAATGGTGCCGGGGCAGGAATGTATTTTATCTCTCCATCCAAGGACACGCTCCACTACATCTTGTGCATACATTTTAAGGCGTCCAACAATGTGGCCGAGTACGAAGCCGCCCTACATAGCCTCCGTATCGCAGTCGAGCTAGGCATTGAACAGGTCCTGGTGTATGGAGATTCTGCTCTTATCATCTGTTAGGTCAACAAAGACTGGGATCTGGTGAACGAAAAGATGGATGGCTATGTCGTCGAAATTCATAAGCTAGAGAGCAAGTTCTAAGGATTGGAATTCTCGCACATTCCGCACATCGAGAACATAGGTGCTGACAAACTATCCAAACTCGGATCGTCCTGAGCTAAGGTAACACCTGGTGTTTTCATTCAAGACTTGCTTAAGCCTTCGATCCTCGATCAGGCTTACGAAGCATCCACACCCAGCACAGCTACCGACCAGCTCGTAGCAACGCTCAGAGGCGAGGCAGCGGAGGTAGAAGATAGCTACCCTGGCCAGCAGGCATCTGACGATGGTAATGAGCAGTCGCCTAGTGAACCAGCCGAGTAGGCAGCGCCTCCCCAGCCTGACTGGAGAGAGCCCTTTGTCAGATACCTGAATGACCACCTTGTTCTGGAGGACAAGATTGAAGCCCAACAGCTGGTCCATAGAGCTTGTGCCCATCTCATGGTTAATGGCGAGCTGATGCGCAAGGCCCCATGGTCCCTAATCTACCATAAATGCATCACCCGAAAAGAGGGTTTGATGCTTCTGAAGGATATTCATAAGGGCACCTGTGGTAACCATGCGGCATCCCAGACGCTGGTCGGCAAAGCTTACCGAGTAGGGTTCTACTGGCCAACAGCCATCTCTGACGCAGAAGAGTACGTGCGCCGATGCAAAAATTGTCAGATGTTCACCAAGCAGATTCATGTCCCTACGCATGAACTCCAGACCATCCCGGTCGCTTGGCCATTCTCATGCTGGTGACTTGACACGATCGGTCCTTTCAAGAAGGCTCCTGGAGGACACACATGTGTTTTTGTGCTCATCGATAAGTTTTCCAAATGGATCGAGTACAAAGCTACCAAGAAAGCCTCTGTTGAGAATGTGGTACAGTTCCTTGATGATGTTATCCACCGGTTTGATATACCCAACACTGTCATTACCAATTTAGGCTCTTAGTTCAACAGCGACAAGTTTTTTGACTTTTGTGATGACAATGGCATTAAAGTCAAATACGTGTCCATCACTCATCCTCAGGCAAATGGATAGGTGGAACGAGCTAATGGTATGATTCTCGACGCTCTTCGCAAGCGGGTATATCGGGACGACAAAGATCTCAAACCTGGTCGGTGGCTCAAGGAATTACCTGTTGTGGTCTGGGGACTCTGTACCCAGTCCAGTCATAGCACTGGAGTTTCTTGGTACTTCATGGTGAAGTTGTCCTACCAGCTGACGTTGCACTCCTATCACCATGTGTCTAGCTTTACAATGAAGAAGCCTCAGACGAAGCTAGGGAAGTTGACATCATTGCCAAAGAAGAAATAGCGCTCGAGTCCTGTGCTCGGACAGCTAAGTACCTAGCGTCAGTGCATCATTATTTTAACTGCAATGTCAAAGGCAGGCTGTTCATGGTCGGCAACATGGTGTTACAACAAATCCAAAAGACAGATGGTTTGCACAAACTGTCATCCAGATGGGAAGGGCCGTTTAGGATTAAGGCTGTCACACGCCCGACATCCTATCGGTTGGAAACAATGGAGGGTGTCGAGGAGTCCAACTCCTGGCACATCGAGCACCTCATACGCTTCTACCCATAGAAAAAAGATATGTACTCAGTTCTTCGGTTATCTCAATTGTCTAATAAAGTTTCCTTTGTTGTTCTCTTTTCCTATCTCGATTCTATTTTTGTGCACACATCTGTCATACATGCGCCCTGCATAAGTCTCAGTTAAACTTTGTTCTCTACCCACCGAGAATGGCTTGACAAGGCACTGTCTCAAAGCCTCTTACGATGTGTTACAGCTCTGCGCTACATGGCACTAGGAGATTCAGCAGTCGCTCTCTAACAGTACTAGGTACCTGGTGAACCTAGCGGTCCTACGTGGTTCACTTGTGCATCCCTAGTCACCCGACAGAGTTAGCTTGCTTCGAGGGTGCGGGCTAAACTTAACTGGCGACACATTTTTTCCGAAAAAATGACCTATGCATAAGTTTGCATCTAAAAAAGGGAAAACGACAAAATGTTTATCACTCGCTTAGACATGCCTACTTGTCTGCGTCAATAGGCTTAACAAGTTACAAGCACCCAGTGCTCGGCACAACTTACAAAATAGTGTTTTTACATAAATACATTTTTTTTACAGCCTACTGACCACCACCACCATCTTTTGCAGGATCAAAGATTAGCATCATGTCATCAACAATGGCAGCGGTAGTTAGGCCAGATGAGGCTTAGAGCTCTTCTACATCTTCATCCGAGACCTCTGGAGGAATCCCTTGCTTGATGGTCGCCAGATCCACATTTTGGTAGTTGGCACGGACCACGACGAGCACGGTGGAGGCCACAAAGCGCCCAGCTCTCGCGACAAACCCCTGTAGTGCTGGCCATAGCCTTTGGTACTAGTCGGCAATTGCAGTTTCTTCACCTACAGGGTCTGTAGGGTGCTCTTCTCCTGGAAAGACGGCTCTTAGCATAGGTTTGATATGGTCAGTCATGACCTGCATCTTTCCTCAGATGCCTGCGATGGAGTCCTCGAGCACCCTAAACTGGGCCATATAGCATTCCTACAGGGCTACATCAATAAAGCAATGGTGGTTAGCATACTCTGGTTTGCCCAGTATGCTCCAGACTTCACACAACAATCCGACATCAATTGACTTACTAGTTAGCTCGGCAATCTGTGCTTGGTCTGCCTTGGCCTACTTCTCAGCAGTTTCTTTTTTCTCAAGTAGACCAGCCAGCTCTCGAGCCATGGCCTCGTTCTGGCCACCCAGTCCTACAAGATGCAGTCATAAGCATACAACAAAAATCAACATGCAAGGGGCAAGAGAGGTTTACTTACTGTCGTTGGCTTGCTCCAAGGTTTCCACCTTGTGATGCAGGGCTGCCACCTCCTCCTTGTTGGCCCATTCCAAGGCCTCCACCTTACAGTGCAGCGCATCCTCCTCTGTCGTGGTTTGTTCTAGAGCCTCCATCTTGTGGCGTAGGATGGCAACCTCCTCCTCCCGTTGGACCTCGCGCTCTTGGAAGACTTTCGCCTATGCCTCTAGCTCGGCATTGGCTGCCTAGAGGGTTTTACACTCCTCCCAGGTCACTGCAAACCTACTGATGGTCCTGCCCCATTGTGTGCTTGTTTGCTGCAGCGACTGTATATACGCAGCTTGATCAATAAATCAATGGTCGGATATCAAAACAGCCGAATGGATCTTGGTCGAATCTTACCTTGACCCTATCAAACAGCACCTCCATGGCGTCCCGGATGGTCGCCTCCATGTCGTCATCTGATATTTCTTCGTGTGACACGACCTTCCCATCCCCCGGCTTGCGTGATATAAACACACGCTGCGTGGGTAGGTTGGTGCGAGGCATCCTTGGCACCCGTGGCACATCCTCAACCTCCTCGGGTGACATCAATGTGCTTGGCTCCACCTGGGCTAGCGTGCACCTCGGCGGGCAACCCATCGTAGTGACGACCGGCTGAAATGGCATCACCTGCCTCTCCGATTGAGGAGTTGGTGTCAGGTCGGCTGAGCAGTCACTGCGGCACTGCTCATCACTTCCCCCTGCTCTATGGGCTATGCGGTGCTGCTGCCTGGTGCCTGCTCCATGGACGGTGCTGAGATCTGGCTGGGCGAAGTTGGTGTCACCGATGACCGAGCACGGCTGTAAATCATAATATGACCACGACAAATCCAGAATCAAAATCAAGATCAAGTAGGAAGTATAAACATCATCGACACTCACCTGGCTGATTGCCAGAACCCTCCTCTGAACTCGGGGACTACTCCCCTGCTCAGAGCGCTTAGGGCCCTGCTTGTCGCCCCACTACTGCGCCCGGGGACTTGGTCTGACGTCCCACCCGACCGGCTCGATCCAGCAGGGCATACCAGAGAAGTTAGCTCCCTTGCCTCCTCTCGGTGCCCGGCAGACGATGCCACTCTGGTCGGAGACGCGGCCACCCTGTGTGGTGCCAGTGGTGGCGATGGTGGTGGTGGTGCTGTTGCCCCAGCTTGCTCTGGCCGAGAGGTTGCAGTAGCGGTTCTTTGCTGAGGCGAAGGAGTTGGTGGTGGTGCGGTCGGCACGGGCCTCCTGGGTGTTGGTGCGGGTGCCGTCCTCGGTGTCCTCTCCGTCAGAGGCGTTGTGGCTTGACGTTTCCTCTGACGCTGATTTAGCTCAGTAGGTCATCGTTCGACGACTCCGGAGTGGCCGGGGCGCCCCTCTTCTTACTTCCCCCATCTCTGCTGTCCAGGTTTAATTTTCCCCCTGACAGTAGAGTTGAGGGCCTTTTCTTCTTGGCAGCCTCTGCCATGGGTCGCTTCTCGCTGCTTGGCTACGTGTTTGAGCAGTAGGGAAGTCTTCTTCCTCTGCGCTAGAGACATCCTCTGTCCCCTGCTCTGCTTGGGTCTTCTCTGGCCTGCGCTGGCCGGTCTACGCATCACCCTAAGGCCATGCCTCCATCGGCACAGCTGAGAAGAACACCCCTCGGTCCTATCCAAACAATGTCTGATAGTCAGACAAATTCATGTTATACGAATATCATCACCCACCAGAGCATATAAGCTTGAGTCAAAGTATGAGGCTGGTCAGCTTACCGTCGGTGGTGGTCGGTCGAGGTTGTATGGTCGAGCATGTGACTTCAGAAAGCTGCTGAGCGGGTCATACTTTTCGAACAACGAGGCCATCCGCCGATTTAAAGCGTCCGGCATCAACTTCTCTGGTGTCTCTCGAGAAGGGTCGTTCCGTCTAGAATACTCAAACAGGCGGTTCACATGTTCTTTACATGGTTGGACTCGATGAACTGTCTAGGCCCCGGCAACAACTACGTCGTTGATGAATTCATTGTCAATCAACGGTAGCAGCTTCTTCACCTGAAACATTTCCCTAGGGTGGGCAGCTCTGACCACCGTGGGTTGCACTCAGGCACCTGATTGACATTACAAGGCATCAGCCTTCCCTCCATGTTCTGGCTCATATAGAACTAGCGGGTGTTCCATCCCTTGGCGGTGGATTGGAGCTTTGACCCTAGCCAATGTTTCATCATCCCATCTCTCAGCCGCACGTAGCAGCCTCTAGCCAATGTTTCACAACAGGAAGAAGTAGCAGAATAGATTGAAGTGGGGGTCGATGCCCAGGTACATTTCGCAAAAGGCAATGAAGATGGATATGGACAGAATGGAGTTGGGGTCGAGGTTGCAGATAGAAATCCCAAAATATATGCAAAGGTCTTGGAGGAATCCATAGACTGGCGCTCCAAGTCCCCGAGGAAACATGTCCTCAAAAACAACAAGTTCCCCTTCCCAGGGACAAGGAGAGTCCTCACCTCGTGGCTCATGCCACGCCCCCATCTCCATCAGTGGCAAGAGTCCTTCCCTGACGAGCGCCTCCAGCGACTCCTGCGTGGATGTCGATTGATGCCATTGTGGCCCAGGCGCCTCGGCATCGGCTGTCTTCCCTACCTTTGATGTGAACTAGGGTTCCCGATCTTCCGAAAGGTTCTGATAACTCTCGATTTGGTGGAATCGTGACACAATTCGATCCGGCTTCCGAACAACTCAGTTCTGAACCCCGCAATCGCAGCACCACGTCTCCTCTGGTTATCGACCATCGAAGCACAGTCGACCTCGCCAAGAAGGCTGAGTCCTTTGCCTGCTAATCGAAGAACACAAGCAAGAACTCAAAAGAATGCAACCAATTGTAGATGAATGATTAATCTCACGAGTTGGGGTCTCACAAACCGACGGCGCGGCGAAACTGTTATGAACAGAATAATCTAAGCAAAACCCCAAAACCTAACAAGAGAGGCAGCGGCTGGTTATAAAGGTCTAAGGGTCGTCGCCACCCCTGGACGCGCCCCCTAATGGACTCAACAACGATACACGGCCCAACGGACCAAAAACGGTGACGCAGCACCGGAACAGATTCTGGACACTAAATTGTTTCAATGTTTCCTGATGACTTCGAAGGAATTTTGACCTCAAACCAACGCCATTGGCTTCCTTATGAAATTATCTTTCCAGCCATAGGTGGATCATCAAAAACGGAGTCCGGATGCGTCCTAGGCGTCCACTTTACTCCACACTAGTCTTGGACTCCGAAACAGGCTCGAAGTCGACTCGGTTTGGGCCTCCACCTTGACTTGGGCGCCCTTGCTGGTCCTCCATGCCTCCAAGCCATCCCTTATACATCCCTTGGTTCTCTCCATGATTCCTAATTACAATATAATCATTAGGTAGCAATCTATTCTCAAAATCATAAAAAGACTTCCTTAAGAACGAGCTCACCTGTAAATTTAATTATCGTGCGCGAGCTCTTGTGATTGGACCTTGAATGTCCAGCGAAGGATCATCTTGTGCATTCAATGGAGTGATGTCCTCATCAACCTTCCTCGTTCCCTTCCTCGCCATCTTCTTCGAGGTTAGTGGGTTGATTTGGGCAACAGAGGGCGTGGGCGGTGCGTATACGCAGAATGGCTGGATTGAATCGCGACGGTGGTGGAGTTGATGTGGTGGATGAGACGGTGGCAGGTGTGTGGGCTCTGAGTGCGAACCGCTCGAGAAGGTAGGGAGACTGGGCAGTGGGGAATGATTGCACTTTGGGTACCATTTCCCTCCGACGACGCCCACTACTTATACCATTCGGGCGTGCCGGTTTGACTTCTAAGGTTGGGCCGGCTGACTTGTGTGGATTCTGGCTTATTGGGCCGTTTTAAGTCCTGAGTCCATGTGTAGGCCAGAGTGTTTTCCTCCCTCACGCATGAAAGTTGCATGCCCAATCCATGTTTGTTAAACACGTGCACAGGAATTTGGGGATCTTATCCCAGATTTATTGTCAGACGTATATCCCCGAATTAGTTTCTAGATTTTTTCCTAAAAATAAGGAAACTAATTTCTCGGGATAGACAGTTAATTTTGCATACTTGGGGACTACCTGGCAGTTTCTCACCCCTCGATGCCTACAGACTCTATGGCCTCAGCACCTTCGACTGCTACATTGGCAAATCTCCAAATACAAGCTAAGTTCTTCATTAAGTTTTTTCTCATCCTTTTTTTCTTATACAGTTTTGTATCTTTTTCACTACTTATCATACATGTGCCGTGCATAAGTCATAGTTAAACTTTGTCTCCCGCCCGCCGAGAATGGCTCGACAAGGCACTGCTTTGATCCTCTGATGATGTGTTACAGCTCCGCGCTACATGGCACTAGAAGATTTAGCAATCGCTCTCTAACGGTACTGGGTCCTACGTGGTTCTACGTGGTTCACTAGCGCATCCCTATGTCACCCAATAGAGTTAGCTTGATTCGAGGGAACAAGGCCCGGTTACCGAGTACACTTTGTATGCTCGAAGACTGGATCAAGGACTGTTATTTAGTGTTATGCGCCACATGCCTCGTTCCCGATCACCCGCTGCTTGGGAACCTACCGCTATCGATACACAGCTTGATATTATGCATTTCATAGCTTCATCTCTGGCTTCATACTGCTCGGGGACTCGTCATCACTACTTGGCCAGGTGTTATGCACTATACAGCCTTATTTTCTGCTTCATGCTGTTCGGGAACTCATCATTGCCACCCAGAGGTATCTTTGGATCAGCGGTTCTCGACGTCTCTTGAACTGATCGAGCCTGCTTTGTCCAGGATTAACCTGGGGACTACGCATTCGACTTGTCACTCAGCAGTGTTTATGGACCAGTGGTTCTCGGTGTCCCTTGACCCGATCGAGTCTGAATTATGTTTCCTAAGCAGAAGGTCGTAGGTTCATACCCGGGACTTTGCATCAACTCGTCAATTGGCATTGACTGCGGACCAGTTAATGCTGTGTTGAGTTTTTTCTTAAAAGCTCAATACAACATATCCTATCTTCTATCGAGCTTGGGGACTATGTGGGCCAACGTCACCTATCTTCTGTTCTCGGTTCTAGAGTGGGTATTTAGCATTTTTCTATGTCTAGCTGGTGTTTTATTTGACTTTTTCTAAAAAGCTCAATACAACATATTCTATCTTCTATCGAGCTTGGGGACTACGTGGGCCCATATCATCTCACGGTGACTTAGGGCTATCTTCTGTTCCTGGTTCGGTACCCCTACCTCTGTGGTTTGTTCATGTTAGCATCTCAGTGATACTTCATGTCACGTGTTAACGTGGGCCCATGTCTTAGGACGTGGAAATATTTTTTATTTTTCTTGGAACACCATGCATCTTTTGACAGATCACTTTCCTTGATGGGAGCTATGGTCGAGGGTAGACATACAAACTGCTCGGGAGGAGCCCGGACGGTGCTGACTGGTCAGCATCAGTGCTGGTCGGTGTCACGTGGTCAACAGCTTCACTGCTCGGCACTACATGGTTGGCATCTTTACTGCTCGGTGCTACATGGTCGGCATCTGAATCTAGATCTATAATCTTGATCTATAAACACCTCATCAATACAGCAATAGAGACGCAGGACGTAGGGTACTACGCCTCCGAGCGGCCTGAACCTGGATAAACTCCGGCGTTCGTCTTGTGTCTCACATCTGGATCGTAGGTCTTAGCGCGCCCTTCACCGCACTCTACTACCTCGGGGTATCCCGTGGTAGACTACCGACGAGGTTTCATCGAATTGTCTAATTTGGGTCCAACCCAAATTAGGCTTCCAGCCCTTAAGCGTGCGACCCTATAGGTTCACGCACACATAGACATGGACCGAGTACTTCTACTCGCCCAATGTTGACAACAGCCTCTAGCAAGGCATGACAAACTCCTATGCATACACAAAGATCATATCAGATGAACCACTATGACCATGTACAAGTTATTCCCTCAGCCACTGATATATGATTCAACTCGTGGGTTAACACTTAACCCAAGCACGGCCATGCATTTGTTGATCCAATCACTTGAGCGATCCAGTGATATCTCTCTCATGCAAAGAGGGGCAAATTCCATCTTGACTGTCTATGTCTCATAGCATGCTTCCCAACCACCCGAAGACCACCTTTATAACTACCCAGTTATGGAGCAGTGTTTGGTAATCCCTAAGTAGGCCATTTCATATCTTGAGTACATACCACAATCTCAGGTCTAAGGACATAACGTACATGACGTGAATAGAGACAATCTCATGTTGGGTCAGTCCAGCCTACATGTCTCACATGTCCCCACATTATTAGTTCGACATCTCCATGTCCATGACTTGTGAAACATAATCATCAACTTATACATGTGCTGGTCTAATATTTAAGTGTGTTCTCATAAGAACGCTGACCAGGGACAACTTTAGAATAACCATTCAAGTAATTGAGTTCCACAAACAATTCACATAATTGTCAATCAACACAAATTGTCTATAATGGATATTCAATGAACACTTAATGCATGTCATAGATACAATCGGAATATCATCATATTTTTTATTACCTCTAGGGAATACTCCTAACAATCTCCCACTTGCACTAGAGTTAATCTCTAAGATGTCTAATCCCCATAGACCTCATGTGTGCCTCATGCTTAGGCTGTGGAAGAGCCTTTGTCAAAGGATCTGCTATATTCAAATCCGTATGTGTTTTGCATAGTTTGATCTCTTCTAGTTTCACAAACTATCAAATGAGATGAAACTTTTAGAGTAATTGAGTTCCACAAACAATTCACATAATTGTCAATCAACACAAATTGTCTATAATGGATATACAATGAACACTTAATGCATGCCATAGATACAATCGGAATATCATCATCTCTATGATTACCTCTAGGGCATATTCCCAACAAGAAGAAGAGAGTGAAGAGGACAATGATCTTGAGAGGGATTTTTGTGAATTTGAATCTAGTGCAGCTCTTTTTGTAACTTAGATTTTGAGTATGCAAATGAGTGATGCTGAAATTGGACAGCGGCACAATCTTTTTCAAACTAGAGCTAAAGTGTAAGACAAAGTTTTCAAGGATCATTGATGGTGGAAGTTGCCACAATCTTACTAGCAAAGAAATGGTTGAAAAGCTTGGTTTGAATCTGCTGAAACTTCCTCATCCATTTCAGCACCATAGCTGCACCATTGAATGAGTTGACAAAGAAAGGTGTTGCCTTCCATTGGGGTGAACCACAAGAGAAAGCTTTCTAAGAACTGAAGAAAAGATTGTCCGAAGCCTGCTTGTGTTGCCGGATTTCACTAAAACTTTTGAGGTTGAATGTGATGCAAGTGGGATTGGGATTGGAGGCGTTCTCATGCAAAATGGACAGCCTATTGCATATTTTAGTGAGAAGTTGGGAGGAGCACAACTGAACTGCTCAGTGTATGATAAGGAATTGTATGCTTTGGTAAGAGCATTGGAGACTTGGCAACATTATTTATGGCAAAAAGAATTTGTTATTGATGAGGACATCCCAACCGTGCATGCTACTTCAAGTACCAAACAGTCATCATCAAACATAAAGGATACAATTCAAGGTCCACTTATAAGAAGCCGTGCCAAGAAACTACAAGTGCAGGTGAATTCATTCCTAAATGATTTCAATTTCAATACTTCTAAGAATGTTATACTTCTTAAGTGTCCTACTTTGGTTGTGCTTAGGAACATACAAAAGGAAGATAATGAAAGTGGATTGGCGGATTTTATCACTGAAGTACAGAACGTACCAGTGGAGTTTATCACCACAGTACAAATGGACCAGTTGAAAGAACTGTTCATAACTTTTGATTCCCAAAATCTATGAAGGTCAATGAGGACATTTTGGAAAGCTTATCAAGTCTAGTTTCCAATAGATCAAGTGCTGACCAGTTTGGATCTTCCATGTTGCCTGCCGACCAGATTTAGTGCAGACTGGTCAGAGAGTCAACAGCCTGCATGAAGCTCAAGTTTTCATAATAAACTGTACCATTCTACAATATTTCGTAGAGCATGTTGTACATGGTGTGAAAGGTCATCAAGTTAACTTTCCAACGCATTAAAATGCACATCATTTGGAGTTTTCAAGACAGAGTTATTGCCATCTTAGTGGAAACTACGCCAGAAGACCAACAGCCTCGCGAACCCACTTCAAGAGCCACTTCGTGGAGGCCTTTTCTGATTCTTAGTCTTTTCATTTCCATCTCAAATTAACACCTATCTAGCAGGGCTATTGCTAGTATAAATAACCTCTAGACTCATTGCTATGAAAGATTTCTGGATAATCAAATTATAGACCCTTTTGTTCAGCTACGTGCTATCAAACCCCAGAGAGAGATTCTCTACCCCTTTGCTCTTGTGTTTTCCTTCACGGAGATTACAGAAGCGGCCGCGTCATCGGCACCCAATCCGTGCTCCTGATCCTCGAGTTCAAGTTGCATAGGTTGGTTCTTTGAGAGTGTGGTTGGGCAAATCCTTGGTTCAGGCTGCCGTATAGAGATGGTGGTTGGCTCCTTGTGCGTGTCGTCAGGTTGCACTAGTTATCCTTGCTGCTTGCAGCAAGTTATCCGTCGTTCTTCGGCAACTTATCAAGATCAACAAGTTCCTACATCGTGAAGATTAGGGCATCGACCTCATCATCTGGTATAGCTCTTCGGTTGCCACGGTAGGATTTTTACCCTTAGCTACATATATATTTGTGTTCGTCCTATCCACTGAAAAGGCCACAAAAATATTCTTCTATAACCCTTTGTTTCAATCTGTTATTTTTGTGAGTTTAGTTAATTTTTAGTCCATTAGAGTCTTGTTTTAGTTGCTGATCATATTCTCCTTTGCGTGTCCTTTGAGCTTCTTTCATACATCTATAAATCCATATATAAAAAAAATCAGAAACCCGTATCATCCTTCGTGTAAACTTTGATCCTATCAAGTTAGAACGCTGATGGTTGTTTCTTGTTTCTATAAAAAAAGTTAAGTGTATAAGTTTATATCTGGTCTTGTTCTAAGTTATATAAAAAAAAGTTTGTCAAAAAAAAGAAAGAAGAAAGAGAAGTGCAAAAAAAGTTCAGAAAAAGTTTGAGAAAGAGAAGTTAAAAGATCAGTTTGTTTATGTGCACAAGTTCTGAATTTTATATCAAGTTGCACAACCAGATTGCTATCCATCTTTTGGTACAAAATTTTGCTTGAGTTTGATTGCAACACTTGCATCCTAAGCATACTCCTTGTTTGCATCAAGTCTGAAATTATCTTTGCGTGTGTGTTTGATCTATTTACATCACACATATCTTGTGGTCAGCACTAGGCATTGAACTTATATTTTGAATTGTGATTTAACTTTACAATATTGAGAATTCAGATTGCATTCCTTGTGAATTATATCCCCACCAAGCTCCACAAATAACCCACCATCATAGGAACGCTGATCTTGGATTCTCCCAACCATCTTTCTCGGTTTCCACCTCGCATTGGCCCCCTGTAACCTCCTGCAGGGAACACACATGAGCTTCGGTTTGTAAGAGAGGTGAGATTGTGAGATTCCACATATATTTTCCTATTCCACAAATATATATATTGCTGCACATCATCACTAACTTGACAGAAAGATGGTTGAGATTGATGATTGTGTCACCATGGCACAATTCACTGAGATGAAGCAAAGTATAGAGGAGCTAACAGCCAATGTTCAAGCACTTATGAATTGCATTCAAGATCATCCTCATGATAGTGCAAATGGAAGTCAACATGAAGAGGAAGTTGAAGAAACAGAAGAAGAAGATGCTGCTTGAATTGAAGAGAACAACGAAGAAGACAAAGAGACCATGTTGTTGCAAATGCAAGAAGACCTCCACCTCCAGGTCATGGAAATGGTGGTAGAGGTGTTGTTCATGGAAGAGATCATGGACTAAATGAAACTAAAACTGAAGAAGATGACGAGGAAGAAGAGTTTGAACAACCCTATCATGATGATCGTCGTCACCGAGGTAATCGTAGGTGCAATCGACCCAATGAGCAAAGGTTTGGCAAGTTAAAATTCACCATGCCCAAGTTTGAAGGAGGATCTGATCCTGAAATTTATCTTACATGGGAGTTGAAGGTGGATAAAATTTTTCATGTGCATAATTATTCTGAGTGAAAGAAGGTTGCCATGGCTACTCTTGAGTTCGATGGTTATGCTCTTATCTGGTGGGAGCAAATGCTGAATGAAAGAGAAGAAGCTAGACAAGGTGATGTTCATTCATGCGCTGAAATGAAGAGAGAATTGAGGGCAAGATTTGTCCCCAAACTTATCGCCGTGATTCATTTGACAAGCTGCAAAATCTGAAGCAAGGAAGCCTTAATGTAGATGAGTATTATAAAGAGATGGAGAAGGCGATGATTAGAGCCAATGTATATGAAGATGAAGAGCAAACAATTGCAAGATTTATGTCAGGGCTGTATCGCAATATTCAGTGCATTGCTGAATTTTAGCAATACCGCAATCTAGTTGAATTGGTACATCAAGCTAGTAAAGCTGAGTGTCAGTTGCAGCAGGATATGAAGTCTTATAAAGGAGTATCTTTTAGCACAAAGAGTGCAGCAAGTGGAAGAAAATTTACACCAAGAGGTAGTGGAAACAGAGGAACATTTTCCAACTCAAGTGGTGGTGCACGATCTAGCAATTTTGGTGCTTCTAGTGGCAAAGAGTTGGCTGCTACAAATGAGAAGAGCAAATCAGCAAACTCAGCGGGATCTTCCACCAAGAGTAGTGGAATTCAGTGCTTCAAATGTGGTGGTTGTGGTTATGTTGCAAGAGAGTGTCCAAATAATAGAACCATCATTGTCAATGACCAAGGAGAGTATGAATCTGCTAGTGAGGAAGAACAAGAAGATAGTGAAGAGGAGAATAATCTTGAGAAGGATATCTGTGAGTTTGAATCTGGAGCTGCTCTTGTTGTAACTCAAATTTTGAGTGTGCAAATGAGTGATGCTGAAAACAGACAGCAGCATAATCTTTTTCAAACTAGAGCTAAAGTGCAAGATAAAGTTGTCAAGGTGATCATTGATGGTGGAAGTTGCCACAATCTTGCTAGCAAAGAAATGGTTGAAAAGCTTGGTTTAAAGCTGCTGAAACATCCTCATCCATATCATATGCAATGGCTTAATAATCCAGGTTCTTATAAAATTGCACATCGAGTGAAAGTTCCTTTCAAGATTGGTGAATATATTGACACCATGGAGTGTGATGTGGCGCCTATGACAGTGTGTCACATGTTTTTGGGAAGACCATGGCAATATGATCAATCATCTCTACATTGTGGTAGAAGCAATCAATACACCATCAAGTGGAAGGGAAAGGAGTTGATTCTTAAACCCATGACACTGTAACAAATTCTAGCTGAGCAGTTGCAAAAGAGCTCTAAAGTGAGGAATGAGAGTGCAAAAGAAGGAGAGAAAAACAATTTGAGTGCCCTCCACAAACCGGTGAGTGAGAGCCACAAGCCAAATATGAGAGAAAAGAATAAAAGAGAGGGAGAGAACTTAGTGATGATAGCCACCAAATCTGAAATGAGAGAAGTGAGGTTTCAGAACAATTATTGATTATACTTGTGTGCAAGGACACATTGCTTTCAGCTAACGACTTAACATCTCTCCCAAGTGTTGTTGCATGTGTTTTGCAGGAATATGAAGATGTTTTTCTAGAGGAAACACCTGCTGGACTTCCTCCCTTGCGTGGCATTGAATATTAAATTGATCTCATCCCTGGAGCTACACTTCCAAACCGTCCAGCATACCGTACCAACCTCAAAGAAACTAAAGAAATTTAAAGGCAAGTACAAGCACTTTTAGAAAAAGGTTATGTGCATGAAAGTCTAAGTCCTTGTGTTGTCCCTATGATTTTGGTGCCAAAGAAAGATGGTTCATGGAGGATGTGTGTAGATTGTAGAGCCATAAATAACATCACTGTTCGTTATCGTCATCCTATTCCTAGGGTAGATGACATGCTTGATGAATTGAGTAGATCTCTGATATTTTCTAAAATTGATTTGAGAAGTAGTTACCATCAAATTAGAATGAAAATTAGCGATGAATGGAAAACTGCTTTCAAAACAAAGTTTGGGCTGTATGAATGGTTAGTTATGCCTTTCGGTTTGACTAATGCACCTCGTACATTCATGAGATTGATGAACCATGTCTTGCGGGCATTCATTGGAAAATTTGTTGTTGTTTACTTTGATGATATCCTAATTTACAGTAAGACATTGGAGGAACATGTGGCTCATATTCAGCTAGTTTTGGACGTGCTTAGGCAAGAAAAATTATTTGTTAACCTTGAGAAGTGCACATTTTGTACAGATCAGGTTGTTTTTCTTGGTTTTGTTGTTTCAGGTTCAGGAATTCAGGTTGATGAATCAAAGGTGAAAGCAATCAAGGATTGTCCAACTCCAGAAAATGTAAGCCAGGTGAGAAGTTTTCATGGACTTGCTGGTTTTTACAGGAGATTTGTCAGAGACTTTAGCACCACAGCTGCACCATTGAACGAGTTAACAAAGAAAGGTGTTGCCTTCCAATGGGGTGAACCACAAGAGAAAGTTTTCCAAGAACTGAAGAAAAGATTGTCTGAAGCCCCCTTGCTTGTGTTGCCGGATTTCACTAAAACATTTGAGGTTGAATGTGGTACAAGTGGGATTGGGATTGGAGGCGTTCTCATGCAAAATGGACATCCCATTGCATATTTTAGTGAGAAGATGGGAGGAGCACAACTGAACTAGTTGGTGTATGACAAGGAATTGTATGCTTTGGTAAGAGCATTGGAGACTTGGCAACATTATTTATGGCCAAAAGAATTTGTTATTCATTCAGATCATGAGGCATTGAAGTATTTGAAGGGCCAATCAAAACTAAACCGTTGACATGCCAAATGGGTTGAATTCATTGAAATTTTTCCCTATGTTGTGAAATACAAGAAAGGTAAGGAAAACATTGTTGCTGATGCTTTATCCCGTAAAAATGTTTTATTGAATGAACTTGAAATAAAAGTGCCAGGACTGGAAAGCATAAAAGAATTATACCGTGCTGATCATGAATTTTTAGAACCATATGCAAAATGTACCACAGGAAAAGGATGGGAAAAATATCACATACATGATGGATTTTCGTTTAGAGCTAATAAATTGTGTGTTCCACATTGCTCTGTTAGACTCTTGCTGTTACAGGAAACACATGCAGGTGTAACACCCCAAAATTTGCATGTTTTCAACATAATAAAATTGATTTAATTTTGTCATTTTTGTGAGCATGTAATTTAGCCAAATAATATTTTTTATGAAATTAAAATTTATCGTAGGATTAGCAACATGATTGTGCACTTATGCCATTGCAAAATATTTATTTGATTGGGTGACTTTGATCAAAACTCAAAATGATTTCAAATATTTTTGAAAATAGATTTGAAAATGGCTTTAAAATAAAAGAAAAGGAAATTTTCCTCACTCCTCTCTCACTCGGCTTTTGGCCCGAACTGTCGAGCCGGCCTGCTGCGCACCTCGCCATCGTTGGCAGCAGCCAAGTGCTCCACTCCAGCCCAGCCAAGCACCGACGTGTGTTTCCCTTTCCCTTCCTTGCCTTCGACGCTGCAAGCCCAGCTCTACTGCAACAGTCCAGCCTGAGCACGAGAGCTCCTCCCCCTCTTTCTGAAGTCAGTCGTGCTCTCCCTTCCCTCTCTCTGATTGGCTGACGTGCAGGGTCCCTGTAGAGCGTCACCGTCATCTGTCCTTCACGATGGAAAGAGCACCACCGCCTTCCTTTCTTGCAGCAACCTGCATCCCTCTCGATCTTGTTTCCTTTTCATCTAAGTAGAGCCTTCGGTTATAAAAACAACGCGCCACCCTTCGCAATCCTGTCCGGAATTCTTCGCAACAGCCGCAGCGCCTGGAGCCCTAGCAGCCGTCATATAAAAACTAAGCTGCCGCTCTTATTCTTTTTTTCTCATCACGCATCAACAATAAGCCTCTCCTACGTGCCTGGTTCTCATCTACACGCCGCTCTAAGTCCAAACCCTAGCCTTGCCGCGTGCCCCCGCTTCTGGATCTCGCCGAGAAGAGCTACGTCCGACCGCTGACGCTATCGTCGTCCGCTGCCTCGCCTTCGTGGAGAACAGCTCTTCGTGTCTAGGTGACCAATCTGCAGACACCGTTCTTGCTCTCCTTTTTATCTCGCGATCTGTTGCTCACGTATGCCATCGCCAGGAAGACCCAGAGCCACCCTGCCAAGATACTTGCACGTCTTCTACAGCCGACAGTGCTCGTTAATTGGCTCGTCAAGTTCATCTGCTGCCATCGATTTGCAATGTCTCCTGGAACCTAGAGTCGCTGAGCTGATGTTTTCTTCACGTCCAGCCATGCATGACCGTGAACTTCGCCGCTCGTGCGTTGGTGAGCATATCTCGATCTATGTTTTCCTACGTCTCTGTGAATCACACCATGCCCTAAGCCATGCACGTTTTGCGTCCGTTGCTTCATACATATATCCAATCTGCAGTATGTACGCGTCTGCCGACTGTGCCTACACGTGCCCTCCATCTCCCTCTTCTATCAAGCTTCTGGAGCGCGACGTTCATCGGGAGATCAATACATTGCCATCAACTTCGGTATGTTGCTGAGCCTAGCCGGCCGATATACCACCTGCCTGTGCCATGTGCTATGTTCCACACTCACCATCCCTCATCTGTCGTGCCAAGCAGGAGCATGCAACATGCACATGCCCTGCAAATTCATGTCGTCAGGCACATCCAAGCCACCGCTACATCATCAACTGCAATTCAGTTCTGAAAGTTCCATCCAGTACCATGCAAGTCACACGACCACACCTGTCCAGCAGAAATAAGTGTCATGCCTACTTGATTAAAGGTGAGACGCACATCTCTTTGCCCATCAAAGTTTACGCTGATGTCATGCCTATGCCATTCATGCAAAATAAATGAGTATTCTCTATTTATTCCTCAATTCCTCGAGATAATTTTCTAACTACATAGACTGTCCATTGAGTCTCTGTAGTCGTAAATACTCATATGTTCATCCTTGCCCTGAAATTTTTATCATTAGTATTAGTTATAGCAACTACGTACACGTACATGCTTTCTAAATTTATTTAATTAATTGGAATAACGTAGATGCAACATGCTTTTGCAATTAAAACAAGCTCTTGCTATTTTGTTCTTAGTTGCTTTTATTTATTGCTTGTATGTTTGCCTATGTTTGGTGTTTGCTACGAGTACAACAAGAACCGCTTGTGAGCGCTGAAGGTCAGGAGGTGATGACAAGAAGAAGTTTGAGCAAGTGTTAAGGCAAGTATAGTTCGGATCATTCTTGTTACCTATTCACTATACACACTAAAATCATAAGTATGTCTCTTTGCCACCTGTTAAGATTACCTAGCTTTGAACACCTGTTTACCTTGATAACTGAGGATGTTGCATATGGGTAGTTTATGCTAGTGCTTTATAACATGATTTTGTAACTTGATTAATGACTATGCAACTAATATTTAAAGATGGTTTTTAATAAGATCCAAACTATAAGTGATCATCCGGGACATAATGTACAACTACGGGGGCTACATGGCTCTGGCTCTAGTTATTTATAGGACCTTTTCTAGCGAGTTAGAGGATTTGCGAGTTGGATATAGGACGGCTTCTTCAGTATGTGTATAACTAGGATATGCCATATTGGGAGGAGGGTTTTCCTACATCCGATGACCCTGCGGCCCTAGCTTATTAGACAAACCTATGAGTGACTTTATATGGTTTTCTATGTTTTGGGAGTCATGACCCTGGACATTTGAAAATTATGACCCATAGTGAAAGTGTACACCTCTGCGCAGAGTCAAACCGATATATCGTCTGTGCTCACAGTTAGAGCGGCCTTGGAGACTTTTATGGAATGGATCATCTACTCAAACTGTGATACATGTTAATATTATTCTTTTTATCATATTCTTAATCATATTTACCTGATCATGTGGTTATGGAATTGCAACTACCTTGATGCTAATTGCTAAAATATGACATACCCTAAAATCTAAAAGCAGTTAACCCGTGTCAGCTTTTTGAGCCTCATGAATCCCTTCTATACTTGTTGAGTTCGAAATGGACTCACTCTTGCTATTTCCCCCACCTCCTCAGGAGAAGTTTAGGCTGTGATCAACCAGTCAGTTGGATCCAGTAGAGTGGAGTTCTTACATGACGATCGGAGTTGTTTTCCCGCTAAGTGCTACCTAAGAGTATATCTTCTCTTATCATATGTACGTTATGTATTAAGCATTGTCTAATGATACTACCCCTTTACTTATCGCTATATGTGGGAATTGACTCCTCGGACTCACATATGGTGTATATCTGGTTTTGTTCTTAAAACCGGGTATTACAGCAGGTGGACTGATGGGTCACTTTGGATGGAGAAAGACATATGAGATGCTAGCTGATCACTTCTACTGGCCAAAGATGAGAAGAGACGTTCAACGACATGTGCAAAGATGCGTCACCTGTCACAAAGCTAAGTCAAAACTGAACCCCCATGGTTTATATACTCCCTTGCCTGTTCCTAATGCTCCTTGGGAAGACATTACCATGGATTTTGTTTTGGGTTTACCTAGGACAAAGAGGGGAATGGACTCAATTTTTGTTGTTGTTGATCGATTCTCTAAAATGGCACATTTTATACTTTGTCATAAAAGCAATGATGCTTCCCACATAGCCTCTTTATTTTTTAGGGATATTGTAAGGTTACATGGCATGCCCAAGATGATTGTTTCAGACCGTGACACCAAGTTTTTGAGCTACTTTTGGAAGACGTTGTGTCACACCCTGGTTTTTGAAGGACTAAAACCAGGGCAAAGGCTCATATGCGCCAGGATCAATTACACACATGAACGACAAATTACATGGTCCAATAAGCACAGTGTAAGAATAAAACCACAGTATAACGTTTACATCGTACCATTACTACATAGCTGTTATTAGAGTAAAGCGGAATATAAATAACATTGTCCAAAGCAAAAGGCATCTAAAAGATGTAGACATAGTGACTCCATCTCGCCATAGGAAAGTCGATGGCAGTATCACGACGCCTAACATCCCAGATAGTTCTCAGGGAAGTCACCATCCAAGTAATCATTTGAGCATCCTTTGGTTGGGAATTAGCAAGAGTGAGTTCCATATCGAAACACAGCAAGTACAGGTGGAATAGTAATGACATGCAAGGCTAAAACAAGGTACAACTAAAAGGTAGACTGCGATAGCATTTTAAAGTAACAATTAAGACTTAACTTATTGCAACATATTCTCTAATCAACTTGGTTGAAACACCCAACCCTTTATTAAGGTTCAAGTAGCAATTAATGTGCCATTTATCATCACAGATATAAGCATATATCACTAAACATGAGACAGCCATCTCGAAGGGAACACAGGATAGCCATCCCGATAAAACCCGAGGTAGCAACCTCAAACATCATCACCATGATTTAACAGCTTAAACCATTTGACTAAGTCATGTGAGGATCTGGGCCGCTCGTGACCATGAGCACGAACGATATATCAATTTTAATTCTGCGTAGAGGTGTACACTTTCACTCCAGATTGTGATTACTCTTGGTGCCCGAGGTGATCAGCCTCTTAGCCCATTGCCGAGATAGGCTGGCAGAGGTCACAACAAGGTTCTTCACAGGGTCATAGGCAGTGACAACTCGCTGGCAATGAGTGCAAGCGTATGGGAGACTTCCCCGTAAGGTCGCCCCTTCCTGGATCTATAGCCCCTCCCATACTAAATACTTGAAAACACCCCAGCGACCACAGCTATAGCCACCCATCAGTAAGCTGTCCCCCTGCCCATGATGGTCCTGCTAATAGACCAAGCCAGAGCCCATTAGCCTAGAGATGTACGGAAGTCCCAAGTTGCCGCTCCACGAACAGGTCCACAAGGGGAAGGAGATACAGATACCCTCGTCAACACAAGTCCCACTAGCATCCATTTCCCTCGTCTTTCACCACCAACCAACGATGCGGATCAGCATCAACTTCTTCAACGGCCAAAGCCAAGAGCCCATGGCTCCAACATCTTTTAAGAAGCAAGTTTTATCTTCATTAGGTAGGTGAAAGGTGAGGTAGAGCACTAGCAACCTACTGATCTATCAACTAAAACCCCCATAGGTGATATATGGATAGAGTGGCTAGTAATCCCTATGGTTTGCCGATTTAGAACACATGCAATGTATTAATTAAAAGTGAATAGGTGCAATATGATCAAAGGTGCCTGCACTTGCCTTGGTTGTTATCCTGCTGCACGTAGTTCTCCGGGTCCTGCTGATCCTCGTTCACCCACGTCTCGTTCTCTATACGCCACACTCATCACACATGCACAATACATGCAAGCAAACATACTTTAATTAAAGCAGTACACCAAAACATCTCAACAGTAGCAAACAATAGCATAGGACTATTCTACTCACGAGACAATTCCAAAATGTATAAGTGTGCTAAAATCGGAGTTAAAACATGAAAGTTATGGCCTATACAATACTAGGGGCTAATCTGTAGAAACTAGGACTATAATTAAATACCTTTGAATTACGAAGAACTAAATCATAAATAGAT
>CM041632.1:12173049-12190280 GCA_023333625.1 Bothriochloa decipiens | reverse complement strand
TTCCTTCACGAAGATTACAAAAGCTGCCGCGTCATCGGCACCCAATCCATGCTCCTGATCCTCGAGTTCAGGTTGTGTAGGTTGGTTCTTTGAGAGTGTGGTTGGGCAAATCCTTGGTTCAGGCTGCCGTATAGAGACGGTGGTTGGCTCCTTGTGCGTGTCGTCAGGTTGCACTAGTTATCCTCGCTGCTTGCAGCAAGTTATCCGACGTTCTTCGGCAACTTATCAAGATCAACAAGTTCCTACATTGTGAAGATCAGGGCATCGACCTCATCATTTATTCATTCAGATCATGAGGCATTGAAGTATTTGAAGGGCCAATCAAAACTGAACTGTAGCATGCCAAATGGGTTGAATTCATTGAAACTTTTCCCTATGTTGTGAAATACAAGAAAGGTAAGGAAAACATTGTTGCTGATGCTTTATCCCGCAAAAATGTTTTGTTGAATGAACTTCAAATAAAAGTGCCAGGACTTGAAAGCATAAAAGAATTATACCCTGCTGGTCATGAATTTTCAGAACCATATGTAAAATGTACAACTGGAAAAGGATGGCAAAAATATCATATACATGATGGATTTTTGTTTAGAGCTAACAAATTGTGTGCTCCACATTGCTCTGTTAGACTCTGGCTATTACAGGAAACACATGCAGGTGGACTGATGGGTCACTTTGGATGGAGAAAGACCTATGACATGCTAGCTGATCACTTCTATTGGCCGAAGATGAGAAGAGACATTCAACGACTTGTGCAAAGATGTGTCGCTTGTCACAAAGCTAAGTCAAAACTGAACCCCCATGGTTTATATACTCCCTTGCCTATCCCTAGTGCTCCTTGGGAAGATATTAGCATGGATTTTGTTTTGGGATTGCCTAGGACAAAGAGAGGGATGGATTCAATTTTTGTTGTTGTTGATTGATTCTCTAAAATGGCACATTTTATACCTTGTCATAAAAGCAATAATGCTTCCCACATAGCCTCTCTATTTTTCAGGGATGTTGTAACGTTGCATGGCATGCCCAAGAAAATTGTTTTAGACCATGACACCAAGTTTTTGAGCTACTTTTGGAAGACGTTGTGGACAAAGCTTGGAACAAGGCTGCTATTTTCTACCACTTGCCACCCTCAAGCGGATGGGCAAACTGAAGTTGTGAATAAAACACTCTCTATGCTGCTACAATCCTTGATAAAGAAGAACCTGAAGGAATGGGAAGAGTGCTTGCCACATGTAGAATTCGCTTACAACAAGGCGGTACATTCTACAACTAATATGTGTCCGTTCGAAGTTGTATATGGTTTCAAACCACTTGCTCCGATCGATTTGTTGCCTCTACCATTGCAGAAAAGGAGTAACATGGAAGCGTCCAAGCGTGCGGCTTATGTCAAGAAGATTCATGAGAAGACCAAAGAAGCAATTGAGAAAAGGTCCAAGTACTATGCTGCATGGGCAAACAAGCATCGCAAGAAGGTGACATTTGAGCCTGGAGATTTGGTTTGGGTACATCTTCGCCAAGACCGCTTTCCACAAAAGTGAAATCCAAGTTGATGCCAAGAGGAGATGGACCATTCAGAGTGCTGTCCAAGATCAATGATAATGCTTACAAGATTGACCTCCCTGAAGACTATGGTGTTAGCACAACCTTCAATGTTGCTGACTTAACACCATTCTTTGGGCTAGAAGATTTCGAGTCATCAAGGTCGACCCCTTTTCAAGAGGGGGAGGATGATGAGGACAACTCAACCATGCATGATTCTTCAAGTGCCAAGCAGCCATCAACTAACATAAAAGATACATTTCAAGGACCACTTACAAGAAGTCGTGCCAAGAAAATTCAAGAGCAGGTGAATTCATTCCTAGCTGATTTTAATTTCAACACTTCTGAGAATGTTATACTACCTAAGTGTTCTACTTTTGTTGTACATAGGAATATACAAAAGGAGGATGAAGAAAATTGCGTGGCGAAATTTATCACCGAAGTCAAGAACAGACCAATAGATTTTATCAGCACAGTGCAAAATGGACTAGTTGAAAGAACTGTTCATAACTTTTGATTCCCAAAAGCTATGAAGGTTAATGAGGACATTTTGGAAAGCTTATGAAGTCTACTTTTCAATGCAAGTCGTCCCATATAATTTGGATGTCATAAGCTCGAGATATAGCCAGTTTAGTGAAGACTACTCTAAAAGTCCAAGTCTGCCATGTCAGGAAATTGGTACAAATCTTTCTGCAAAAATGTGCCAATATACAACGTTTCATGCTGCATGGAACACATGGTTGGAAAGGTCATCATGTTAACTTTCTAACGCATCTAGCGATGCATCATTTGGGCTACTCAAGACGGAGTTATTGCCAAATTACTGAAGACTGTTCCAGAGGACCAACAGCCTCGTGAACCTACTCCAGAAGTCATTTCATGGAGGCCTTTTCACATTCTTAGTCTTTTCATTTCTATCTCAAATTCACACCTATCTAGCAGGGCATTGCTAGTATAAATAACTCCTAGACTCATTGCTATGGAGGACTTTTGATAATCAGAATACAAACCACTTTGTTCAGTTGTGTGCTATCAAAATGCTAGAGAGAGATTCTCTACCTCTTTGCTCTTGTGTTTTCCTTCGCGGAGATTACAGAAGCGGCCACGTCATCGGCACCCAATCCATGCTCCTGATCCTCAAGTTCAGGTTGCGTAGGTTGGTTCTTTGAGAGTGTGGTTGGGCAAATCCTTGGTTCAGGATGCCGTATAGAGATAGGGGTTGGCTCCTTGTGTGTGTCGTCAGGTTGCACTAGTTATCGCTGCTTGCAGCAAGTTATCTGTCATTCTTCAGCAACTTATCAAGATCAACAAGTTCCTATGTTGTGAAGATCAGGACATCGACCACATCAGCCTCGAGCCAACCGGAGGAGTTAGTGCCCAAGGATGTCCCGCCGGGAGCGTGGAGAGCGGTGGGGTAGCCGATCGCGCAAGCGGTCCCGCCGGAGGCATCAGCGGCGGGGGTGGTTGCGATGGTGATGCTCTCTCGCCCGTCGTTAGTAGGGGCGTCGGCCAGTCGAGGGTCCTTGTACGCCCCTGGCCAATACGCCCCTGGTTCCCTCGCTAAGGGGAAGCAAAAGACGGGGGAGGTTGAGTCATTGGGGGTCAAGGAGGAGTCGCCGTTCCCCACTCTGGCCAATCGGGTGCTCCGTCACGGTGCCTCAATCGAGCTAGGGGACAGCATCATGGCAGCTATGCAGGAGCGGACAGTGAAGGAGCTTCCTCACTAGGGCCAGGAGGCTCTTCGACTCTAGGATCCGGTGGACACTGACAAGCTTCTGTTCGAGATGGATGACAGTGAAGGTCGAGCACTGGGAGCACGTCGAGGAGTTCTGTGCCTGGCTACAACACGCTATGCGGATGGCCGTTGATGTCACTGCTGAGGACTTGTCCAAGGCCTTCAAGGTAAATGGTTTTCCCCTATAGCCTTGGGGTCTAATTTCTTTCTATTTGGTGTCTTATCTTGTGTCTTTTCTTCCTAGGATTTGAGGGGGCACTCCTAGTCCAAGTCTCATTTTATCCACACGATGAAGGGTGGATGGGAGCAAGTCCCCGTGCTGTGGGCAGAGCTCGAGGCTGCCCAGGCTGAGGCGGTGAAGGTGAAGGAGGACGCCGTCGTGGCTTGAGGGGAGGGGCAAAAGAACTTTGGGGATCTCACCCAGGCGGTAGAGTGAGTCAAGATGCTCGAGGGGGAGCTCGAGGTGTCTGCGACACATATCAAGGAGCTCGAGGCGACCTTTACCGAAGCTTCCCGTCAGCACGACTCCCTCAATGTCATGATCGGGTGGGTGAATCTCCACATCGAGGCCTTGACCGCTGAGGTTGCGGCGCTGAAGGGAACTGTCCGAGAGAAGGAGGAGGCGTTCGAGGGAACTAGCAAGGTGATTGAGGAGCTAAGGGCGTAGAAGGGGGATGCGGTTGATGCTTTGGCGGAGGCCAACAAGACGATCGTGGCCCAGCGGGATGAGTTCATGGCACTCGATACCCACATGAACTATGAGCTTCTGTCTTTGGCTTTATTTTCTTGGCTCAAGTGTCTGGTTTGTCAAGGCTAATTTGGCTTCGTCTTTAGACCTTAAGGAACAGAAGCTCGAGGTTGCGAAGACCACCAAGACGCTCCAGGACCTCTACTGGGCTGAGGCGGCACTGAACGAGAGGCTTTGTGGTGCCATTACCACGGTCTATGATAGCCTGCAGGTCGAGCCCGAGGCAGAGGTCGAGGGTGACATGCCCAGGACCTCCTACCTTTGGCGGATGTATGCCCTTGGCCGTGTCATGCAGGAGCAAATCTGTGGTGCACTTCATCATGGCGTGAAAAGGGCACTGGCTGTTGTTCGCTCGGGCTATACATATGACATGGGGGTCATTTCACATGGCTTTGTGTCTGACCCCAACAAGTACGAGGCCGAGAATCACAAGATGCACCTGGCTTTGGCCGAGGCGGCTGAGGTTCCCTGGACGAGCTAGCAAAGCTCTTTGAGCCTGAGGTCGTCCCTCCCGACGTCAACAATAAAGAAGGCAGTGAGGGCCTGTGAGCCATATCTGGGCAAGAGGCCCATGTAATAGGTTAGTTTTTGTGAATCATGATGGTGTGGCCCTAGTGGCCTTAAAACATTGTGCACTGATGTATATATTTTGTGAGTTTTAAGTCCTTTTCTTTCTTGCTAGTTTGATTGTGTTTTTACTTAGTAAACTCGGTGCACAGTCGTTCCCCTCGAATGGGGGAGTGAGTGGAGGTACCATAGCACAGAGGCATAGGCGATCTCATAGCTCAATAGCCCTCGACCCTCAGGACACTTTCGTGGTGTTTTCGACAAAGTGATAACACATATCGAGGCGTATAAGGAAGAATAGACGTCGAGTTTCGAAAAAACGTACAAGTTTTTTAGGAACTTAGGGGGTTCCCACCCTATAGCCCCCGAGGGAGGCTCGACCCTGAAGAAGCAGGTTCAGGGCTACCTCAAATTTATGAACAAAAAACATACAGAAATCAAAAGAATTTTTTTATTCATTCATGAGATGTGAAAAAGTAAAAGGCCTCGAGGCCCTAAGGGTAAAAGCGACATAGCTGCTTGATGTTCCAGACATTGGTGAAGGTTTCGCCTTTGTTGTTGGCAAGCTTGTAGGTTCCTGACTTCAACACCTCAGCAATGATGTAGGAACCTTCCATGGTGGGGTCAACTTATGGCGGCCTTTGTTGCTCTGCCTTCTCCGGAGGACGAGGTCGCCAACGTGGAGGTCGTGCTTGCGGATGTGTTTGTCATGGTAGCGTCGAAGCATCTGCTGGTACCTTGTGGACTTAAGGAGGGCCACGTCTCGAGCTTCTTTGAGATGGCATTTTGCGTGCTTGCTCATTCGTCTGCTCATTGTAAGCCTTTAGTCGAGGGGACCCGTACTCGAGATCGGTGGGAAGGACGGCCTCGGACCCATAGACCAAGAAGAATGGGGCGAACCCCATGGCTCGACTTGGTGTCATCCTTAGGCTCCATAGGATTGATGGTAGCTTGGCGGCCCACTTCTTGCCATGCTTGTTCAACCGATTGAAGATCCTTGGCTTGAGACCTTGTAGGATCATGCCGTTGGCACGCTCGACCTAGCCGTAAGTCCTAGGATGAGCGACGGCGGACCAGTTCACATGGATGTGCTGGTGGTCATAGAAATCCAGGAACTTCTTGCCGGTGAACTACATGCCATTGTCAGTGATGATGACGTTGGGGACCCCAAATCGGTGAATAATGTCAGCGAAGAACAGAACCGGCTGCTCGGACTAGATGCTGGTGATGAGTTAAGCCTTGATCCATTTAGAGAACCTTTTGATGGCCACGAGTAGGTGGGTGTAGCCCCCGGTCATCTTTTTAGGGGCCCAACCAGGTCAAGCCCCAAACGGCAAATGGCCACGTGATGGGGATGGTTTGTAGAGCGTGAGCAGGGAGATGGGTTTGCTTGGCGTAGAACTAGCATTCCTTGCACGAACGCAAGGTCAATGGTGTTGGAGATGGTGGTTGGCCAGTAGAAACCTTGTCGAAATGCATTTTCGATGAGGGTCCTGGGCGCAACGTGGTGACCGCAAGCCCCTGAGTGTAAATCTTCAAGCAACTTCCTTCCCTCCTCGATGTGATGCAGCGCTTTAGGATTCTAGTTGGGCTCTGTCAATAAAACTCTTTGTCATCGCTGTAGAGGATGTAGGTCTTGACCCATCGAGTGATCCAGCGGGCCTCGGTCTAATCTTCTGGAAGCTCCCCTTGAATAAGGCAATCGAGGAAGGGAGTGTGTCAATCCGGCTCAGGGGTCGGAGGTGGAGGCGCCCCGTCGACTTCCATGACCTCGGCCCCAGTCGAGGGGGTCTCGATCGAGGGAGAGGGGTCGACCGCCTATGAGGTAGGCCCTTCTCCTGTGCCTAGATCAATAGAGGGCTCATACAGGTCCTTTGAGAAAATGTCACGTGGGACGGTACCTCGAGTTGATCCAATCTTGGCCAATTCATCCACGGCTTCATTGTATTTGCGGGCGATGTGGTTGAGCTCGAGGCCGTGAAAATTGTCCTCCAACTTGCAAACCTCCTAGTAGTAGGCCTCCATCTTGGGGGCATGGCAGCTCGAGGCCTTCATGACTTCGTCAATTACAAGCTGCGAGTCACCTCGAACGTCGAGGCACCAGACCCCGAGCTCGATGGTGATGCATAAGTCGTTGACAAGGGCCTCATACTCTATGACATTGTTGGAGGTGGCGAAGTGAATTCAAATCACGTAGTGTATGTGAACTCAAGGGGTGAGATGAAAAGCAGGCCTGTGCCCACCCCCGTTTTCATCAACGACCCGTCGAAGAACATTGTCCATAGCTCCGCTTGAATCTGTAAGGGGGGAGCTGAGTGTCGGTACACTCGGCGATGAAATCTAGTAGTACCTAAGACTTGATGGCCTTGCGCGGCGCATAGGAGAGGGTCTCACCCAAGAGCTCAACCTCCCACTTTGCAATTCTCCCTGTGGCCTCCCAGTTTTGGACTATCTCTCCAAGGAGGAAAGACAAGACCACGGTCATCGGGTGGCTGAGGAAGTAGTGTTGAAGTTTGCGCTATGTGAGCACGATGGCGTAGAGTAGCTTCTGGATCTACAAATAGCGGACCTTGGTCTCCGAGAGTACCTCACTGACGAAATAGACAGATCGCAGGATGGGCAAGGTGTGCCCTTCTTCTTCCCTCTCGACTACTATGGCCGTGCTGACCACTTGGGTGGTTGCGGCGACATAGAGCAAGAGAGACTCGACTGGGTTTGGGGGTACGAGAATCGGAGGAGAGGTCAGCATGGCTTTAAGCTTCGCGAGGGCCTCCTCGGCTTTGGGGGTCCACGTAAAGTGCTCTGATTTCTTCAAGAGGTGATACAGAGGCAGCACTTTTTCTTCGAGTCGTGAGATAAAGCGACTAAGGGCTGCGAGGCAACTCGTGACCTTCTGAAAGCCCATGGGATCTTGGATCGGACCCATCCTGGTGACCGCAAAGACCTTCTCGGGGTTGGCCTCGATACCGTGTTGAGAAACTATATACCCCAAGAGCATGCCTCGAGGGACGCTGAAGACACACTTCTCAGGGTTGAGTTTGATATTCTTTGCCCGGAGGCACTTAAACGCAATCTCAAGGTCGTTGATGAGGTTGTCGGCCTTCTTAGATTTGACTAGGATGTCATTGACGTAGGCCTCGACTGTTGGCCCGATGTGTTCACCAAAGACGTAGAGCATGCATTGCTGGTACGTCGTCCCGGCGTTTCGAAGGCCAAAGGGCATGGTAACGTAGCAGTACATGCCAAAAGGGGTGACAAAGGAACTCATGAGCTGGTCGGACTCCTTCATCTTGATTTGGTGATAGTTGGAGTAAGCATCAAGAAAGGAGAGAGTTTCACATCCCGCAGTAGAATCAACAATTTGATCAATGCGTGGTAAAGGGAAGGGAACTTTTGGACATGCTTTATTCAAACTGGTGTAATCTACACACATCCTATATTTCCCACTCTTTTTCTTAATTAGTACAGGATTAGCTAACCACTCGGTATGATGAACCTCCTTGATGAATCTGGCCTCCAAAAGCTTGTGAATCTCCTCCCTGGTGATCTTGCGCTTCTCCTCGTCGAAGCGGCACAAGTGTTGCTTCACCGGCTCGGATCTGGCCCAGATCTCCAAGGCGTGCACAGCGACTTCCCTCGATATGCCCGGCATGTCTGAGGGACTCCACGCAAACATATCAGCATTTATGCGGAGAAAGTTGACGAACACTACTTCCTATTTATTGTTGAGGGTGGGGCTAATCATCAGCGCCTTCCCGTCAAAGCTGATGGGGTCGAGGAGGATAGGCTTTGTGTCTTCCATAGGCTCGAAGTTGCCGGTGTGGTGCTTGGGGTTGAGGACCTCAGCGGCGAGGCCCTCGAGGGTCACCGTCAGCATCGCAAATTCTTCGATAGCCTCTCAATCTCAACGCACTCGACGTCGCAGTCATAGGCATGCTCATATAGGTAGGGCTGATGGTGATGACGCACTCGGGTCCTGGCATCTCGAGATTGAGGTAGGTGTAGTTTTGGATCACCATGAACTTGGCATAGCCGGGTTGGCCAATGATGGCGTGGTACGTGTCATGGAACCCGACCACCTCGAAGGTGAGCATCTCCTTCCTGAAGTTTGCAGAGGTGCCAAAGCACACGGGGAGGTCAATGCGGCCGATGGGGAGGGCCTTCTTCCCCGGTACAACTCCGTGGAAGCCCCCAACACGAGGTTGGAGTTTTGTCCTCGGGATCCCTAGGAGGTCGAGGGTCTCTGCATAAATGACATTAAGGCTACTACCTCCGTCCATGAGTACCTTCGAGAGATGGGTGTTGACGATGATGGGGTCGACAACGAGTGGGTACACCCCTGGCCTGGGCACATGGTTCGGGTGGTCACCACGGTCGAACATGATGGCCGTGTCAGACCAGTCGAGGTAGTAGGGGGGTTGCAACTCACACGGAGAAGACTTCTCGACGCTCCCTCTTGCGCTGGCGTGGTGAGAGCCAGGCCGAGGGCCCCTGGTAGATCATGTAGTAGTCCTAGACCTCAGGGAGGCCGTCCTCCTTGTTGCCGCCCTTGTCCTTGGGGTCCTCCTTCTTGTCTTCCTTCTTGAGGCCCAAGCCATCAAATTACTTCTTGAGCATCCGACAGTCCTCGAGGTTGTGGTTCGCCCCTCCCTTGTGGTAAGGCCATGGCTCCTTCAGCATCTTGTCGAAGATGCCTCCATCGGGGGGCCTCGAGGCTTCTTGCACTCAGTGGCGGCCACGAGATCATCATGGGCAGCCTCGCACTTGCCCTACTAATTCTTCTTCTTCTTCTTGTTCCTTTTGGCACCTTGATTTGAGTTCTCAGGATCGCCTTCCTTAGGGTTCTCCTTGCCATGTTCCCCATCAAAGAACGCGCTGATGGCCTCCTCGCCCATGGCGTAGCTGGCGATGATGTCCATTAGCTCATTGGCGGTCTTGGGGGTGTTGCGTCCCAGCTCCCGCACCAAATCCTTACACGTAGTCCCGACGATGAACGCCAAGAACACATCGTCATCGAAGATGTGGGGGAGCTCAGTGCATTGCTTGGAGAAGCATCGAGCGAAGTCATGGAGGGATTCCTTTGGTTTCTGCTTGCAGCTTCAGAGGTCCCACTTGCTGCCTGGGCATAGGTAGGTCCCCTTGAAGTTGCCCTTGAACATCCTCACGAGGTCGCCCCAGTTGTAGATCTGGTCGGGGGGTAGGTCCTCGAGCCACCCTCGAGTCGTGTCCAACAGGAACAGGGGGAGCTGGTGGATGATGACGCGGTCATTGGGGGCCTTGCAGAGCTGGCAGGCCAGCCTGAAATCGGTGAGCCATAGCTCCGGCTTCGCCTCCCCGTTGTACTTGGTGATGGTCGTCGACAGCCGAAATCGGATCGGCAGCTTGGTGTTGCGAATCTCTCGGCTGAAGACGCGCGGACCCGAGGGGTTGGGGGACTGTGCACGGTCCTCGTCGCTGTCGTAGCTCCCGCCCTGGTGCATGTTGTAGCATAGAGCTTCGTCGTGGCCACTCTTGTGCCTGTGATTCTCGTTGATGTCATGACGCGCATCTCAAGGCTTGCTGTTGTCGACGATGCAGTCTCGAGCTGGGATCGCCCTCCTTGCCTGGGGCGCAGGTGCTTGGTGGACCGAGCCCTCCCTCTTATGTTGGGAGGGTTCGGTAGGTCGTTCTGAGGCCGCCCCTCGATGCCTCGAGGCTGAACTTTCGGCCTGCTGCGCCGCTGTGGTCTCGAGGAGACCTCGGATCTCTTCTTGGACTCGGCGGGCCTTGGGGTTTGATAGAGCTGGCATGTTGCGGATGAGCATGACGGCGGTGGCGATGTTCTGGCTTGCACGGTTGAAGATGGGGCATTCATTCGCCCCTTCCTCGATGATCTACCTGTTGACATCTCGAGCCCTAGCTCGAGCCCTTCCGCCGCGTGCGCGCGTGCTCTTGTTCGAGGGTCTGCTCATGCTGGCGTAGGTGTTCCCGATCTTCGTCGAGCTTGGCCCGTATCTCCCAAACTTGGGCAAGCTGGGCGTCTTGGCCATCTTGGGGTAGCTGTTCGTCGTCAGGCACCGCCGGAAGTGCTTCTCATTCCGGTGTGGCATTGGCCCCCGCTGTGGCTGCCGCTGCTGCGACGCCGTCGGTCTCATTGCTCGACGCGATGGCCCCATCGACATGAAAGCACTCCCGCATTGGGTCATAGCAGTCATCGGCGGAGTCAGAGTCAGGGTAGCCGAAGTAGTAGTTAGGGAACCACTCCCGACCGCAGTGCTGGTGCTGGATATCTGAGATGCTTGATTGTAGAATAGGATTAGATATTACTAGTCTCGGCATCTACTGGCTTAGTAATAGAAGACATTGTGTGTTGAACATGATAACTGCTGCTACTACTATGTGGACTGTGTGGAAACTAAGAAATGAAATATGTTTTCAGAATATAGGCTGGAAGGACATGGAAATGCTGCTTCATAGGATTGCTGGTACTCTGCAAAATTTGTGACTTTGTGCCCAAACGATAAGAGAGATACTTTGAAAGAATGTATTTCCAAACTCAAGAGGTTGCAAGAGAAGTTTGCTGGCTTCCTTTTGGAGCCCTGAACTCAAGCTGCGGGAGCTGATGATGGAGGGAAAAGAGAGAACCTCGGTTACAGCCACGGATGAGAAGAATATGAGAAGCCCGAAGACAGAGGAGCTGCCATGGTGGAAGGAATTGGAGGCTGCAATGATTTGAAGATGACGGTCAGTTGGAGTTATATGTGTCAGGTCATGAGTATCTTGCAGACTCGCTTAGGAGTAAGCCTGGAGAGTTTCCAATAACAAGGCGGCAGCGCACCCTGCTTTTCCAATACACGGAGTTGGAATTATCAGTGAAATAGACATGATTTGGCTTCACCTGTGGATATTCCTCTGCGCGGAAACAAAGTGATAGATTATGCCCAAGAAACAACACATAACCATCTGGCCTATTTATTTGCACTGGTTTTCTGGATGCAATGGAAACTTTATATATTTGAATCCCCCAAATTCTGTTCTCAAATGTTGCTTGATCGTCACAAGCATCATGTTTATGCTCAGCTGGAGCTTCTTTTATCCAAACTTCTGGTCTCCGCACCAGCAGCAAATCACCACATGGGCTTCAGCAATGTATACCCTCTGCATCCCATAGGACCCCTGCCTGTCCATAATTATCTTTGTTAGGACAACAGTCCTGCTGAGATCAAAGGCGAAAATTTCACCAAGTAATGTCGCTGCATATACCTGGAGAGTTTCGTTTGAGCTTTGTGCTGTTATGTAATTCTGCTTCAGTCCTGGATGGACATGAAGCTTAAACCGATGATGCACTAAACTGTAAACGTTGATCTGCTTTAATGAAAGGCCGGGGCTGTTGCCCTTCAACTCAAAAAAAAATGGATTTCAAGAGATCGGAGAACAATTCTTATGCTCCGTGGACTGTTGCTTGATTTTTCTCAAATTTGGTGGGTGCAACATAGGGGAATAGCAGAACAAATGGGAGCTGAAAGTTAACAATAATAGCGAACGGATCCGCAAAATGTTTTTTAGCACCATATGCAGTTTGTCCGCAAAATTGGAGCTAAAAGTTAGCAATAAAAGCTAGAAGTTTTGCATAGCTTCGCAAGCACAAAAATTGTTGAGCCAGAGCCGATTCAAAACATTTGTGGCTACAAATTTATGTGTCACTCTACAAATTCTCAAGTACGAGATAACAAATCATCAAGCCAAGGTTGCGGGGGCCACACGTAACCCAAAAGCGTCTTCACGATGAAGGCTGCGACACAGCCTAGAAACTGGGCCAGGCCACCAAAGGGCAGGAGCAGGAAGAAGAAGGCCGCGTCGCTAGCTGTCCCAAGCCACCGATATCTCGATGAATCCTCTGAGTCTGGCAACTGCCGCCTTGGCGGTCTGGAAACGCAGCGCCAACACACAAAGGAGCAACAAGTCGGTGCGAGGACTTTCGTTGCGTCCACCAAGGTCTGCTCCCAGTAAACTGCAACTGTCACGCCGCAACGTCTCCTCCCATGGCGTGGTTCCTGGATCTGTTGGCACTATTCTATTGTTGCTTTGCTCTCGCTTTACGGTATCACTCAACATTGCCGGATAGACCCCGTGTGTGTGTGTGTGTGTGTAGGGGGGGTGGGGGGGGGTAAGGTGCCCCTATGGGCGTGTGCTCCCACACCAAGAGCACATTCAAATTTCCCCACATAGTCTTCATATGCTAGCTCAACAACATTGCCATTTAACCCAAACTTTCCCCACATATGCTTCATGTGCTAGCTCAATAACATTCCATTTAACCCAAACAATTCCAACAAATGACAGAAAATAGCAAGAAAAATAAAGGAAAGCTAAAGAGGATTTATGTGGAATCTTTTGCAGAAAAAACCACGGGCAACAATAAAGACAATCCAATATGAAGATGAACGATTATACAAGGAGCGAAAGTCAAAAGAAGGTTAAAAGTTTTCTATCTAAAAACAGGATTTGTACTCGATCTTTATTTGGGGCTCGTGTCGAAGTTGTTGGCAACACGGGAACACACGTCAATGCGTCATTGGAACAGACAACGTACTTCCTCATGACAGTCGCAGAAGTTTGAGTTGTGGGGAGGGTGGCGAGAACTCCAATATCATCCTGGCTTAGGAAGGGGCCTCGATGGTGGTGCGGTGGTGGTTCCCGGCAAGCGAGGTGGCGGAACCGCGGGAGACAACCAGATGGTAACGCCCTACAAACTGGCATTAGGCAATGGGTATGCTAGAGGCGACAATAGTATGAGATGGGATGGTGAGGTCGCCAACGACCAAGACGGTAATCAAAGTGTGGTGGTGGGGTAACACAGTGACAAAATGGAAGAGAATGGAAAAAAAAAAGGCATAGGTTAGGGGAGTACAGGGCGCGACAACATCATTGTGATGTATGGTGGGTGGAGACAAATGTCGGCAAGGATGTTATATTTGATTGGCACGAAGTGCGCATGGAGAGGGAGAAAGAAGAAAAAAAAATAGTAAGCACGAGAGCATTTGTACCTATGAATCCGTTATGTCATTTGGCCGTCTTTCTTTCTTTTTAGTTTTTAGAGAAATGCTAAATTATAGCCGGCTACAGTTTTTATTGTTAGTGTAATGATGGATCTTTTTTAAAAGCTTTGTACATTGCACTCTTATTTTACTCAACTATTGAATACTTTAGAAATGGAATGCTCGTCCCGTGGCAAGGAAAAACTCGATCCGGAAGTAGACACATCGGAAGAGTCTGAGGGCATAGGCGAGCCTGGCAACAGCATCAGACAGGTGAATTTCTGAAATACCGAAAGCATTTCGATCTATCCATCCATCCATCTCCAAAGCCAGAACAAGGAATTAATGCCCCATCCCTCAGAGAGCATTTCTGCTCGGAGTACTGTAAGACTGGTTGTTGGTCAATTCATTCTCGTGAATCGTGATATCCGGGCAGCCAACGATACTGCCATTCACGTCGTGGCGGAGACCTGCTTATCGTCCAATCTACACCAAAGAAATTGTCACGAGCTTCGTTAGTACGTATTTTCTTTCCTTCTGCTCATACTTCAGTGCTGAGATCTGCATATCCGCTTCCAGTTCTGAATTTCTGAACACATTAGTGCACCTCCACGAACCCCCAACTGATAATAATTCAGTCGAAAACGATAATGCTGTTGTTATTGCGATCTTTAGCATCCGCGATCCGCTGACCGCGTGAGCCTTAAACAAGGTTTAACGCGTAGTACAACGCAACGCGACGACCCAGCTTCAACAGTGCTGTATGCAACAGATTGATAAGGCGTACTAGTAGCTTTCAAAAAGGAGACGTACGTGCGTACAACCTGAACACGCAGCAGATCCAAACAGAACACGATGCCCAGCCGCTTGCCAAACAGCACGCAACGCATACGGATACTTGATGAGATTTATATTAGCGTCTCTGATTCTTCAAATAAAGCTAATTGGCTGCGAAAAGCCAATGGTCGTCCCGTACTCCCATTGCCGTCGGAAACTGGTGGAGATCGATCAATACCATGTGGTTCGGTCAGCTTCGCTACGCTAAACACCAGGCACTGATGCGAGACGAAGCGCATGATTGGCATTATATTGAAGTAAACACTGTGGACAAAGCGATGCAGAAGGATTCGGATAAGCGTCTCTACCATGTTGCAGGTTGGTAGGTCGTCGATCGCACGTCGCAGTGCCAGCGTGTGATCATATGGTAGCGTGCGGCAAGCGATGAGACGAAGGTCGCTGTAGGCGGACGAGACGACGCCATCCTGATTGATCCGCCACCGCCGGGCCTCACAGCATCAGAAAAGGCCCCAGGCACCGACCCCTCTGGTCCATGCTGCCGGGGTAGAATAGAAATGGACCCGCCGCCGTGGTCCGCGGCGCGGCGAGGCGAGCGAGAGAGATGCGTGGCTGCTGCTGGCTGCAGCTGAGCGCACGTAGCAGACATGCTCGTGGTGCCGCGTGCGTCAGCGCCTGGGTTGTTTTCGGCAATAATGCCAGGCCACCATGCCAGGCGGTGAAACGACCTTGATTTCCACGAAGGGAAATCCATAGTGTCGGAGTGTAATATGATCATTTAAATTACATTACCCGATAACAGTTGATTTCATAATCCATACATCGAACAAAAGAGTGCAAATAGAGGGAGTTACAATAACTTATTACATCGCCACAGGACGGAATCAGAGTTCATGCAGCATAACAATAAAAGCTTGAGGTGCGGAAGCTATCTTCTTCTCTCCAACTTGAGCGTAGGCACGAAACCCTCAATCGCTGTACTCCCCAGATGAGTACTCACTCCTTGAACCTGAAACCAAATTTTCAGTACGATTTGTACTGGCCACACTCCCACCCTATGCATTGCTTTGTGGAAGTGGATGCAAAAATAAGGGTATCTCAAAAGGAACCTATAAAGGCTGGGTTTTCCTATGCAATGTTCAAGTATATAAAACAAAAGTATAATAAATAAGTTTTAAACACAAACCCATTCCCTTCATCTATCTCCATCCATATCTATAGCATCATCTCATCTCATCTCCAACACCCTCTCAGACTCTGGTCGACAAGCCAACTCCCTCTTGGCTTGCCTCAGCGGCCCGCAGCCCTCAAACTGGCTCACGGCCGGAAAACACACTCAGAGGAAGGTAGAACACTCCACTCACTAGTCCGGTGCATGCGAAACATAGGAAAGGTCCATAGCGGAAGATTCGGCATATGTATCGATCGATCAACCATACACTCTGCAGAGGTTTCACTAATCCACCAGATAACCATCATCGATGCACGCGCGCACCTAGGCATATTCCGGGCGCCTACTGCCATAGGCGATGCCACTCTACCATCCAGCACTGGATCACTGGAACTGTGAAGAGAGCATGTATCCGCTCCCGAAGAGGATGCCATGCCATGTACCCACTCCCGAAGGGGGTGCCATGATCGTCTCGGTAGGGTGTTAGCTCCATCCCATGCATATACCTTCCTATCACTTCTCGCCTAGCAGTAGTGGCATCGACCTATCCAGCGGTTCGGCCGTCTCCCCCCCATGGAGAGCGAGTGGAAAGCAAGAGATTCCTAGGTCCGGATACCAGCGCAACAGTTCCTAGATTTGACCAAACCGGGATATCTTCATCAGGGTTTATCTTTAACGTGCTACCACGGCACCTTCATCCCGGGCTCCACCTTTCCGAGGATCACACCCAAGGACCACCATCACATCTCAGTTAGCCCGCCACAGGCTCCTCACATGGGAATGTCCAGAACCATTCCCTGGCAAGACTTGCTCCAAAAGCTCGTCGTAGATCCCGGCTCGATCGATTCAACCCTCACCCTACTCCCTGCCGTAAGCTCCACCCCAAACCCGGATATAACATCATCAGCTCACATGCTCATCTGAAACATCAACTCACACATCCAGCCTGGCACCCTCCAGGCCTTCCCCGGGTTCATCACGTCGCATCAAAATGTAAGCGAGTGAAGTATAGAAATTATAAGTATAGCGGATAAGCAGGTGGCTATCATAACAGCGGGTAAGCAGGTGATAGTTTACAACAAGGTAGGGCTCATCAAATACATACTCTATCATGCAGTCCTAGCGCAGGCATAGCATTATAGCAACATGAATTTAAAGCACTAGCCAAACTATAATTGTCATGCGTAATGGGATCTACGAGGTTGGATGGTGTGTGGCACCTTCACTGACGTAGCTGTCGGACTTCTCCTGGTAGTCACTGTCGTCAAGCTTGTCCTCGCTCGAGCCTGTAACGAGATTTAACGGTCGCGGAAGCGACCCCTATAGATTAGCACAAAGAACGAATGCAAAATAGAAGATCCAAATACACTCAAACATAGCCTAGATAGATAGGGCTCGATTTATAGAACATTTGGATATGTGGATCATAATTTTCTGAGCTCGTATGAAAAAGATATGAATTTTCAAAGATTTAACCATTTTCTGAAAAGAACAAGGGCTCGAGGGGTTACGGTCTCAAGGTTACGATCTCGAGGGGTATGCTCTCGAGGGGGTACTGTCTCGAGGGTTAGATCTCGAGGGGTTACGATCTCGACGGTTACGGTCTCGAGGAGGTTACGGTCTCAAGGGTGCGATCTCGAGGGGTATGCTCTCGAGGGGTAC
>CM041632.1:12143392-12173039 GCA_023333625.1 Bothriochloa decipiens | reverse complement strand
TACGGTCTCAAGGGTGCGATCTCGAGGGGTATGCTCTCGAGGGGTACGCTCTAAGACGGAAAACTACTCTGCTTCGACAGCGGCGCTCGGCCGGTAATGGCGAGGTTAAACATCCGGCAAGGGCTGCTCCAAGACTTCGTTAACCCGTGCATCGTTCTCGGGTCGCCAAGGCGAACACGAAGGTGGTCATCAAGTCGGGGGCTTGGTCCCGGTGACGTGCTTTATGGCGAACAGCGGCTCGAGGGTGACAGTGCTCGAGGTGTAGAACTCGAGGGTCGATGCGTCGAGGTGTCAAACTCGAGGGTCTGTCCTCCGACGGGTCAAACTCGAGGGTCGGTTTGTCGAAGGGTCGAACTCGAGGTTCAGCTCGAGCGCGTGATCCGTCTCGGACGAGATTGGCTCGAACGCGGAGTTCCTCCTCGGCGATCGACGGCGGAAGAACCCTCGATTTCTGGTGCCACAAAGGATCTCCGGTGTCATTAACCCGCCCATCGGTTTCGGGACTTCACGACGGTCACGTCGATGGGCTTCAGGGCGACAGCTTCACTTCCGTGTCGAGCTCGACGGCAGACGGTGGCTCGATGGCGACGGTGCCCGATGTACACTTCACACCGAGTCACTACAGCTCCAAATGGTGGCGTAGATGGACGGTTGGAGTCTCGCAACATCTGCTCGAGGTGCCGGCGGTGACCAAAACACACGGCGGAGTCCGCGCGGGCAGCAACTCCCACGGCGGAGCTTCGATAGGTCCACGGTGCACGGCAACGACACTCCGAGAGGGTCCACGGTCTCCATCTTGCCCACTCGATGCAGCTCGTCACGGCGGAGCTTCCCGGCTTCTTCCTGCTCCTCGAGGGTGGTCGATGGTGGCAGGAACGACGGTGAACGACGGCGTTCTGGAGCGGCAACGTACTGACACGTCGACGACAAGGTGGTTCGGGTCGATGCTCTGGTGAGGCAAACGCAGAGCTAGGGTGTGCACGGGGTCCGTCTCATCAAGGCGAGCGCGGATCCGGAAACAACAGAGGTCGAGGCTCAACAGAAAGGCGACTGGGTGATCTCGCCACGGCGGAGCTTGGCGCGCGGCTATGAACTGGGCGGCTTCCATTCCGGCATCCTCCTGATGCCGTGGTCCGAGGGGCTCGGCTAGTCTCGTGTGTGTGTGGGTGTGTCCAGTGAGGTCGGTAGAGACCTGGGCCTACGCGCTCACGGCGGAGCGCCATGGCCAACAGCACGGCGGAGGGTTCGAGAGGGCGGCGATGGCGGGGCTCACCGACGGTCGAAGAGGATGGAGGTGCGGTACAAGTCCAAGCGGCTCCGGCTCGCGGTACTGCTCCTCCTTCCTGCCCTCGACGCAGCAGCAGCGGCTCCGAGTCGACGGTCTCCCTCCTCAGCTCCGGCGGCAGCGTCTTCTTCTTCCCCGACTCCTTCCTTCCCCTTCAGCTCTTCTCCAAACGAGGCTGGTAAGGTGGAATGGGGCTTCACCAGAGCGGTGGCGGCAATCTGGGAACCCTAGGGTGCCGGGGTGCTTGCTTTATAGGGCGGACGCGGTGGTAGGTGGCAGACGGACGGCCGATCACAGCTTTGCTTGATCGAGCGGTCAAGGGATGTCCAAGTCAGCAGCTGGGGTTCGAATTGGGTCCAGAGAACAGCGAGAGGGGGCTAGGTAACGCTAGGTGTCGAAGTTCTTTATGGCGGCAGCGCTCCACTGCGGCGACAGCGCAGGTGCGCGCGCGCGCGGAGAATGTTGCCTGCGGCCGTGGGAACTTTACGCGGGCTGGTCGGTCCAGGTGGCTTGCGGGCGCGCGTCGATGCGGGGCGACACTGGATCCAGCGGTCGAGGGAGGTTGCTTAGGAGCGACGCCGGGGAACAGTGCTGACGCGAGCACGCACGGCCGGTCGGGTGACCTCAGCGGGCGCGATGACACGTGGGTTCCACTTCGAGGCCCCATCGTCAACGACTCATCGGCAACAGAGGCTCGGTGTGGCGCGCGGACGCGCGCGGCTCTTGCTGGGCCGTCGGCCTGGTTGGGCCGCGCAGCGCGGGGTCGAGCGGCGAGCAGGGGGGTCGAGCGGCGAGCAGGGGGTCGACGGCGAGCAGGGGGTCGACGGCGAGCAGGGGGTCGAGCGGCGAGCAGGGGGTCGACGGGGCTGCTCGGGCCTGTCTCCTCCTTCTCTTTTTCCTTTTCTTAACCTTTTTCATTTTCAAATATATTTTTATATATACCTATATATATATGTGGTGTGCTTATTTTGTGCAACAGAATAGTGAGCATACATGGCTCAAATAATGCTAGGGTATTATGCCCTTAATATTTATTTGTGAAAATAAATATTATGTTGTTATTTTTAATAATCAACACATAAACCAAATAAAAATCCAACTCACTCTTTTAATGCAACATGATGATTAAACAAATGAAACATTAAAATGTAACATGTGAACATAGAGCATGGTTATGAGATATTAATTAATTTGCAACATGTGAATGCCATGCATGACATACTAGGGTTGATGCATACGTAAGGGGTAGATGATGACATGTCGCACCACATCACTCAGGGTTTTGTCGAAAAAAAAATTTTGTAGTTCGAATTTTTGGGTCGTTACAGGCGGGGTGGATCAGCTTCAGGATCGCCCACCCTTTTCGGCGTGTCGCGGCCTGAACGAGCACAAGGGAAGGGAAGGACGAAGGATAACGTCTCCGATCTGGACGACGGTCGGATGCGCTGATAGGACCGCGTCATGCTGATGGAGCCAAAAACCCACTGATTGATTGTTTGATGATTCTATCCGTGCTTGATAGTGCTACAGCGACATCGTACTACGTCGATGGAATTGGCCTAGTAACTCGCTTGGATCCGAACAAAAAACATTCTGATTGATTGGTGATTCTGATCCGTGCTAGTGCTACAGCGAGATCGTACATTGATGGTTATGGGACTGTAGTATCGCTTGGAGAGTACTAGTTTGATTGCACACTGATACTGACATACTGTACGTAGCTTGCAGTTCCGTTCCGCGGCAGGACAAGAACACATAGACGGTCTCGCGTGCGCTGCCGGCAACGTTACCCATCATAGTCGGCTCATCGGCGGCCGGGAGCGACCAAAATTGCGGCGCCGCTGTATGGACGGGAAGGGCGGCACCTGCTGCAGCCGGCCAGCCGCAGCCGCATTGGGCAGTTGGGCGGAAAAAAACGTCGTGCACAGGGCACAGGGACAACAAAACCACTCGTGGGTGGTTTTTGTCCATTGCTTGCCTCGTCGGTTTCTCTAGCGCGAGCGCGAGTGACGCGACAAGGTTGGGGTTGGGGTACCGGGGGTGGTTTTTTTTTGTCAGACCATCTCCAACATTTTTATATTTTTGTTTGGCATTTTTAATTTTTGTTAAAATTCTAGAAATCACATATCCAACAGTTTTACAAATTGGATTATTATTTTGGGCAACTTTGCAATTTCGGGGTGAGAACTCTCATTTATGGCAAACGCAAATTCGCTTGGCAAACGCAAATTCGCTTGGCAAACGCATGGTAATGTGGTTGCTGCTGTGTGGCCGGCAAATCTCCGTGATGGGACCTGCTTCTGCTCATCGAATTTAGGACCTTGAGTGGCCGCAAATCTCCGTTTCAGGCACATACAGGTGTTGTGCTTCCTGGCAATCGCTCCTGGCGATGGCTTCCTAGCCGGCACCAACCTGGTTGTCAGTGTTTCGGCCCCGGGTGTCAACACCAACGAGTAAATTCGTAATTGCGTGCTCCCTTAATCCGGTAGGTGATGCAAGAAGGACACGACGATTTATCCTGGTTCGGGCAAAGAAGGCCCTACGTCCAGCGGGGGGGAGAGATATTTCGTGTTATCTTGCACCGAAGCGCTAGTACAGGGGTGAATACAAGCGGGCGTGAGAAGTGTGGGCTTGAGCTCGAGCGTTTCAGGCGCTAAGCTCTCTACACTGTCTCACAGTGTTGTTCTATGATCTAAGCCTTAGTGTCTGATGCTCTTGGATCTCGGATCCTCTGTCTCAAGCCCTGGCGCCTCCTTTTATAGGCGAAGAAAAGGCACAGGAGTACATATTTTAAGTGCTAACGTGGTCGGTGATGTATGACGCCGGTGCCGATCATGTCGGTGTCGCTGTAGAGGTGTACGTCGGCATGGGAGGTCCTACAACCATCGTGTCGGGAGTTGTTGAAGTGTTGACCGGAGTTGTTGAAGTCCCGCTCGAGGGTCGACGTGATAGAGCCGAGGGGCGACGATCGAGGCCTCAGGTCGAGTCGAGGGGGTCGAGTCGAGGGGGTCGAGGCCCTTCGGATAAGGCCGAATCCCGGGAGATGCGGGGAATGTGTTGACTTTCGAGCCTCGAGGAGGTGCCGGACGGGACACAGTGCTTGGTATGGCGTAACAGTGAGGTACGATCCGTGGGATTCTGGGGTAGGGCAGCAAAAGCAGGACTCGACTGCCATACTTGCAACTGTTGTTGTATTAGGCGGGAGCAGGTAAAATGCATTGAATGTGCCTGGATCCGTACGGAGGGTAGGTAGTCGAGGGGTATACTGTGTTTGAGGGCTGCCCATTCGCACGGGCGAAGTTCCGTCCTCGAGGGCGGGCTCGTTCGCTCGAGCGAAATTCCGTCCTCGAGGGGTCCCCGAGTTGTACCCTCGAGCGTACAGTCTCGGTCCGTGTGGTAGCCCGTCGAGCAGGTTGTGGCTTTGGGCTGTCGATGCCTGTTCGTGGGGCGGCCCAGTATGCCTTAGCCTGTGGGCTTTCGAGCGATAGTGAGGGACGTCGTTGGAGGGTTTGCGTTGCTGACCTCGAGGATTAGTCTGGTTAATCGAGGCTTTGGGATACCCCTTTCCCAGATCCTCGACACTGGTCACGACGATGGCTTCCTGGCCGGCAGCAACCTGGTCGCGACGGCTTCTGGTGCTTCAGTCACCTGGCGACGGCATCATGGATACGACTGGGCGATGGCGTGAAGAAAGTCGGGGAAGAAGGAATCGCGCGCGACCAGAAAAGCGTGAAAGGGGGAAAAGCATGCGACCAGAAACGCGCAAAATGGGTCCATAATTTTCGTTTTTGCCAAGTGGAAAATAGAGAACTATTGAAGATTGACTATTTTTATCTTTGGCATTTTCACTTGGGAGCTGACAAACTCTATGTTTTACAAAATAAAAAATACAAAACTGTTGGAGATGCTCTTAGGCCATGGCCCCGGCCTTTCAACATTTATCAAAAGACCACATCAGTTTACAGTTCAGTTTTATGCAAACTCCAGGGCACTTGACTTTAACCAAAGCCAAGGCAAAACCACAATTCTGCTATACATCTACTTAACCCATCATGCAGAAGACCGGCAAAAGAAAACTGCACAATGCTTTATCCCATTACATGAGAACCCCAATTCCATCCTGGGTTGCTCATCAGAGGCTGATTGCTTTGCCATCAGTCCCAGCGGAGATCTGCGCTTCGTTCTTTGCCTCATCCATCTTCAAGCACCTGATGAGTTTGGAGCCTCTCTCCTAGGTATAGGAGGAAACCATAGGACCATACGCGCGACAGTCTTCAACTTTGTCAGATAGTACTTCATTTGCTCCTTCTTCTCCTCCGAGCAGGTCACCAACTAGTTGGTGAGAGTTCCATGCACCATGTATAAGAGTGTGTCCATACCTGTCCGCCCATTTCTCTCAAAACATAACTCATTCCTGAGTTTTCAAATAGACCGGAGTGACAGCAGTGACAATGTTTATTAAAGCATTCTTTTTACTACTTAGCCATAACTTGCCTATGCTCATGATGTTTTCACCTACATTAACATCCATTATCTCAGAAATTACCACCCACATTCTTTTGGCCACAACACAGTCAAAAACACAGATGCTGACAAGATTCTATCTCATTGCAGAATAAGCATGTCTCATCCTCAACTTTTCTTCTTTTTGCTAGGTTGTCTCTAGTTAGGGTCATATTATGAATTAAAAGCCATAAAACATATGAACCCTAGGTGGAATCATAATCTTCCAAACAGATGAGACATGAACTTGCTTGATACCTCTAAAGTTAATTACTTTTTAAAGAGAATGAGAGGAATAAACTCCATTTGAAGTAAAGGTCCAAATCATACTATCCTCTTCATCTGATAGCCGTAGGGTAGAGGCTAACTCCACTACTTCAAGTCATTCTTTGTACATGTCATCATTAAAAGCCCTTTTAAAGGTGCATTTTAGGTTAGTACCATCCCACAATTCAGCAACTGTTTTATTTTGTTCATTGACTATTCTATAAATTGGCCAAAACTGTATGGCCAGACTGCAGGTGCATATCCATACATCCTCCTAAAACCTGACCTTTCTACCATTTCCTACTTTCCAAACATATCCCAGCTTAGCAGCCTGAATAGCCCACATAAAACCTCTAAAAAGCTAGAAGATGGGATAGTTTTAGAGAGAAAGATATTAGGTTTGCTAGTTTCGTATTTGTAATCTAGTAGCTCTCTCCAAAGCTTGTTCCTATCACTATTATACCTTTTGAGGCATGATGCTAGCAGAGCAATATTAAGATCCCTTAAGTCAGGGATGCTAAACCCCCATACTCTTTACACATAGAAACTAGTCCACAATTTACTAGGTGATATTTGTGTGTGTTCTCATCATCATCCCATAGAAAATTCCGGGGGTGGTTCACTTGCTCCCGCCGTTTTCTTCCCCCATGGTCTACTCGCAACGACTTCTGCCGACCTCGGCATCGATTCTACTAGATGCATATGTTGTACTTATGCTGATGTGATGTGAGCAAAACACTACGGCCAGAGACTGAGAGCAGCACCAAGCGTCGTCCACGCACGGGAAAAACTACAACCTCATGGAATTCCAGGGAGTTCCCTGTCGATTATCTCGTTGTGGCCATCCCTGGCGCTTTGACTGGGGGTTATTGCTGAAATTTTGTCCAGGTCACAATCTCATCCGTGCAGTGCTAATGGGCACTATTTTTTCCAGCCATTCCTATGTATGCAGTACTAGACCTTGTTTAGATGGCAAGTTTTTTCAATTTTGTTACTGTAGCAATTTTGTTTGTATTAGATAAATATTGTCTAATTATGGACCAAGTAGGCTTAAAAGATTCGTCTCATCATTTATAATAAAACTGTGTAATTATTTATTTTTTATCTATATTAATTGCTTCATGCATGTGTCAAAAAAATTGATGTGATGGAGAGAATATAAAAACTTAGAACTTTGAAGAGAACTAAACAAAGCCCAGTTCCAAGCTCTTCAAAGTAAGAGCCGACCAGTAATTCATCGCTTTCACTATAGGAGAGAAGCAACATGGGTATTTTGTTAGGGTCTGTCTAGGGGTCACCTCGGTGACCCGGGTGACCCGGTCACTCGATTTTTTCTCTTCTTCTTTCTCCCGTCCCGGCGACTTCTCCTCCATGACGCCCCCGCGGCCGATCCCTACCGCCCGCGACGGCCGCCCTCTTCCGCTTCCCCCAGCGCCACTGTCTTCTTCACCTCCGGCAACCTCGCCCCCACCCTAGCCTGGCCCGGCTGCCATCCGCCGCCGCCAGGGCCCCCTAAGCCGCTCGCCTGCATCCCCGCCGCCTGTCTTCCCTGCGTCTCCCCAGCCAGCCAGACATTTCTATAGCCCACCGGAGTTGGAGAAGAAGGGGTGAGCTCGTCGGAGTTGGAGGAGGAGAAGGACCCGCCGCTCATCGCCGGAGTTGAAGGAAAAGAAGAAGAGAGGGGGAAGGCAGCAGGAGGAGAAAGAGATCCACCGTTCAGGCTCCAAATCGAGCGGCTGTAAAAACCGAGTGACCAAGTCCTTCTAGTCACTCGAGTGAGGTAAAGATTAACTGTTTTGTTACATACTGTACGAAAGGTGCATACACGCTCTATCAGTGGAGGAATTGTAATGTTCAGAAGACGTAGAAAAACAGCGATCAAGTAAAAAAAGGAATTGTAATGTCAAATTTCAGAATAGACGAATTGTAAACGTATCTCCAAATCAAGTTAAAACTTTGCTTTCGCCGGGTTTCTTTTTCGACAATCCTCACGCCGGACTTTGCAACCTCGACTGGCCGCGCCGTCATGTCGTCCCGTCCGCTCCCTAGCCACGCCAAACTCCCCGCCACCGGCGCCTCCGCCTCCGCGTGCCTCCCCCGCCCGCGTGACCGTCACCTCCTGGTCCGCGGTTGGTCCGTCGCCGCCGCTACGCCTCTCGTGGCCTCCTCCTCCTTGGGCCTCGCATGCTGCCATCACCACTCCGTGGCTACCGCCCCCTCCCTGCGCGCATCCTCCTCCGTCTCCACACGGCGCGCAGGCGGCGCTGGCCTCGATGCCCTCACCGTCACTGCTTTCGCGGTACGCTCCACAGTTCCCGTTTCACCTCGCGGTCCTAATCCAGCTGAGTTGGTACTAGCGATTCAGCGAGCGTGTAGGTTTAAGTATCTACTGACTACCGTATGAACATTGTTCAGACACCGAGAACTGAAATGTGAATGCGGGTTTAATTGTGCGTGAAAGGCTTGTGTAGACGAATGTCTACTCAGTTTGTTCTAGTACAATGTAAACAGCTATCCGGATAGACATAGAACGGATTTTGTTGATAGGTCCAAATTTGGCATGCTTATTATATGTGAATTGTCGGAGTTATCACCCAAATGATACGAAGCTGTAAGTTTCTCACTTTTGTAAATTCAACTTCAATAACATGTGGAAGGTGCAGTTGAAGAAAACTCAATATTGTTCACACATTGATGGACTCAATATTCTCACCAACTGTAGAGGGAGACGAGGGATGTGAGCACGGCTGGCGACGCGGCCAGGCGGCCCGACACGACGAGGTGCGCGTGGAGCGGGAGGAGCAGGCACGCGGATGGAGGGGACGCCCGGGAGAGGATGGCGTGGAGCGGGACGCGCAGCGCCGCCATCTCCCGGCGGGCGGCGGGCGGCGAGGCAGCGGCTGCCTGTGGCGGACAGCGGGAGCGGGAGTACACAACTACACAAGGCTTGGGCCGCGCGGCTCGCATTCGCAACGCCCTTTGCTGTTGGCTCCCGCGGCTTCTCGGCCCTGTAGTTTGCTCGAGTTGGGCCGTTCCGGCGGCTGGAAAGGAAAGCGCTAGCAAAATGGGCTAAAGGAGGAGAAATGATTGCGGCGGGCTCGTGCGTTTTCTGCGAAAAGAGAAAAGAAAGGATCCGGGGTGCCGCCATGCTGGTGGTGGGATCTTGCGGTGGCCGCAGTGGTGGTGGGATCTTGCGGTGGCGGCTGACGACAGACAGGAGCTCCTGCTCCCGTATCCTCCCTTTCCCTTTGCAGGCGCCAACAGGCAAGGGCGCAAGGGTCATCAGTTCAGATTCAGATGGACTGGACTTGCCACACACAGGCCGGGCCCGGGCGGCGGGTGGGAGTGGGAGGGACCCCCTTGGGTTGGAGCTGTGTCTGTGGAGGCGGCGACAAGCTGACAGCACGGTGCGTGGCGATGGCATGGGCGGGCACTGCTGCGTGTTGCTGGGCGTCGGCGTCGAGGCATCGCGACATGTCCATTGTCGCCTTCTTTCCTTCGTGTCATCCTGTACGTACGTGCTCCCAAATACTAGGAGAAAAGCCGGCGATTGCCGCGAGAAGCGCGGTCGGCGCGCCGTAGCTTGCTGGGCGGCGCACTGGCGCGGCTGAGCGGCTGCCGGGCCGGTCGGCGCGACGCGGGGCGGGGCGCGCGCGAGCACCTTGCCTTGGCCGCCCACCCCTGCACCTTGATGCTCCCGTTTCGCTCAATGCCAAGCAACATGCGCGAGATTTGGGCTGTCTTCAGCCCATTACCTATCCGTTGCAGCGTACGGCAAATGTCACTGCCAGCCATATCGTGTCCGTATCCTGTGGCTGTGCTCAGCTTCAGCTCTGTCGTCGTCGCTTCCAGTTCCTGTGCGCAAAAACTAGTACTAGCGGGTAGCACCATGCATATAGCAGATCGGCGCTCGGCAGGCTGTGCAGTTGCGGCGAGGCGGCGAGCATTGGTCCCCGTCCCGTGCATGTCATCGTCTCATCGGCCCATCGTGTGCCAGCCTTCCGCACCGCGCGCTGGCCTTTGGCCACTCCCACGGAAGAGTTCCATGTGCGCCTTTGGCCTGCCCGATTCCATCCTAGTCCAGTAGTCCTAGGGGCGAGCAAGAGCAAAGCAAGCTCCTCCCCAGTCTCCACATCACAGTTCACATGGCCTTCACAGTTCTTGCTGTTGTTTGCCGCTCTCTACTGTACTTATGTAATCTTGTGTGGGAACGCTCTGTTTCCTGTTTCTCTCGAAAGCATATTGTTTTTCTGAAGAGGAGCAGCCGAGATTGAAGACAATAAGCTTTTCTTTACCCATCGGTCATTGGCTAGAGTGACGGCCGTACAAATATTCAACGGTCAGCTGCTTGGAATATATAACCCCTCTCTTCCTTGTGTCGCGTGACGAATTTCCTTGCTCAAGTCAAACGGCTCCTAAAACAATTGTCTCTGGAGGGAGAAAAGATGTACTCCGTACGAACTTACGTGAGGCAGGAGAAAAAACTTCAAGATCGATCAAATGTAGCCTACAACACACTATTTATTAAAATGTAAAACGCAACATCTATATAATAGACTAACCAGTATGTCCACATTATTATGTACCGACACAGTCACATAGGCCCGGCTTGATTGATCCAAGGACATAACAGTTAGCTGCTCATAATGAGCTCTTTGGGTGTAAACAAGTCTAGCTAATAGTTTAACTTTATGTTAGCTGAATCCTAAACTAATAACTATTTCACTAGTTGACAAAACTAGCTAATACCAGCTAATATCATTTGTAGCATGTTAGCTATAGATTTAGCTATTAGCAGCTAGTGGATTCAAACAAGATAATAACATATCATAATAAAAGTCTATATAGACTATATAATATATTCCCTCCGTCTTATATATATTTAGCTCTAACAGGCAAACCAAGGTGCATGTGAAATTACAAAAATATCCTTCCGAATATCAGCAACCCTCCTACGTAACTCCCTCGTACAAGGCCATGTATATATTGTTTCTTTATTTTTTTTAATACGAAACGATGAATTAGTACACAGGAAGAGTGGGTGCCCTGTCTCTGGTTTTATTCAGTCATCATCACAATTTGTTTCTTGTCAAGCCTCCGTCAGACCCTAAAGTGGCAAATATTTATGGAAAATTTTAAACCGCACATGTAAAAATATTTCTGGAATGGAGGGAGTACTCTCTTTAAGCTTGTAGACCTTCTCTTCTATTTTCACTATCCTATACTATGCTCTTGCTTTTTTTTTTCACAGAAGAAGTAATTATAGTAAGGCTTGTATTGCTGAAAACAAAATAGCTTCCCACACTAAACTTATATTGAGCGTATATTCCTATAACTGGAATTACAATATAAAATCATGAACATCCTCTTGCTCATAAATGGTGACATCGTATGTAGATGGCTAGATTGTTAGTATTAGGCAGGGTTGGACAATAAGGCAACTTGTTGCTTCTTGTGGGCGAGTATTTTTGCTGTTGTAGCAATGCATATTGAAATGTTAGAGAGGGTTAGGCAATGAAAAACTGAAAGCTTAGTTAGATGAGGATGAAATAAAGGATAATCTTTATGTTGGTTCTTTTGGCGTAGTTAAATACTAAATAACCAAATATAATCAAATAATAATCTAAAGTGCTATGTTAATATAGTATTTTCCTTTAAAGTTAATGTATCTTGTATTCACGATACTAAAATTAGCTAGTTGCCATTTAGATTTTCTTCAACTAATAAACTTCATATAGAACACTAAGCACACATATAGTTTATGAGGCAATGATGTATTTCATGGACCACTGAAGTAACTAATTTGTTTGACATGATAGAATACTAATTTCATATTGTTGCTAATAGTTTCTAAGCAAACTAAACTAATTGCATACCTTCACCTAACAAAGGAAAATCACACAAATCAGCAACTTTATAGTTTGGTATTGAAATGGTTACATCTCATATACTACACACTTAATTTCCGGCCTCGCTTTTCACACGTCCCTAACAAGTTGGAGAGTATCGTAGTTGGTTGGGCACGGAGGACGCGAGCGTGGGGACAGAGAAGGATCATGATTGAGCTAGGAATGACGAGATAGTCATGAAGATGGCCTAAGACACTAGGTTGGGAGATAATGGTCAGTGGAGGCAAACTCAATGGCTAGGATAGAAGACAATTGGTGGTAGGGAGTTGCGTGATCGAGATTTCGTGCGCTGCGGCAAAGAATATGTGAGGTTAAAAAGAACACAACAAAGCAAGGAACAATTGATTTTAACATTCGACGACTTCTACTCATCATATGAAAATAATGAAAAGAATCATATGCCTAACAAAATAAATATTCATTTAACATGCTGACTAGACATGGTGGTGACAGCTAGAAAAGAAAGATGTAACATTATCATTGAAATAATTCTATAATAGATTTCCACATTAATAATGTGTCACAGGGGCAAAGAAAGAATGTGTATATGCAAATGCATATTGGTAGTACTTATAACAAATTAAAAAAAAAAAGTCATAGTGATGATGATGGCCGTATGAAAGGAGGAATTTTTTTGATAACAATACTTCCATGGTTGTTGGGACGAAAACATACATGAGATTGATTTATTTAGACCTTATTACTGAACTCAATGGTAATTTGACAAAATTTGTACACGTACGGTTTAATTCTAGGTATCCTACAAGTGCATACGGCCAACTCTCGAGTCTCTACGCATCCCCTAAAACCCTATCTATGCCAAACCGGGGGGAACGCGAAAAAAAAAAAGTATCACCAACCGGCGGCGGCTGCCAAAAACCTACTCCACCTGACCGCCGCTATAAACCCTACGAAGAGGGTAAAAAGGAGGCCAGCCAGCCGAAGAAACACCCAGAGGAATCGGCCGTTTTTGACATCTCGTATGAGCGATTTCGCTGGAATCCTCGACTGATTTCACCGCACAACAGAAAAAGGAGATAAAACAAGACAAAATCTAAGGAAAACGCAATCACATCTTCTCTTCGTCCGCCGCTGTCGCCTCTCTTCACTGGTAGCAGCTTAATCCGACCCCATTCCAGCCTGCCGCCATGGAGGCGCTGATGGCCACGGACAAATGCTTCTCCCCGGCCAGGGCGATGTCCCCGATGCCGATTATGAGACCCCCTCCATCACCAGAGCATGCCAGGTAAGATGGCACCCCGATTGGATTCTTGAAATATAGACGCTTTTTGCTGTAATCTGTTCCCCTATTTTTGGTGTTCTTGCATCATGGTCTGAATCGTTTCCTCTTTTCTGCGTTGATTCGATGGGATTGGATTGCGGCGGCGCAGTCAGTATCTGGAGGACTTGTTGCAGGAGCAACAGAAGCTCGGGCCCTTCGTGCAGGTGCTCCCAATCTGCGGCAGGCTGTTGAATCAAGGTGAGATAAATTTCAGCTTTATTGTAGCAGGCTTGCTCAGATTCGGTAGTTCATCTGTTCTGTTCCTGTACGAGCTCTGTCTTTATGGTAAAAGAGCAGCCTTTTCATTCATTTGTTCATAAAAGGCACATTGGTTTAACGTGGGATTACTTGTACGGAGAACTCCCACAGTCCGTATGTCTTGGTATACAACATATAATTGTTTGGATGCTGAAAATGGAAGAGCTTTGTCAACAATAGGTATTTAGTCTTGTGTCGATGTTACAAACTATAATGTGCAATTGTGCAGAGATAATGAGAATATCAAACCTGCTTTCTAACTCTGGAGTAAGAGGAAATGAGAGATTGCCACCAATTGCAAGTCCAAACCACATGCATCCATTGCCCCGGGTACCTAATTTCTGTGGAAACGGTTTCGGTCCTTGGAATGGGATGCATCCTGAGGTATCTGTACTAGCTACTGAATCGTTGTGCCGTTTCAGTTTATTCATTACTTGATACCTCTGAACTATGTGCTACAGAATTCATTATGGAAACTTGATACTACATAATGTGCAGGTTGCCTGATATTGAAGTAGAATTGCAAATATAGTTTTGACACTTTGCTGCACTTTTTTTTCCATAATGGCAAAGCTGATTTTGTTGTACTTTTATTAGGATATACTACATACCCTTATGATGTTGTCTTTAATGTGTTTGTCAAACTGCTCTTTGCATGGGTGGCTTGTGGATGTCAAGACGTGGCAATGGAACAAATAAGCTATCTTCTCAGCTACCTTTAGAGCATGCTAACAAATATACGCATGAGTCCCAAAATAATCAGAACTGATATAGTTTGATGGAGTACATGCATTTATAGGGAGGTAGAACCTTGCCTGTTAGAAACTACATCAAATGTTCTTAACATAAGTTTGACTGACCCTTTATAGTGAAAGCCTGAAAAGTTAATTGGAATGTTCCAAGCATATCACACACTTGGTTATTCCATTCTATATATTTAAGTTTTGAATTTAACAGATAGCTTCATTTGTTTTGCTCAATGCATTGGAATCAGTTTAGTAGACATTGTGGAGGGGTGACAAGATCTTTTCCGTATCCAATAGATTAGATCTTTGCTTGCATACTGCTTAACTGTTTTACTGCTTGTCCATTTCATCTCCAATGAAGCAAGCTTAACTTCCAATACCATGACTTTCCAGAGAAATGGTTTTTCTAGGGGAGCCATGGGCTGGCAAGGTGCTGTACAGAACAATTCCTCCTACATTGTCAAGAAGATTGTGCGATTGGAAGTTCCAACAGATGCTTACCCTAATGTATGTTCTTTTCTGGTTAAGACGAAGTGATGATTAGTTGTTACTACTATCAATTTGTATTATTAATTTATTAATTATACCTGGGATATATGCAGTTTAACTTCATTGGCCGTCTGCTTGGGCCGAGGGGACACTCATTAAAGAGAGTTGAAGCTACTACAGGTTGCCGTGTTTTCATCAGAGGGAAGGGCTCCATAAAAGATCCTGTGAAAGTAAATAAATTCTTACTTGTTTTCACAAGCTGATTCTTCGATAACGTTGTTTGTGTCATTTTACATTGAATCGTCAGTGGTCATTATAGGCTAAAATGTTCTGGTAACCAACTGATGTTAATCTTAAGATCTGATACTCCACTTCCTGGGGCAAGCAAACAATGCTGACATGCCATTCTGTCTGTTTCCTGTAGGAGGAACAGCTCAAGGGAAGGCCTGGCTATGAACACTTGGGCGACCCAACACATATCTTAATTGAGGCTGAATTACCTGCTGATGTTATTGATGCTAGACTGACACAAGCACAGGAGATACTAGAGGAGTTGCTGAAACCAATGGTATGTATATGATCCCCTAACCCTCAAATCTGTAATTCATAATGAAGCATGTCATTTTAGGAAAGGTCAAGGAAATGGGCCACTATTAACTTCTGTAACTTCTTTTTCTGCAATTTCACAAAGTATGGATCAACATGCCCTGTTGAAGGGAATATTTTGCACAAATGGAATGATGAAAGGTGTGAAGTAAGAAAGTAAGAACGACACAAACCTATAGATCCATCGATGGCCATGGTTCTGTGATGATGCTTCGGCTCCACCGACAGATGGTCTTGTAGTTAGGGTTAGGTTTTGTGAGTGGAATTAGTAGTTTGGGGTTTTAGGTTGGGAAGGGGATTTCATGGCTATATCGGGGCTAAAGTGAAGATTAAGGTGGTTGTTGTCCAGTGGTATGGCGACGCAGCCATGGCGCCACCCACCATGGTTTGGAGGATGGCGATTGGATGCGGCCAACATCGGTGGCATCATTATTTGGCTAAGTTAGAAAGGATGTTGTCTAGTGAGCGGCGGCCATGGTGGCGGCAGCGTCGGAAAGTGGAGATAGGTGGGGTTTGTGGGAACGTGTGGTGTAGGGAGTGGTTCAAATCCATGATGGGGTATGGTTTTCAGCGGTTGTGCCGCCGACCACAGTTTGTGGAGGTTGGCGATTGGTGGGGCCAACATCGGGGCATCATGATTTGGCTAGGTTAGCAAGGATGCTGCGAGAGGGCGGCGGCGGCGGATAGTGGAGATGGGTGGGATAGGTAGGGGCGTGGGGTGTGGGGGATGGGGAGGGGCTCAAATCTAGGGTTGGGGTATGGGAGGATCAGGAGGTCTATAGTGGAGGAGGCCGTCCAGCATCCAATGCAACCTGGTGGGGCCAGCCTGCCGAGTCTCGGTGGGTGGGTGGAAGTTGAGGGAGAAAGGGAGAGTCCGAGAATGAGGGGTCGGAGGGGTCTTGACATTGTCCGGAGAGGCCTCTTTGTGTAGAGGTGTCATTAGTGGCCTAGAGCATTTGTCACAACTTGTATGTATTTTCCGTAGTTTCTTGCTATAAACAAATTGACAACTAACATCTAGAGTTTCTTGCCACAATTAAACAAATAGACAACTATAACATCTAGATGCACAATCTGCTTTATTCATCATCTCCTGTAATCTCAATCCATTGATGGGTTATCATGCAGGATGAGTCACAAGACAACATCAAGAGACAGCAACTTCGAGAACTTGCCATGTTGAACTCGGTATATCGAGAGGATAGCCCACATCAGAACGGCAGCGCTTCTCCGTTCAGCAATGGTGGCACAAAACAGTGACAGGGAGGAGATTCATCTCTGATCCTTTCCAGAAACTCTCTCATCGTCCTGCTCTCATGACAGACATAGCTTCTCTGATGCTCAAGCTCCCGTGATGGTATTGGAATTCATGCCATTGGTTAGCTGGTGAATTTTGATATCCCTTGTGACATTGACCTGCGGATGAGATGACAAGTAGCGAGGAAAAAAACAGACACCCATGGTTGTGTTTAGAATATTTCGTTTATTGTCCTTGTCGCCGACTAGTAGTGCCGATAGTGCAGAGATGTAAGTTCCAGTATTATGAGCTCTTTGATTGACTTTATGACTCCGCAACATACTTGATTATGATAGTATTTGTCGACATAAATTTTATATCTCGAGGCGCATTTTGTGTGGTCTGATTCAGTTTTTCTTTTTGTTTATTATATATTATATAGTTGAATGGACATATAGTTGAATCGGTATATATACACATAGAGCCTAGCTTTTGATCACAAAAATAGGCTCGTTGGATATCAGAGGTTATTTGTTGGCTAGCTAAAAATTACTCCTAGTTCATTCAAACAAGAGGGCTAATTTTTTAGTCAGCCTTGAACTAGTTATTAGCCAATAGTTAGAAAATCCAGCTATTCTGAACTAATTTTTCGTTGCAAATAGTAACTACCACTGGCTCATTTTAAATTCTTTTACGATTGTTGTTGGTAACTTTTACTCCCTTTGATTTAAATTATAAGTCGTTTGTATTTTTGATACATCTATTTTACTATGTAGACAAAATAGATATATCTAGATGTATCAAAAAAGTTAAAGCGACTTATAATTTAGAATGGAGGGGGTATTTAGCATTTGACTATCAAAAAGTTAAGAAATAATATAGACTGACATGCATAGGCATGATGCAAACTAATCCCCCCCCCGGGCGGCCCCCCAAAAAAACAAAAAAAAAACAACCAACCCTCAAAGAAAAAGAAAGAAAGAAAAAAAGAGTGTTAATATCCCAATAATGTTACTGGGATCTATGGTTGGTGAAAGGGAGAGATCCATGGAAGTGGGGCAACGTTAGAGCATCTCCGAGTGCTCCTAAAAATATATTATCCAACCATTGATTGTTCTATCCAAGCGGCTGAAATGAGTGAGTATAGATTTTCTTTTGGTCTTTTCTCCATCCATTGCCAATAATTGGTAGGGAGAAAAATTAAACCCAAGAAGAAACCACACGCCGTGGAGAAAACAACAAACCAACATTAGGTTGCGTTGAATGACCGTATGAGGCGTCTTGGCAAACGTGGGAATAATTGGGAACTCATTTTTTTCCCCTTTTCTTTTTACCAAAATGATTTTTCAGAATTGATCTAAGCAACTCTTGAAGATGTTTTTTCTTAGTTTTTTTTTTCTCAAACAACGTAGAAAAGCTACATGTCATTTCATTAAAAAGAAAAATATATGAGAAGGATTCTCCCTACAATGGAAAAAAATAAACCCCAAAGAAGAGGAATTGCCTAACGCCAAAATATGTTTTCAGAGTTCCCAAGCAACTAGAACGATCAGAGGAGTTCAGCCCCCTTGCATAAATCTTTAAGGGCCCTTTTGATTAATTGGGACCATCAGCTATAAAAACGAGTTGCAGCAACAGAAGGCGCTAGGGCAGCTAGATTGGGCTCCTGGAAGATCAAGGGCCATTGATCTTCTCCCACTGAGTAACCTGCTCGTCTGCTTGGCAAGACGATCTGAGGCCCAACACCGGTTGTTGACTGCTAGCCAAATAAATAATTTGCATCTTAAAGAGCCAATTGTTGATTGCGTTTCGAAGGAGCAAAGCTTATGATACTAACGAAGTAGGCATTGTAAGCTGACTTGCTGGTGTAGGAGCCTGAATTGCAGACCTCCGCCTGCCAATTGAGCTCCCAACTGCGGAGGTATTCAATGTTTACTAGACGGTTTTGTTGCTGAGGGCCCGAGCCACCGTGCGCCGCTTGGTCGTACCCTCCGTCCCGTGAAGTTTGTCGCTCGGGAATTATGAGTGCGAGGGGGCACGCTTTCAAATGACAGAGACAACGGGACGGAGAGAGTACGCTTCGGTATGGCTCTGAACAAGAAAAGGAGCCAGTTGTAGTGTTGTACAGTAAGGAACTCATGCAATAAGTGATCTATCCAAAATTCTGTTGAATGCCCTTTGCCCAAATTTTTGTTGTCTTGCTAAGCGCAAGTTGGTTCAGTGTGTGGTAGCACCGTACCAATAACAACTACGTAGCTCAATGGGAAGTTCTTTTTTCTTGACAAAGTCCCAATGAGCAGTTGAGATCACCTGGCAGAGAGGACTAGCAGTGCCTTTGCGCTTTCTACTGTATCATCTGCGCCCATTTTTCCAAAGGAAAGCGTAACGTTCGTGCTGCCGCGATAATTGATGTCTGCGTTGGGCCCCGCCTCCAGTCTCCAGGGGCCCATCCACGGGTCTCCTCCTCCCGCTGCCTACCGGCCGGCCGCACTGAGCCATTGACCGCCTCTGGGGCCCTCGCCTACCACGGCCCCACCTGTCTGTCGTGCCGCCGAAACGCCCGTCGCCTGCTGGGGCCCGCCCACCCCACCCACCCCCCACCGCACGTCACGCCGTAACGCGCGGCGCCGGCCCGTCGTCCATCCCCTCCGTGTCCTTGTCTGTCCGCATGCGCCCGCCCGCGCCGCACGCCAACGCCGCCCCCGTAATTTTCTTTCCGCCGCGAGTCGCGGCGCCCGCCCGCCCGCTCGTGGCCGGTGCCCCGCGCGCGTCCGCAACCACCGCCACCGCCTTCCCACTTCCAAATACTCCGGCGGTCCTCCTCCTGCCGCTTTCCCCGTTCCTTCCTGTCTCTGCTGTGCTCTGCCCTCTGCCCTCTCCTGCCATTCCACCTGCTGCTCGCTGCCCGCTGCTGTGCGTCGCTCGCTCACCACCACCAGCCGCCAGTCGCCGCCCGTGCGGCGCTGCCATTCCGCCGAGGAGGGGGGAGCACGCGTGTCCGAGCCTTGCGTTCCGCGTCGCATGGGCTGGTGCTGTCGCCAGCCGCCGCCGCCAACCGGGTGCCTGCCTGCCTAACCGGGAGCCGATTTCCTTCCTTGCGTAGCTCCATTTCCGCTGCACAAATAGCGCGCCACTTTCCCAAACTCCCGTCGCGTGGCCGGGCCCCTTCCGATCCTGGCCACTCCGTGCGCCTAGGGCGGGGGCGATCGGTGATGGAGTGGGGGGACAGGCCCAAGGCCTCCGCCGCGGCGGCGGACGAGAGGGCCGCGGGAGGGGAAGTGCTCGGGGGATACGTCAAGGTCATGACGGACGAACAGATGGAGGTGCTCCGCAAGCAGATCTCCATCTACGCCACCATCTGCGAGCAGCTCGTCGACATGCACCGCACCCTCACCGAGCAGCAGGACACCATTGCAGGTCGGTTACGGGCAAAACCAATTGCTAGTGCTCTCTAGCCTCTCTGCTCGTCTTGTTGTCTGTTCTGGCCTTCTGGGGTTGCAAACGGAAAATTGGGTGATTCCTTTGCTTTGCCTTTGGACTTGCATTGTGGCTTATCACTTTGTCAGTTCCATCTTTGCTTCTTTGTCCACAGAGAAAAACCGTGCCTCCTTTTTCGCCATGACTTCTCTAAAGGTCGCACCCTTTGTTTATTTATGAATAGAGCTAATTCTGGTGTTACAAGAAACTGCGATTGCTAATTACGAAAACGCTCAAACTCTCATTTTTACTAGCCATCAAATGCATAGTTGTTTATCACTTCATGATCAGGTTGCATTCATCCCTGTTGGGCTTCTGTTCAATTTATGCCCACTACTTTAGTCTGCCATCTCCAATTGGTGAAGACTGGAGGAGTATCTTTTCACTCTTCATGTTGCTAGATGCATAGTTGCGGCTGTCTTGTCTGCTTTACTCTGCTAGGCTTTTGTCTAGTCTGTTTTATTACTCTGCTAGCCGTCTAATGTGCTATCCTACAATGGCAATAATGGGTATGGGGCTAGTAAGAATGTGTGTTATTTTCTGTCATTAATTAACTGTAGTGATTTCTGTTGGATTTGTTATTAGCACGAGATGTTACTCGTAACATATCTTGGTAAAAAAATTGTAATGACCATCCTTTTGACTGGTCTAGTGAAAGCTACCTTGTATCCCTTTCTTTTTTCCAACATGCCAGCTTGCAGTGATGGATTTTAGTAACTTATTTAGAAACCAACAATGGAAACCAATGATACTGTTCTTCACCTTAATTCAGTTTCAGTATGGAATCTCCTGGTGCAGAATGTGGTGCATTCCCCATGATCTGTTTTCCTGTGAATCAGATAGATTAAAAGTGCTTGTGTATGTGATCTGATAGCTGCAATAGTTGCACTGCTCTATTTTATACTACATGCCTGCTTCAACCAATAACCCCCTGCATTGTTTCTTTGTGGCGAAGTTAAGACACACTACTTTGATTGCAGAAAGTAGAGCTTGCAGGCAGAATTCCATTTTGTCTGGTTGAACAGAACTTGTATTCATTTGTTTTGTACTTTGTATATACTTGACAGTAGGTTGTAAGTGCCAACACATCAAAGTGGGAATAAGTTCAGTCAATACCAAAGAGTGGGAATCCTTGTCTTATTTGTTTCTCTTTTTTCGAGTTAGTGACCTAATGAACATGCATTTGATTAATATCTAAAGGTCTTCATTGTTGCAGAATGATTGTCTAATATTCAGTTTTTCTCTATATGACAAATTTTCTATGCCCAAGCAATTACTTCCCCTTTAATTGGAAGATTAGCACGGCCAATTGCACAAACAAATCAAGAAATGGTCCTTTGATTAAAGAGATCATAATGAACAACTATTAAGACATGATTGTCATGTAGGGCGGGGGCCAACCAAGTGCTATTTTGTGCCACGTGCACCCTGCCACCCTGATTATTCCATATTCTTCTGCTGTCGTGCAGAATCTAAGCTTGACTTTCAGGGTGCTATAATCCGTCCATGTGTCTTTAGTTGGGCCAACACACATTTTTACTATGTGATTGCCATTTGTTATTAACTATAGCCATTACGTACCACATTTAATATGTAGTATTTAAAATTTTCCAAACTTGCCCGTGCTGTAATCAATTTATATACTCCAGTTAGCTAGTTTTCTTCTCAACTTGTGCATAAACCTTTTGATTTTAAGTTTTGAAGCCATTAATACTTGTGATGGCCATACAAGAGTAACACCTGTAGCTGGGTAACTGTTTTTGGAACCCTGATCTGTACCACCGCAGGAATACACCCCCCCCCCCCCCCCCCCCCCATACACACACACACCCCCACCCCCTGTTACATAATCTTTAAAACAGATTTTTACTGAATTTTCCCTTCCCGCTCTATAAATATTTTAATGTTCCTTTGTAATGTATACATTGTCGATGGAATATAGCCTGCTCTTGTTTTCTGATCAACTGAATTTTGGTTTCTTCCTCAGGAATGAGGTTTACCAATCTGTACTGTGATCCTCTAATCATCCCTGGAGGTCACAAGATCACAGCAAGGCAACGATGGCAACCAACACCAATGCAGCTGCAGATCTTGGAGAACATCTTCGACCAAGGCAATGGAACACCAAGCAAGCAGAAGATAAAGGAGATTACAGCAGAGCTCTCGCACCATGGCCAGATCTCAGAGACAAACGTGTACAACTGGTTTCAGAACAGACGGGCACGGTCAAAGCGGAAGCAGGCTGCTTCATTACAAAATAATGCTGAGTCTGAAGCTGAGGTGGATGAGGAGTCTCTTGCCGACAAGAAGCCGAAGTCAGATAGGTCGCTCCAGGATAACAAGGCTATGGGCACTCACAGTGCTGACAGGATCTCAGGGATGCATCACTTCGACCCAGATCATGACCAAATCGGTGGCATGATGTATGGATGCAATGACAACGGCTTGAGATCGTCTGGCAGTTCAGGCCAGATGTCCTTCTATGATAACATCATGTCGAATCCAAGTATGTTCTCTACAACCAGTGTTGTTACTTCATTAGAATGTAAAATTCTGAAAAGACTGTTACTAAAATACTGGCATCGGTTGGTTTGTGCAGGAATCGATCATTTTCCGGGGAAGGTGGAGAGCTCCCGGAGCTTCTCCCATCTCCAACACGGTGAAGGCTTTGACATGTTTGGATGACATGCTGCTGCGCTGAGTTATTACCGTGTAAAAATTGAAGGTTGACACAGCGTGCGTTCAATTTGCTGACATGAAAGCTTGCTTATCTTGGATGCCACCCTGTTGCTTCTCACGGTCTGGTTAACCACCTCCGCGGATGGTAGCTAGTGAATGAACCTGCTCTTTGGAATAGCTGTAAGAGGTTATATATAGTACGTAGTATTTGCCAGTTGTCTATATACGCTAAATTATCAGCATGTAAATCTCCATGTTTGCAAATTTAGCACGAGACCACTCCTATGCAGCAGCAGCAGCAGTTTGTGGTTAAACCTGTACCTTCGTGTGTGTGAAACTATTTCTTGGTTGCTTTTACTCTATTGCATACAGACATGTGGACAGCGATGCCTCGTTAGCAAGTGTTGACAACCACTGCCCTGTCTGCCCAACTGCTTGTAAAGCCCGTTTTCCACGCATTCACATCATCGGCGATCCGTCGTCCGTAGCCGCTGCGTCCTGGAGATCATCGACAGCACTGTCGTTTTTCCGACGCAGGCGCGGAAAGCTGCCTCGGTGACTGCAGCCTGTTGAGCTCGTCCATCCACACACCAAACAGCCAAAACGGCGCGCCAGCGTCCCGATTCACATAATCACATGATCCCGCCGCCTCTCCCATGTGCCCCCTTCTGGTTAGTTTGCCAGTCGGCAGTCGCGACCCCAACCTCGGCTCCGACCGTTGCCATTCGGCAGTTGCCACCCCAACCTCGGCTCCGACCGTCGCTCACTGGCCCGCCCAAACTGCCAAACTGGCCGGTCCTTCCTGGACGCTTGACATTGGGATGACAGTATGACACCTCAGGCAGCCGCCGGCTGGGCATGCGCGGAAGGCGTTCGACCAAACACCGCAACGAGATGAACACTGAAGTTGCCATCAGCGTCAGTCTTCCTGATGAATTGCGTCAGTAGCTCATTATATACCCCGCATCTGTTTTCCTTTACCAATGTCACTATTACATCACACCCTCTGATCCCAGCAGGCTCCAGCACACTTCACAACAAACTCATGTACAGACCAACTCCTCACCTGCAGGTAAGGGAACACCACCGGACCACCCCCACCATTACTCCTACCACTACTTACAGAAGCTAGTTCAGTACCGATCACTGTCGGTCGTCAGGTGTCTACAAAACCATCTCCGGCGCCAGCAACTCTACCGAGGAGCCACCATCCCGGTGGGGACGCCGCTGTCCGCCTGATCACTGCCGGAAATATACGTGGACACGTACAGGGCCCCGGAAGTGGTGGTCGAGGACGATGTCATGGTCTTCGCCAGCAAGCCCGGCCCCGAGGCCGAGGACAGGACGTCCTCCCCCTCGGGCAGCATGCTCCGGATGATCTCGAGCTCTCTGACAATGTCAGACATGTAGGGCCTTGCTTCGGTCTCGTCCTGGCAGCACTTTATTGCAAGGGAGAGGAACCTGTTTACACACTCGGGAGGGTATGACGACATCTGGCTATCGGTGATCCCGGAAACGTCGCCTGACTGGTATGCGATGTTTACCTGCAGCAATAGAAAATTGTTCGAGTTTTAATTCATCTGTCTGAATCCAATACAATCAATAAAGGTGCTCAATATAATGCGAATAAGATGCAGCTCGTTTCTTTGACATAAGCAAATCCAAACCTATGTATTTTATGCTAGTGAACAACTGAACATAAGGATGTATTCACGGCTTTTGGATGAGATAAGAGGGATGAGTTGGTTTCCTAATATAAGTGTCAATGCTGCAGCCACGCATACTCTCGATGCTTCACAATATATTTTATCTATAGACGAGTAATTAAATCAATAAGAGCTGGAGTGGAAACTTTTTACCTCTCTAACAATGTTTTTACCATGCTGGATTGGCTTCATTCCAGTCAATAGTTCAAGAAAAACAACACCTAGGCTATACACGTCACTTCTTTCCGTCAGTTTATGAGTCAGAAAATATTCTGGATCGAGATAGCCCTGTCGAAAGAAAAAAGGGAAATATTATGATCACCTAAATTTCCACACCATATCAGTGGGCTCACATATTCCCTGTTATATGTCAAGAAGCAGTAAATGAAATCATGGTGAGTGTGGTGTTGCTGCTTTGCTAGGTGTGACGTCACTTACTGGGGTGCCCTTAACAACAGTGGAGATATGAGCTGGCAAAGTCCCTTCAATATCAGGCACTGGAGCAAGCCTCGAAAGACCAAAGTCAGCCACCTTTGCTACAAACTTGGAATCTAGAAGAATATTGCTGGCCTTAACGTCACGGTGAAATATAGGAGGATTTGCCTCGGTATGTAAATATAGAATTCCTTTTGCAGCACCAAGCGCAATATGGACCCTCTGACCAAAGCTCAGAGGTCTTTCAGTCTTAGCTGTGAAAATGTTAAGTTTGATTATATATGTGCTTCATCAGATTCAAGCTATGCACATTAAATAAGTCAATGATAAGCTAAAGCTAAACCAAAAGCTTCATATGCAAACATGCAATAGCAATAATGCACGCCAGATATAAATTCCATGGAATAGATGTGATCATGGGGATGTCTTTAATGTGAAAGCACATGATAGTCCAGTTGTTTTATTATTATATATTGTTAGAATGACTAATTTTTTTATTATAGGCTAACCCTAGAGAGGTTAGCTATATAGGAGACACACATGGGCCTCATGGGCCTAAACTCATATACTCCAACCCCCCCTCCCCCCGCAGTCTGAACTACCGGCGCAGCGGAGTTTACAGACTAGACACGAAGAGAAGCAAGTACAACACACGAGCCCCCCCACAGTCGCAACTAGCCACCAGTGATGTTGAGGCTGAAGCGGAACTCGGCGAAGGTCGAGGACGGGAGACCTTTGGTGAAGATGTCGGCGAACTGGGAGGTGGTCGGGACATGTAGAACCCGAACATCGCCGATGGCGACCCGATCCCGAACGAAGTGGAGATCGATCTCCACATGCTTGGTCCTCTGGTGCTGCACAAGGTTGGTGGAGAGGTACACCGCACTGACGTTGTCACAGTAGACCAGCGTGCTCCGGGAGAGAGGGCTGTGAAGCTCAACGAGAAGCTGCCGGAGCCAGGAAGCCTCAGCCACGCCGTTAGCGACAGCGCGGTACTCCGCCTCGGCACTGGAGCGGGAGACGACCGGCTGGCGCTTGGACGACCAGGACACCAGGTTGCCACCCAGGAAGACGGCATAGCCGGAGGTGGAGCGCCGAGTGTCCGGGCACCCGGCCCAGTCAGCGTCAGTGTAAACGGCGAGCTCGGAGCAGGAAGACCGGTGAAGGAGCAAGCCGTAGTCGACGGTGCCGCGGAGGTAGCGGAGGAGGCGCTTGAGAGCAGTGAGGTGGGGCTCTCGGGGATCATGCATGTGAAGACAAATCTGCTGCACTGCATAGGTGATGTCTGGCCTGGTGAAGGTAAGGTACTGAAGTGCACCTGCGAGACTCCGGTATGCCGTGGGGTCGGCCACTGAGGGGCCCTCGGCCTCTGACAGCTTGCCCAGAGTGTCAACTGGAGTGGAGCAGGGCTTGCAGTTAGTCATCCCAGCTCGCTCCAGGATATCAAGAGTGTACTGCCGCTGGTGAAGAAGAAGGCCGACGGGACGAGGCTCAACAGTCACCCCGAGAAAATGGTGGAGCACACCAAGATCCTTCACAGGAAACTCCTGCTGAAGAGAGCTGATGATGCGGCTGAGTAGTGACGAACTGGAGGCTGTGAGGACAATGTCATCAACGTAGAGCAGCAGGTAGGCAGTCTCAGCTCCACAGTGAAATATAAACAGAGAAGTATCTGACTTGGCCTCCACAAAACCCATTGTCACCAGGAAGGCAGAAAACCGGGAGTGCCATGCCCGAGGGGCCTGCTTGAGGCCGTAGAGAGACCTGTTGAGCCGACAGACCATGTCTGGACGTGAAGAGTCAACAAACCCCGCTGGCTGGCTGCAGTAAACTGTCTCAGTGAGAGTCCCGTACAAAAACGCATTCTTGACATCCAGCTGATGCACTGGCCAGAAGCGAGCAAGGGCCAATGAGAGCACCGTGCGGACGGTGGCCGGCTTCACCACCGGGCTGAAAGTCTCATCGTAGTCGACTCCAGGGCGCTGAGTGAAGCCCCGAAGAACCCAGCGAGCCTTGTACCGCTCCAGGGTACCATTAGCCCGCCGCTTGTGCGTCCAGATCCACTTGCCGGTGACAACATTGGAGCCGAGCGGACGGGGCACCAGATCCCATGTCTGGTTGGCGAGGAGAGCCGCGTACTCCTCTTCCATCGCGCGGCTCCAGTGAGGGTCCGACAAGGCGTCGCGAACGGAAGAGGGTACAGGAGAAACCTGCGTGTCATCGGGCATCGCCGCAAGAGCTCGGGACCGCAGGGTACCCGCCGCGTGCCGCGTCACCATAGGGTGAACATGCCGCGGGTGGCGGTGAAGGAGCGGTGGGTGGTACACCGGCGGCACGACACGGGCTGCCGGAGGCGGCGGCGGCGGTGTAAGCGTCGTCGGCGGTGAAGAGGCCACCGGCAGCGGAGGCGCCGGCGGCGAAGAAGATGCCCCCGGTGGCGACGGAGGCGTCGGGTCCACCCGCGCACGGCGCTGGTAGACAAGCACCGGCTGAGCGAACCACGCCGGGGGTGCAGGAACCGGCGTCCCCGGCCCCGTGTCAGGTGGAGGAGCCGGGGCCGCATTAGAGGGCGACGGTGGAGTCGGGGCCGCACCGGAGGACGACGCCGGGTCCGCCACGCCCTCTAATGCCCTCTAATGAGCCCGCGGAGGACGTTGAGGACCAGGATGCGGTCCTCCACGGGCCAGCCAAGGTCACCGAGGGAGCCGGCCATCCCCTTCATCCGGCGGCAGAACTCGCTGACGGAGAGGTCGCCCTGGACGAAGGTACGGAAGCTCGCATCGAGACGCAGAGCCCGTGCCTCGGCGTTGCCCAGAAACTGGCCCTCAAGGGCAAGCCAGGCCCGGCGAGCGTCGATGGAGTTGCTGAAAGTCCCTAGTTTGGTTTTGGGTAATTGATGAGACCTAAGGACTAACCTTGTTTCTAAGTGGATGATTTAGAGAAAGGTAGTCCATGCCAAGTGGAGCTCAATGTTGAGGCATGACATGAAGTTATGCAACCTAAGCATGGTGAAGATCAAGATGGGCTTGGCTCGATGGATCGGTTGGAAGTGTGAAGCGCAAGTTGAGGCTTCGAAGCGAAGGACCGTGCGATGGTGAAGCTTGGGCATGACTTGGCGCCGATGGACCGACCAACGGTGAAGAGCAAGTAATATCAAGATCGATGGACCAAGACCGTTGCATGATGACATGGAGTGTCACGTATCATGTAAAGGCTTGGCGGTTGAAGGATCGACAAAATGGGCTCAAGGCAAAGGTATAACCTATAGGGCCATTTTGTTTTTTGCACTCAAGACACCATAGAGGGTGTGAGTGGTTTAGGATCGATAGCCGAACTATGAAGAGGGGAGATCTTCGGTAATTCGGTTCATGAGTGCTACTAGGTCCATCATTTCATGTGATTGCATTTAGGATCTAGTGCGCGATGAAAGTCCTTTGAAAATGCTTTGGAAAAATGCTAACACACATGCACATGGAGATGTCACTTGGTGGTGTTAGCACATTTGCAAAGGCGGCGGTATGATTGTAAGGTTGAGTTGGGTTTGGTAACCGCTCATCCTCCCCCCGAGCTTGCGAGGGGGGATTCGGCGCCTTCGGGAAAATGAGAGAGATATTTTCTATTGCGCCGGATGCAAATTCGTTGGAGAAAAGAGGGCGTCGTCGCGGGATTGAGAATGCTCATATTCTAAGCGTCGGACGCTGAGCGCCGGACGCTGGCCCAGCGTCCGGACGCTACACAGAGAGTACCGGTTGAGAGACAGAGCGCCGGACGCTGCGCCAGACGCTTGCGCCGGACGCCGGCTCGGCACTGTTCAGCGTCCGACGCTCGTGAGAAATGAAGGCCGAGGTTTCAGCGCGTGTGAAGCGCCGGACGCCAGGGTGTGCGTCCGGACGCTACTCAGAGAGGGTCGCAGAGTAGTTGGTGTCGCCGGACGCTGGCCGCCGGACGCCGAGGGGTACCGCCGGACGCTGACGTGTCGTGGGAGTCGACCGTTGGAGGCTGAGCGGCAGAGGCGCCGGACGCGTCCGGCGCTAGCGGCAGACGCGTCCGGCGTGTGTAATCGAGCCGCCCGAGGGGCAACGGCTAGTTTCAAAGGATGGGGTTATAAATAGAAGGTGGCCGGTCCTTGTGGAGGTCTCTTGGCTTTTCTAACACTCTTGTGCATCCTTTGAGCTAAAGCTTCTCCCTCCTACTCATCTCTCTCGCTTGATTGCTAATCTAGAGTGAGATTGAGTGATTCGAAGTGCATTGCATGAGTTGATTCATCTAGTGGCACTTGCGAGTCGTTTGGCCGGTGATTTCTTGTTACTCTTGGAGAGTACCGCTCCTAGCCGGCTTGGAGGTTGTTTGGAGGCGTTGGGAAGAGTTGGTGATTGTTCTTGCCCACCTCCGATGATTGATTTGTAAGAGGTTCTTGTGCTTTTCCTCGGCGGAGTGCCAAAAGCAACTCTAGTGGAATGCGCGTGTCATTGAGTTACCACGCTTGAGAGTGGTGTCTTGCGGTTCCCTTGCGGGGAGTGCCTTGCGAGGCAAGTGACTTGAGGGTCACACCGAGGATCCATCTAGGTGTTGGTCGACACAACCGGTGACGTAGCTTGTCGGTGCACAAGTGAACACCGGGTGAACAAAAAGTAATTGTGTCATCTTCTTGTTCCCGGTGATTGGTCTTCATATTGTGATTGTTGTCATATTGTATTGATTACATATCATCTTGGTGATTGGCAACATCTTCTCTCCACCGTCGGTATAAGAATCACCTCTCTACCTT
>CM041632.1:12017309-12142992 GCA_023333625.1 Bothriochloa decipiens | reverse complement strand
CGGCCGCGGCGGCCGCGCCCTGGCCCGCGGCGGCCGCGAGCAGGAAGGGGGCGGCGGCCGCGCGCCAGGGATGAGCAGGGCCTTGCGGCCCCTGCGACCTGGGAGTAAGATAGAGGGGGGAAGGAGGAGGAGGAGAAGGGAGGGGGAGGCGGCCGGCCGGCCATGGGCAGCGGCGGCCTGCCGGCGGCGGCCTGCCTGGCGGCTGGGTTAGGGAGGGGTGGGAGAGGAGAGGAAAACCCTAGCTTGATACCATGTTAGAATGACTAATTTTTTTATTATTATCTAACCCTAGAGAGGGTAGCTATATAGGAGACATACATGGGCCTCATGGGCCTAAACTCATATACTCCAACATATATGATGGTAATATGGAAAACAAAGGCAAATATTTGAACATGTCACTTTCCGCTTACCAGAAAGATGATCACGTAGGGTACCATTGGGCATGAACTCATACACCAGCATCTGCAGAACACTATTCTCTATGAGGGGAGTACTGCACACTCAATAAAAAGACTGCACTAGTTCTAAGCACATTTTCCAATACTTTAATTCTTTCACAATCTGTAGAGAGCTGTGGAAAAGTTTTCAACAATATACTTGTCCATTAATAAGTAAAGGATTGGAAGACACACCTGCTCGTCTTCTTCATCACAATAGCCAACAAGAGAAACCAAATTGCGATGATGTAATCTTGACAACAATTCTATTTCTGTGCAGAACTCCTTTGAACCTTGCAGAGAATCTTCATGCGCACGTTTGATTGCCACAGCTGTTCCATCAGCTAAATTTCCTCTGTAAACTTTTCCATAACCTCCTTGACCAACTTGAGCTGAAATATCAAAATCCCTTGTTGCCGCAGCCATTTCGTCAAATGTGAAGCATTTCACGCCATCAACCTTGACAGAAAACCTTGAAAGTACTGCCAAATAATATGCATCTTTAGAACATGTGATCATTTTGGAAGAATAGATCTTGCTATTTGGGCGAACGTAACGTCTACACCATAAGGCTAAATTTTACATATCACAGCGATTAAAAAATAAATAATTTTACTGTTCATAAATCCTAATATGATGCTTTAAAATAGGGTCACAAAAGCAAGAGTTACAACTTAGTTCCAAATTTCCAGATTTACATATGCAGAAAAAAGTATCTTTTTACTAAATTATGTTCGTATAAAAATTCCTGAATAGATTTCCTTTTCATCTTTAAACAGCAAGGCATGTAAGTTGTTAGATAGCAACTTTCAATCGATACAGCACACGGGAAGCTATTTACAATCTTTTTTGTAAGGATAAAAAGGAAAGATGACTTACATGACCGTCTTGAAGCTGTTCGTTGTTTTCTGCACTTTTTCATTATAAAAACTGTAGAAAACACAGATACTGCAATGGCAGCAACAATTGTCCCTACCAAAATCCCAGCAAGTGCACCACCTTTTAAACCTGATGACACCTTAGTAGGAAGTTCTGAAAAAAGGTAATAGTCAGTAAACCAGAGGTTTATCAAATTGGTTGTTGTATTTTGCGCAAGTACAACAGTATGGAACATGTATACTTTTGTCTAGGAAAAAGAAATAACAGATATAGGTGTCAAAAAAAAAGAAATAACAGATACACTCTGACGGTTTCGACTAATAGTTTGGTATGATAAAACTACGAATAAATTGCCCTGCTGCAAAGTAAGTTTCACATACCATCTGCGTAGGGACCAAGTGTGAAATTGAGAAGCTCATATGGACCAAAAACATCTTGTAGAGTGATCTGCCATCCAGCAAGTACTTCCCTGAGCCGCAGCACCTCAGTTATATTGAATAAATTCGTATTATTTGGGAATAACTTTAAATGTGTATTCAGCCTTGGTCCGGGCTCCCTTATGTATCGTTCAATGTACAGCTGATAAACACGCAAGTCCAGCAGAGAGGTTAAGTCGTTCTCAAAGTCTTCTTTATAGGGTAGGAAGTCTGATATTGCTGGACTCTTTAGTCGAAATCCAACTCCCAGAGGCACAGCACATAAGCAAGGTATAGGGGATGCTGGATTGTATTCATGATCTGTTGGGCAAGGAATACACGTTGTACTAACTTGCCTTCCCTCTCCGGATGGTTCTTCAATTACAGAATTAGGTTGGCAAAGATTAGCTGCTCGTGCTGCATTAGATGTCGTACATACAGGGTTTCCATAAAGTCTGCAGAAAATGATATTATTCACTGTGTCAGAAACTCAGAAAGATTCAGTTGGAAAGTTGAGTTTTCTTTATCAGTGTTATTCTATGATCTGAATAACAGTAATATCTGTCATACAGATCTACATCATTAGTGACTGAATGACAGGTAAAGCTACTGATTAGCAAATTCATCAGAACTTTGCAATTGAAATTTCATATCACCAGCAAACTATACAGATGAACATATTACATGAGTGTTCCTTCTCTACCAATGAAATGAGCACTGCCTCATGCTTGTTCATTCCCAAAAAAAATGCATAAGTGTAGACTAAAGAGAAAATATCTCCATGGTAAAGAAACTTACAGAACCGTGACAGCTTCTGGAGGCTCAAATGCAGATGGAATAGCGTCAAGGGAGTTATTTTGGAAGTCCCTGCGTTATTTGAATACTAAATTACATAAAAGTACATATCAAACCGAATTGAGAGAACATATGTGAATGTTGTCGTACAGAACAAGGGTTCTATTTCCCGTAAAAGTAATATTACTCCAAATTGTAGGTGGAACAGAACCGTTTATGAGATTCCCATTGATTGACCTGTAAAATGGCATTTTGAGATTACACAAAATAAGTAGTAGAAAAGTTTTGGCTAGCACATTGTTACTTGAACTTGAAAGGAATGTTCATTATTATTAGTTTGACATGGAAAGAATGTTTTTTCAATAGCAGGATGTTAGTGGTGCATCAAAATTTCGATAAATTAAATAGTACTCACAAGAACTGAAGATTAGGTAGCCCTGAGAAGTTTGGTGGAACAATTCCTTGAAGAAAGTTATGTGATAAATCACTGTCAAAACATAGAAATTAGCTGTGTTCTACCAAAAAAATAGCAAGATGTCAAAAGCTACATACATTGTAGTGACAGTTGAAGCAAGCCTATTTGTCGGTATAGATCCTTTCAACTGGTTCCAGCTAAGATCCCTGAAAGTATATACCAGAATTAGTAATACAATATTTGAGAACTAATATCCTGATGCGAATTGAGTGGCAGATTTCTCATTCTAATGTGAAGATAACACACTAAAGGCATTTAAAAAATAATATTGACAAAATATCTGTTCCAGAAAGGCTGTAACAGGTTGGTGTAAAACAATAATATATGATTGTAAGATGTCCAAAAACTGATAAAGGAAACAGTGCATTTTAATCTGGACTTACAAATAGAGAAAGTTAGGTATGGCACTCAAATCTGGAACAGCTCCTTGCAAACTGCAGTTCCTTAGACTCCTGTAACATGTTAGAGGATGATTTACTCAACAGATCTTTATTTGACTTTAAAAATGATGTTGGCTGAGTGGTGCTTGTTCCTAAATGAGTATAATGAAGTAAAGTATTGTTTTAGTTATCAGTGAGAATGATCTCCAAAGAACGAAAGAAGACTACCTGCAGAAGGTTGAAATGTAAAGATTTCCATATAAATGGACCAGTTGCATCCAACTATTTGACTGCTATAGGTTGTAGTAGGAGATGAGTCAATGTGAAAACGAGCCTTCAGTTGCGCACAGAGCAAATTCTTTCTTACCTATGTGATGCCCTGAACTTTGATATACTAGCCTTCTCAAGTACAACTCTAGAAGCATAAGCCCTTTGGCAAATACAAAAGTTTCTACTCAAAATATTCCTCTTTTAACCTCAAGTTTTTACTCACCAATGCCTACATTTCTAGCGGCTGTTCTCAATAACAGAATTTGTAATAGCTCTTTCATCAATCTCAGATTCTAAAAATAGAAAACATGATGGAAAAGGTTGTTACACTCACAGCTTTTGAAGTGTTCGTATGTTGCTGTATTCAGCAGGGATGGAGTTTCCACTGAAGTTGTTATTATCAGCCTGACTATAAGTACACAGATATGAGAAATGTTTGTCATATAATAAACATGTCTAATCTATACAGAATAAACAAAAAAATCAAAGACAAAGGCCTGCACCATTATATCCTTATCATGCCATTAAATTTACAAAAGAAAATGAAGCATATTTGAAATTGATAGGGTTACTTAAACTTCTTAAACATCTAGAACTGAAGGAGAGTTTTTCGCCAATAAACATCTAGAACTGAAGGAGAGTTATTAGCCAAGAAACCTCAAGATACCATGAACCATTACAAATCTTAACACTGTGCTGCAGAAAAATGTACTTACAGTATTTCCAAACTACGTGTATCTGCTAATTTTGGTGGAAGAGGCCCAGATAAATTATTATTATCAACAAGTCTGCAAGTTCACGGCACAAGACATGTTAACTGTACAACTCATCTGCAACTTGCAAAACGGAAAATATCAGAGAAAAAGTTGAGGTCTACTTACAGATGAAGGAGTGCAGGCAAGCTGGACAACTCAGATGGGATTTGCCCACTTAATGAGTTATTATTCATGTGACTAAATGTACAAATGAAACCAGAATCATTACAAAACTTACAAATGAGAAGCATCAGGGATAGGCAGAAAGTTAAAGATTCTTGACACTTACAGATGTTTTATGCTTGTTAAGTTAGCAAATGATTTAGGTATGGGGCCTGATATGTTGTTCTCATCTATTTGTAATCTGCTTAAGTTCTTCAGATAACCGATCTCATCAGGCAAAGAACCAGATAAATTGTTACCATTCAAAGTTCTGCAAGATTGTGGAAGTGGCAGTTAGCATTGTTTCTAAAGAAATGGTACATGAAATTTTGGTTAGAGATGAGGTATTTACATGAGCTTCAGTGTTGTGATATTTCCAACTTCTTTTGGAATGTTACCACTTAAATTGTTCCACATGAAGTCCCTTGAAAAATAAAAATTTATACAAGTTAGTAAAATATGCTGAATGCAACAGCTATTCCTAGAAAAAAGAGAGAAAGAAACAGCTGCGAGAGCATCATGGACATAAGAGTTCTAACCAGGAAAATAAACAGTTAATTAAAATATATTATATTTGGATTATGTCATATTAGCTTTGCCTAGGATACTGTTTATGAAATGCTCGAGAATTCTCAATTAATTTTGCACAAGTATTGCCTATCAAATTAGTACTTACAATTTTGTCAACTGGGATAGGAGACCAATCTCTGGTGCCAAAGTTCCGGAAAGATTCATCCTAAACAACTGTCTACAGGGATCAAAGGCATACACTGTTACTATTAAATGTTATGCTTGTATGGAAAATGGCAGAAATAAATAATACAGATAATAGGATGTAAGAACAGCAGTCTAGCAAGAAAACCATTGTGAATGTAATAAATAATGTGGAAGAGGTCACCATACATTTCTGTTACATGAAGATATGAATTGCTTGGTATCTTGTTACATAAGATTCCTGTCCAATTGGATGTGCATGGATCCCCACTGCCCCAATTCTTAAGCTTATTGGAAGGATCAACCAGACGGCCTTTGATTGCCTTGAGAGCGTTCACTGCAAATATAAGAGAGATAATATTCAGCTGCAATTTAAAAGATCAACGGATTATCTGAGTTGTGCGGAATGTAAATGCATACACATTTCAATAGGTGTCAACAAGAACCAGTCTCTAGTTATACTGCCTACTCTCTTTTTCTTTAGCGAGATACCTATGCCTACTTGAACATGATATGTAGAGGCCACATTTCTCATCATATACTGTCTGTAAAGTGCTTTTGATTGGTCAGAGTACTGCTGATTACTGGTTCAACAATAATGGTATACAACTCTTGATTACATACACATCGTGGCAGTGGACTGTGGTCTGTGGACAGTTAACCAAAAGGATGAGAAGCAAAATGGGTTCTTCAAAACTTTATGTACACTCAAATGATGCAATCGGAAACAGAAATAATGACTGAATCCACACAAAACAAGGTCTTCTTGAATCATAGCTTCATGGCAATTTCCAGTTATTAGATGGTAAATTGTCTCTGAATTTCTTCCTGGCAGGAGCAATTTCCAACTGTATAGCTCCAAGCTCTGACTGAAGAAGGCAGAGATAACAGGAGATTACCTTCAGCAGGGTCAGTTTTCTTTCCCCTCGCGACATCCACATAGCCAGTGCACAAAATAAGCAGGATCAGTGCATACAGCGTGCCTCCAAGGTTGGTCATGTCTGAACAGGAGATCTATTGGCAGCAACCTGTCAAGTTGTCATCCCTGCAAGAGCATAGTTGCTAACAATCTGAGATCATCCTAACCATGGAAACAAACAAATGGCTAGTAGCAATACCAAATGATTCGCCAACCCAAAATGGGGGCATCTGTTCATTCCTCACAGGCTGACAGGGCTGTCTTATTATGCCTAAGGTGTGAAAGCATCCAGTTGCCCCAGATTCTCAAACCTTAACAGCCTTTCTGAATTCTGACCTAACACCGGGCTGCTGTTCATACCAACAGACCCGAGAGAAAATATTACCCAGAGCCACCAAAGATCAACTACTAACTTTTGTTGACTAGAGAAAAGTAAAACAAGTTTGCATGTTGCGTAAACTCCACAGCAAGTGGTAAAAAGGACATTAATGTTGACAGTAACCCCATCTAGAAATTAGGACTGCGCCAACTGAACTACAGGATTGTACTCGTACTGTATGCAGTACTGCCTTGATGTGTAGTTTGAACTGAACTACAGGATTGTACTCGTACTGTATGCAGTACTACCTTGATGTGTAGTTTGAACTGTAAGCATATCTATCTCCCACTTTTCTTTCCCTCTCTATCTATCTCCAAGAAAGAAAAAAAAAGAGACATGACGATCGATGGTCCATGTCGGAAAGGAACAGAAGCGAAAATGATCAAAGTAACCAAGCAAAACGTAAACAAGGCGAAGCGAAATCGTAAGCCGGGAAGAAGAGAAAGCAAGGGAATTGTACTCACCACCAGAAGGCCGGCCAAGGGCAACAACAAAGTCCAAGGAACCGGACGGCCTTGTAGTGGAGCTACGGCCGAGCACCCTGTTCCCTGGACGAATCCAGCAGCACTACCTCTGGATCGAGCTCCAGCAGCAGGAGCAGCAATTAATCAGCGGAGCAGGAACGAACTGCTTGTCCGGCAGGAGAGAAGCACTCGATAGCAAACGGCGGACGCCCTCGCTTCTTCCTCGGTTCCTCCCTTCCCTTCCGCCAGAGCAAACAAGTGGCACCGGTATTCCCAGTGCTGAAAACTTCTGCAAAGCCCCGGCCAAAAGCCCCCAACAGAACAGAAGCTTGGGCGCTGCTGCGATGTGCGATCGCCTGGCCCTTTGTCAACTGCGCAAGCGGCTCCTCCGATTCTCTTCCGCGCTGCTTCGCGCGGCGCGGCGTGGTGGTGACTGGTGAGCCGAGGCGAGTGGGTTGTTGGGTTGGCAGCGGCAGCTCGGAACAGGCGCTGGGGGCTCCTTTGTTTTGTTAATAATAATAATAATGGTGGCGGCGCGCTTGCCTACGTTTTATATCGCCGCGCCGTGTCCCCGGAGCCGGTCCGGACCTACCTGCCTCCGTCCGGCTTGGGATGGGAACGAACGGTCCACTACAGGACTCCTCGGCTAGAAAAGGGAGAAACGCGTGCGCTGGCCGTGGTTTCAGGTCAGTCAACCGCGGGCGACCGCGTCCAGGTACGGTAGAAATACCGTACAATCGGGTCGGGCATTTTCAAAGCCACGCTTGCAGTGGCACGCCCCGGCCGATAGCAAGGCGTCGGAGTCGACGTAATGACCCCCCGGAAAAAGGGAGCCAGATTGGGTAACTTTACATAGCAAAGTTACATTGTAACATTCGTGCGATCTCCACCCTCCATTCCCAATTCAACGACTTGGCACACATTCAAAGCAAAAGCTTGGATACTTAGCATTTTCCGTCCACTCCGGCACATGACCAGCTCGGGCGGGCTGTCCTCCCTTGCGGCATGGACAAGCAGCAAGCCCTGCAGTCCCGGCCACTGGAATCTGTGTAGCCGAGGCCACGATATGCAGGTGGCGCCTTGTTGCCATTTTTTTTCTTGAATTGGTCTTGATCAGTGGAAGCTCGTCCTGTTGTGCCGCCTTGCTGTGACCCAAACCGAAGCACAAACAGTATACCTGGCCATCTTCGCCCGAAGAACAAGGGAGCAAGGGACCTATCGCCGCCGTCCAGTGGCAGACTAGCGGAGCTCTGCGCCCGGCGGAAGCGTCTTGTTCTGTGATTGTGAGCCCCCGCGCTGTGGAGCTCGTGCGCAGCGGCTACGTCCCCACACGACCAATGCTAGCTCCTAGAAAAGCACGTGCATTGCACAGCTCGAGCCAGCGGCTAGCGCTCGCACTCGAGCACGCATGCTGCAGAGCTCCCGCGCCCCGCGCCCTTAGCTCGGAGGCCTGAGGCCCATAGACATCGAAGTTCGCCCATGGCCACGGCCAGCAGCAGTCTGCACTCCCAAGAACTCCCAAACGCCACACCCTCACCCCCGTCCATGGTCCACAACGAGCTCAAAGTCTCGCACCGTCGAGCTTCGCGGCCTCGTCTTCTCAAACAAGACCCATCCACGACGCCGGCGGCAGGCCAGCAGTGGCGCCACACGCCACCTGCATATCGTTGAATATGGCCTCTGCTACGGGTTCTAGTGACCGGGCCTGCTGCGCGTCCTCACCGCAAGGGAAGGCAGCCCGCTGGAGCTCCGGCATGGACCTGCTGCAGACTGCTACACTGGAGTGAACGAAAAATGTTAAGTGTTACAAGCTTTTGCTTTGAATGCATGCTGGGTCGTTGGATAGCGAATAGAGGATGGAGATCACCCGAATGTTACAGTGTAACTTTACTCTGCAAAGTTACCCGATCTCGCTCCCAGAAAAAGCGCGGAGGGGGCTCCGGCTTTGATTGCTTCTCCTGCGAGCTGCGACGAGTTGGGTGTAGTATCATGGATGGATGCCTGCCGGTTGGTGGTGGTTTCTGGTGGCGATTTGGATTAGTATTTTCATTCATTTTCTGCTGTCCTGTCCCTGGGTTCCACGGTTCGACCTCCATATCCATCGACACACGGGGTTGGCTAATTGGCAGAGCTCTTGAAATATGGACGCGTGGGCAATGCAACAGGGTTCATCTCATCTGATGTGTAGCGGCAGCTGCGGAGCTGCCCAAGTGACTGGTACGCTGGAAGTGGTACGCCAAGACCGAGAGGACTTTGTGATGCTCCCTGCTACCAGCTTTCGTACGCTTTCTTAAGAAATCAGGTCACAAAGTACGTACTCGTCTCCGGTATGAAATACTAGATGCTACATCCAGCGTGTCATTTTCGATGTGTTTCTATCGATAATAAAATCTAATCTATGTATAGTGCTATGATGGGTACTGTCTTGATGGAACGGAGTGCTTACTATAGTGTTCAATATATAGTCTAGATTTTCTCTGGCAACTGCCATTGCGTCCGAGTCGCTCCGTGCGTGCTCCAATGGATCCAAGGGTCGCCTTTTCTTAGAGGAAAAACAGGATAAGACACATAAGAGTGTATTGTCGACTGCCGTCGAAGACCAGCAACACCATATGTTAATTACAAATGGTGGCCACAATCATGGTGCATAAATTAATTATTATGTTTCTGTTTTCCCCTACCTACTACAGACAAGAGGATATATATACCATACTATCATACACGAAGGAAATCCGCGTGCTCCTTCAACTAGTCCATTGATCGTGCTTCAAGCACATGTATTAGAATCTAAGTTGTAAAGGTTCGTTTGGTTAATGTCTTAGTAATTTTTCCTGGCCTAGACAACAACATATAACCGCACGCAGTCAAATTTGGATGCACAGATTGATGTCTGGCTCAAGCAACTTTTTTAGGTACAAACCGCTCGTGCTCATACATGGGCTAGAACCCAAGAAGAATATACAAAGATACTGAAAGTAACAACTTGAAAATTATTGTGATGGAGTATTAATTCGACTTAAAATGAACTCTCAGTTTCATTGCTCTTAGTTTGTTAAGAGAAAAAATCATGTTTGATAAACTATTAAAGTAAATATTTCTCCTAATGTGTGCATGTTACTTGGTCCACATGATGACATGTAACGTTATACTTTCTTTTATTCTGACAGTGGTGTGTAATTAGAAACATATGTCGTGTGCTTTTGTGGTTATTTAATTATTTTTCACAATAGTTTATATTAGTATTAATTATATGCAAATTGAGGAATATTTTACTTTATTCTTTTATAACAGGGTAATTTAGAGACAAGCTAAAAGGTGTTCCTTCATATTATCTTTTTGAACGGCTAACATATGCAGGCAATTTAGGTGCTAACTTAGGTGCTTTTGCATTGTCTTTTATAATGACAAATGTAGATTGTTCAGAGAGTTATTTTAAATCATATTCATAATTGTATAGGTAGATATTTTTATGCAATTTTAGATATCATTTTAATTATCTTTTATAAAGGCTGAACTTGATAATAAAGAGGCAAATTTTCATGAAAATCTTGATTATTTTCGTCTAGAATCCGATTATGAACTGTCCTAAACAAACCGGTAGACATTTCACAATTCGAAATCAATTTTTGTTTACACTTTTGATGCATTACAAGCAAAAAAACAACTAGGGTCATCATCCAGCATCATTCACGTCCTTGATAATTCTTAAATGCAAAGCGAACCGGAACCCATCCAGAAACGGGTTCCCGTACGCATGCGATTTTGACATTTTATTTCTAAGTCAACTGCAACCTTACGGTACACAAGTGGCTTCATAATCTAGAGGGTTTTAATGGTAGAAGAGTTGGTTACCGGCCGGACCCAAAAAGACTATAGGACGGCTGAGGGGGCGAGAAAAGTCGGCGTGGCTCGCTGCAGTTTGCGAACACGTGGTTTTTACATAACCAGCGTGGAGCGTCTTTATTGTATGATAAGCGATTGTCAACATGCTAATACTTTAGCGTGTGGATGGTTCGATGGTTCTACGGATCCCCTGGCACAGGGTTATATGTCTAAACGCATCTCTTGGTTTGTGATGTATAGGTGTGGAGTCCGAAGACGGTGGCAACGGTCGGGAGAAGGTCAAGTAGGGCGTGTCGTGCCGACGGACCGGTGCGGTGAAGGGCGGACGCTAGGCTTGGACTGACGGACCAGACGGTCAGGTGGCCAGCCGCGGTGGCTGACACTTGGGACATCGACGAGCGCAAGTGTACATGGCGGGGGACGCGTATGTGGTACGCTACTCGCGAGAAGGTTTGGTGGTTTTTTCTCAAAATCATTGGCGACGGTTTGGTGGTATTGCCTCAAAACCACTGGAGGGAGGTCCCGATGCAGACGGACGGCACGTGGCGGTATCGGGAAGATTACGTCGAAGTAAGGCTACCGGTGAGAAGGCGCGGTGGCCATCGGATCAAGAAATTTCAAGGGTTGGACTATTACGCCCCTAAAGCTAAGTGGTTTGACTCATGTGTAGCCAGAGGCAAACTGAAAATATGTAATAAGCCCAAGACACATAAATAAGGATGAAGGGGCACCCATCCTCTTCATCTCTCTTACTCCAGTTTTTTATTCCTAGGTTTCTCGGTCTGTAGTTCTTCTGTGTGAGTGAGGTCCACTATAACTATGTAGTATTTGTTCGTAGGAAGAGCACCCCCGTAGTGTGCTCGTGCCCTCTGGGCTTTTGGATTCATAGGATTCTTGTGATAAATTTTGTGTTCTTGTCTGTTCATCTCGAGCTCCCTCTCCCCCTCTCTATTTCGAGCTTGGATTTCTTGTTTTTTGATCATTTGACTCCGTTTTTCTTACGTTGATTCATGCTATGACGTGAGAGGATCAATCCCACCGAAGGGTTTGAGCTAATTCCTCACGAGCGCGTAGATCGGGACAGTTTTGTGTTCATGGCAAATTCTTGGTCGGTTTTCACCCCCTTTACGATTTCTCGTGACTCTCTTCGAATTGGGCCATGATTCTTTAAAGATAGCCTCCCAGCTGCATAAGGAACATCTCTTCCAAATCTTGTTACAGTTGGTGTTGATTCGAGAGAGATCTGGTTGATTCTTGGTGAGAGGCGATTTTTAGGCGATTTTCTAGGTGACCGCGGACAGTCCGGCCTGCCAACCGCGGACTGTCTGGGCGTTGAGTTTCGGCCGAGTGTGTTCTTCATTTTTTGACGTGGCTTTTGTCAGGTACCGCGGACAGTCCGGGGTTGCCACCGCGGACAGTCCGACGGCCAGAAGATCGAGCCGGTGGCTTTCATGGCCGGTTTGTTGAATGAGCGCGGACAGTCCGTAGGTCATACTACGGACAGTCCGGGACTCCTACAGATTGGAATCGAGCTCTCGACTTCATGTTTCTTCTGGGATTGTTGACCCGCGGACAGTCCAGCCCTCAAAGCGCCGACAATCCGATGGTGTACTGCGTCTGCAGTCCAGAGTCTGTTCCAGAAGTTGGTTTTTCAGGTTCTAAACCGCGGACAGTTCGGCGTACAAACTGTGGATAGTTCGAGTTATTTTTAGTCGAATTTTAGTCTCCTGCGCAGCTTCGACGGTGTGAATTTTCTCAACCGCGAACAATCCGGTGTTCAAACCGTGAACAGTCTGGCGGTCTTCTGACTTATCTGTCCAGAACCTGTTCTGATCTGTTCGAGTTTTGGATCTTTGCCCCCGGACAGTCCGAGCCCTGAACTATGGACAGTCCGCTGTTGACTGATCCATACCCTGTCCGTACCCGCGGACAGTTTGGGCTTGGGACCGCGGATAGTCCGCCCATACGCAGTGAAGCGAGTCTTCCCGGTTCTTGCTTGTTCGATCTTCGCTCGTTCTTGGAGCTGTTTCTTGGTTCTTGTGGTGACCCACTGTGTTACTAGAGAGCATCCATCCTCTCAATAAGGTCATGGTCATCATCGAATTGTGTGCTTGTTTCTTGTAGTATTTGTTAAGTCGAAGACTTAAAAATTTTAAAAGAAATTTTAAAACTTCTATTCAACCCCTCTGATCGCCAATCCAGTCCTTCACAGTTTTCCTCCGGGTTGAGCGTGACACGAAAGAACCGGGAATTCGGCGTCGACACTGTTCGTCAGCGTTCAGGTCTGAACCCGTATCGGCATGTTGTGTTTCTCTGATCTCTGCTCTGTTGGCACGGCGCTACTGATCGGTCCAAGACAGTGACACTTCCATCGGAGAAAGTTCTACTAGTGATTCTTCGTGAACCACTTGCTACTATAAGAATTTAAGAGCCCTGAGCCCCTGTCGTGAAACTGGAGGATTCAGAATTTCAGGAACAGTGTGACAACAAAGTGACGCACAGCTGAGGAACTGAGGCTGTCGACGTCCTGCCCTGTCCTTTGACACTCCTACAACATACAGTAGGGGGCTTCAGTTGAAACTTTCAGACACAGCTGCAACCGAATTCCTGGAAGAGGCCATGCTCCATAAATGATCTGACGACGAGATCACCGAAGTAGCACGTCGATCTCGAATGCTAGACGCGTTCCAAATTCGTAGCCTGTTGTTTTTCTTGGAGCCATTAAATCGCCGATTTGACAGCAAGAGAGAAAAACAACAAGACTCACTCAAGTCTTCTTCACGACCGGTAGTAAATCCATGCATGGTTTAGCACACGGTGCGCAGAAAAATGCGTACGTGTATGCCCTACAGCCGCTTGCTTTTGATGGTGCAGGTGGTCGACCGCTTCAAATCTGAACGCACGCGCTGTTCTAGCAGGACGCTGATGATATTCCACATATTTTCACCTGCCCAGATCCAGGTTCCATGGCACGGCAGCGTCTATGACAGTAGGATAACCCGTGTGTTGCGTACAACCAACAAGCTAAGCCCTGACTAATCCACCGTAGAAAAAATAAAGAAGGATTAATGGATAACCGTAACCTCGAGCTTCTTGGTTGTTCTGTAATCTCTTCTTTTGCTTCAGACTCGTCAACGAGCACGCGCGTTGACTTGCAGTCTAGAGCTAGCTTCTACCTGACGACGCCTGGAGTACGGACGTGTTACGCAACACGTAATGGTGCGGAACCTCCTGGTAGATGCCGTGCACGACGGGGGTGTTGTAGATGTATGATTGCCGTTGCTCGGTGCTAGAGTATTACAGATCTGTTTGGAACTGTTACACAAATTTCCTCCATGCATCAGCTCTACAAAATAAGAAAACAAAGCGGAGCAGTAACCATCGTTGTGCCAATACCTTTTGGTGTATAATTTTCATCTGAAGAGTAGCAAATAGAATACGAGTTTCAGTTAGATGTTCCTTTTGTTTTTCTTTGACATTTTCCTACGACACAAAGCGGAGCAGTAACCATCGTTGTGCCTGCCTTGTTTCTACTGTTCCTATATACACACGTAATGCGGATGCAGTACTACCATTACTAATAAGAGGACAAAGGCATTGCTCAGTCTGAAAGCAACAGGGTCCTTTTCTCCCTTCTTCCTTTCTATTGTACCACTAACCACAAGTCATTATCTTGTCCATCAATCGAGTGTCATGTCCTCGATACTAAGGACTATATACAACTGCAATTTGAACTGCGAATGCAAGTGACGGTGAAGTACGGAGCAGTACATGCACACATTGCATGACGTGCAAGGTGCAACACACAGTACAACTACACAAATGGTCGCATAATTTAATCTTTAGAGGATTTGAATTTGATGGCAAAGCAGCTCATTGGCCGCCCCAGCAAATAAGCCTGTCAGTGATTGTCAGGTCAGCGCCTCATCGATCGGGGAAGCAAAAGATAACACGCCGTACTTCCACTGAACGGCAAGGCACAGGACTTATTGTACGAAGCTGACAGTAACACGCCGTCAAACAAAAATGTTGACAGGAACAGGTGAGAGGGTCTAGGTGAACATATGGGCTAGAAATCCGGCGCAAATGCTTCTGTTCCAACATCCGAACAGGCCTCCAGAAGGAAAACATACATTCAGGTTTCAGATGGATTTGGACAGGCCGCACAGCCCACATGGTTTCGGCCCTGGACTGAACATGGTGCTACGGAGCACTTCTTTTTCACTCATTTCTCTTCTTTTTTTCACTGGGTTACAACAAACAACATCTCGGTAGCCACTAGCATCCCAAGTTCCCAAACCCCAACTGCTGTTTCAGAAAATGTAGATGGACGGGACATCACACTTAATGTTTGGATTCACACAGCAGGGAGCATTTCGCTACTCCTATGACTTGATTTTTTTTTTTTTTGAACGTAATCCTATGACTTGATTTGTTTGATCCTGAAAGTGCCTTGTGTGTCTAGCAAAATGTTTTATTAGCAACTGCAAGGCAATGATCCGTTTCCTGTCTACGTTCACTGCCTCCAAAATAAGTATAAAACTGATGCCATCTGTTTAGTTTAGTTGATGAACGATGACAGGAACAATGCAGATGAGATCTGAATCAGGATGAGTCGGACGCCAACGCTAAGCAGTGTGTGGTGGTCTGCTGCGTCCTGCGCGCTGCGCTGCCATCGTCGTCAGGGACGGACGCAAGCACTGTGGCGGTTGACCCGCACCGCACCACCTTGGTCTTTCATCCATCACGGTGAAGACGGAGGCAACCATTGCTCTGCTTGGAGCATTAGCGTCAGCTGTTTGCGGAAATGCCGGCGCGGTCAGGCCACGGCACCACGACGTTCGGCGCCATGGGATGGGGCACTCGGCACGGGCCGCACGGCAGTCTCCACTCCACTAGAATGGGCGCCGGGAAGAACAAACCAATTTCCTCCCGCACAACGCAAAGGCTTCTGCTTCTGCGTTTGAACCGTTGTTGCATGCACGCGCCACACGGCCTGAGACCAACATGATGAGCAGGGCAGACGGACCATGCTACACTGACGCGATACGGAACGAGCTAGGTGCAATGGCGCCGCGCATGCGGCATGTGCCGACGCAATTACACATGCCCTACAGTAACAGTCCTCTACTCAATTATATCAAGTTGGGCAACATTCACGAGACGCGGCTGATGCTTGTAAATGGAAGTTGTCATGCTTGGACGGCCCTCATCAATGGCGCGGCCGGCGGGTGATCTCCTCTCCTGTCCGGCTGGCCGGCGTCCCCGGTCCCTCGTGACAGGGCAGCTGTGCCGATCGCCACCGCCCAACCAACCGTGCGCGGCAGCGGCACCCGCCTGTACCGACGTGCCGCTCCCGGCGGCAGCGTGCCGGCTCGTGGTTAGCAAAGGGTACGCGTCAGGCAGCCCGTATCGTCCGTGTCCTGCCTGGTACTGGGATCCATCTTGGACTGCCCTGTGAGGGTCAGCGGCGGTGCGCGTACGCCGGCACCGATCGAGATCGAGTTGTCCCGCTGACACGATCCATTCATGGCGGCATGCGGGCGGGCGTACCGCGTACGTGAGCACCAGTACTACGGCCATACGTGATCTTGAAGCTTCCTCTCGTACGCCATTCGAGCTTCTGGGACGTACTACAGATCGCCACTGCCATTGAACTCACTGGGCTTTGCACGCTCTTGTACAGTTGTGCGCTTAAGTTTTCGGGAATGGTTCGGTGGCGCCATGTTACTTTGCATCCACGATTTGCGTTTCTTGCGAATTATGACTTCTTTATACGTAAGGAAAAACAAAACCATCATCACTATGTTCCATAGCTCTTGGTTCCGACCCAATTTGAATATGTAATGATAAGCATAGAATGACCTACGGACCGGACGAGCGCCTCAGCCCACTAGGCCGCCCCGCTGCTACACTTAGCACTCGTGCGTCGTCCTCCCACCTTATCCTCTTCCTCTCGCCCGTCCTCCAGCACCTGCTCTCCCTATGCTCCCCGCTGCCGCCCTCCACTCCACCCCCCTCTCCTCTCCGTCGATCTCTGCCCCAAGCTCGCGGAGCTAACGTCGGATCCGGCCCAGGTAGGCCCCCTCCTCCTCACCCTCTCCTCCTCCTTTCCTCTCCCCTCCTTCTCCTACAACTCCGGCGAGCTCGACCCCCCGACTCTTCCTCAACCACCACCTCCACCTCCTCCTCCCCGGGTATAGAAACGTCTGGCCGGCGGGGGGAGGTAGGCGGGCGGTTTAGGGAGCCCTGACGGCAGGGAAGGCAGCCGGGCCAGGCTAGGGCGGGGACACCATGGCCGGAGCTGAAGAAGAAGGCGGAGTCGGGGTAGGTGTGCAGCTGGGGAAGGGGAAGGGGAAGAGGGCGGCCGTCTGAAAGGTCGAGATGGCGGACTAGAGGGGGGTGAATAGTCCTTTCTAAAACTTATCGCACCGGCTAGCCGAAACAAATGCGGAATTAAAACTATCGATCTAGCGAAGGCTTCCTACACAAGAAAGTAAGGTGCCAAACTATCTAATGCTCTTCTAATTAAATCTAGCTTGCAAGGTCACACAAACCTAGGCAACTAGTACTTACACAATCGAGGGAGCACCTACACAATTCTAATGAGGAAAAGCATAAAGCCAACCTAAGCTCACTAGATGCTCAAGGACAAGACTACACAAGCCAAACCCAAGAGCTCAACTTAACTTAGCTACACAACCTAAGCAAAGCTACTAAATAGACTACACAAGCTAATTAGCCACACAAGAGATACTTCTATGCTACACAAGCTAGAAGGTAACTAGATAGCTACACAATCCAACTAATTACAAGAGCAACAACACAAGCACAATATATATGAATGTAAATACAAGCTTGTGAAAGAGATTGCAAACCACCGCGAAGTGTGGACACAAGATGACACGGCGATTTTTACCGAGGTTCACTTGGTTGCCACCAAGCTATGTCCTCTTGTGGCGATACACCCACTTGGAGATTCACTCACTAATTGGCGTCACCTAGCCAAACCCACAGCTTCGGGTGCGATGAATCAACACAAGATGGGGATCCTCCAAGCCACGATCTCCACTAGAGTTGCCCTTCGCGATCTCCCGCGGGGTGAGCACAATACCCCTCACAAAGCTGTTCTCCAAAGCACCGCACAAGCTCCTTGCGTGCTTCGACGGAGTCTCTTACCACCAAGCCGTCTAGGAGGTGACAACTTCGAAGAGTAACAAGCCCACCGGCTTGCAACACGATCACTTAGTGCCACTCGATGTAATCTCTCAATGCAATGCACTAGAATCGCTCTCTCACTCGAATAGATGAACTCTATCAAGAACAAGTGAGTAGAGGGCTCTCCAAGAACTCACAGGCATGGACACAAAGTCCCTATGGTGCTCTCCCACTGGCAAGGGCTGGCCACCCCTCTATTTATAAGCCCCGCTCAAAATAGAGCCGTTAGGTTCAAATTTTAGGCTGAAAATGACCTATCGGAACTTCCGGTGGAGCCCATCGGAACTTTCGGTTAGTACAAATATAGCCGTTGTACGCGAAATCAACCCAGATCTGGCCTATTGGAACTTCCGGTCATCCACCGAAACTTCCACCGGAACTTCCGGTCACCTACCGGAACTTTCGGTCATCCACCGGAACTTCCGGTCACCTACCGAAACTTTCGGTGACCTACCGGAAGTAAATCGGGGCGCGCGGTTGCTCGGGCTGGGCTGACCGGAACTTCCGGTCCAGACCCACCGGAACTTCCGCTGGTCCAGCACCACCCCGCACTAAAACAGGCATATCTCTTAGCTCCGAACTCCGTTTTCGATGATCTTAGACTATATGGAAAGCTTATTTAGAGGGCTACACAATCATGTATCCCTCTTCATCCAAAGCATAATGGATCAAAGTAGTTTTCCAATTCAATGACCATCATCTCTCTTTTTCAAGCACACGAGTTCTCCGAAACATCTCCAACTCGTTCTCCTTTGCAAATGTGCGAACACCACCAAGTGTACATCACCATGTGTAAGTGTGTTAGCATTTTCATAATTATTTTTAAAGGATTTTCTCTTTCTCTCACAACGCCACTCGATCCTAGCATGTCGCAAAGTTAGATCACTCAAGTGGCACTAGATGACCGATATGCAAACAAGTTTGGCCCTCTTGATAGTACGGCTATCAATCTTAAATCCGGTTATCAACTTCTCTACACACCTCATGACCGGTGAAATAAAATTCCCTAGGTTATACCTTTGCCTTGCGCGTATTTCTATTTCCACCGTCTTCCTCCAATGTGCTAATGCAACACATGCACCGACACGATCATCAAATGATATGATCCACTTCATATTATCATGCAACCTTCTTGGTCCATCGATCTTGACCTCACTTGCTCTTCACTGTATCATGGTCCATCGGCAACAAGTCTTGCTCAAGCTTCACCGTCTCATGGTCCATGGCTTCAAATCCTTGACTTGCCCTTCACACATCCACCGGTCCATCGAGCCAAGCCTCATCTCGATCTTCACCATCTCGGTCACATGACTCCATGTCATGTCACATATGCAATTAAGCTCTTCCATTGCACTTTCACCTAATGGACTAATTCCCTGTGTATCTCACATAATTCACATTAGTCCAACCTAAAGTTGTCACTTAATTGCCAAAACCACATAGGGACCTTTCACCGCTGCCGCTCCGGCGAGACCCTACCGCCGACGGCGGAGGCGATGAAACCGGAGATGAAGATGAAGTTCAGGTGAACAGAGCGTCCGACGCGTAGGACGTCCTAGTGCTTGAATCACCCAATTTGAATCACGGAATCATGCGAACCTACGACACCATCTGAAAATCCCTTGGCAGCGTGTAGAGCATGTTCCTGAAAAAAACAAAACAAAAAGAAATCATTGGCAGACAGACACTGACGAAAGAAATTACAATATGCACGGCAAAGGTACAAGGGCCTAGATAATTAGTATGGGTTTATTTGACTTTTTTTTTAAGATGAGGAGCTTATTTGACTATTAGCATCACCTCACCTAATAATAACAGACGCTCTCGTCAGAGCTTGCTGCCTGTTGCGCCTTTGACACCGGTTGAAGAATCGCTCGCGCTCTGAGACCGGTGACCCACCATCAACATCCACATCTGCCATCCATGCTTAACCAGAGTTTGCTGCCGTGCCATGGATAGCGACTGACCTGTGGAGCCGAAGCTAATTTCCTTGCCCATCACCCATTAAAGTAACCCCATGGACACCTGGCCTGGCTTGGCCTTGGTCCGTTCAAAAGACTCTGCCGACTCGCGCAGGACTTTTGCTACTCCCACTGACAACTGGGATCAGGCATTCATTGGGCCCACATTGTGACAATCACCACTTCACCAGGTCCACACTTACCGCCCCGGGATTCGAAAAATCAAACGGAGGAAAGAGAAGACTCGAGAAAAAAAAAAACGGGACAACAAAAAAAATGAAAAACGGGTTAAACTGCGGAGCAAAGCGCACGCATCCATCCCTGCCCCGCGTCTCCCGTCGCAGTCGCAGTCGCCGTCCCCCTCCTCTTGCGGTCTCAAATCCGCGCACAAGCGCCGCGAGCGAGGGCCAGGACCAGGAGGGAGCCCGCGGCTTCTTGTCGGCGCGGGGCGGGCGCTGAGGCGAGCCACTCCCCGTCAGCCGATTCGACTCCCCCTCAGGTTCCGGGCGGTCTCCGGCGGCCGCACCTACGGATCCTCTCTCGCCCAATCGCCCCGGTGAGTTTGAGTACCGTGTATCTGACAGTAACGGGAACCGCCGAGTTCTACCGTTTCCGTGTGAGTTTACAAACTGGTGGTTTTATTATTTATTTTTTATTAACCCTTTTGCAGTTGCGGGAGTGATCTAGTAGCTTTTGATCTGCGAGATGGAGGACTTGCTGAACACGGAGATCGGGAAGAACGACTACGACTGGTGATTGAATGATTCCTCTCGTTTTGTGGCGATCTGATTTCCTAATTTTGAATAGTTACTCTGAACTTAGTGGGAAAAAATGGTTGACAATGTGGTGCCCTAAGAGTCTGGAGAGTTGGCTTGGTCCCTCCAGGACTAATTTCTACTGATTGTACTTGTTTTCTTCAGGGGTTTTGCTGCCCAAATCATGTTTGGGGTTTGGGGAGTAATGGTTGTGATTGCTTGTGGGCATTATTGGACAAGGTTGGCTGCCTGGTAGTGGTAGGGACCTTGTTTGGATTAGCTGCAGAGTTTGTTGTGCTTATAGCAGAGAGAATCCTGCAACTTGATGGTTGTATATGTGGGCTCCTTCCATGAATAGCACATATCTGGACATTATAGACATAATATAGTATTTCTTAGAAAGGGGAAATAATCAAATAAAATGAATAAATGGCAATTCCTATTTCAGAATGTCTTCAGTCATCTCACAACAGGGTGACTCTATTGTGTTTAAGTGAAAACACTTTGGCCATTTAACTCTGAACTTCCGAAGGTACATCGATCAAAATTATGAGTTGACTTATTGTTTGAACACAAGTTTTGTTGAAATATTTACTGCTTTCATGCAACCCTCCAACCATTTCTATTTCCCTTATTTAAGATGGTAGCTTCACCGGTTTTAGGAAGCGTTACAGTGATAACGGGCTGAAGCCATGGGTGAATGATGTTCTGTGGCTGCGATAGCTTGCTGATGATGTTGGCTTGTGGCAGTTGGCAGGGTCAATAGCGTTAGACACTTTGCTAGCATGAGGTCCTTTCTTGGTCGTCTCAACTTTTTCTATGGCTTATGTGCAACATAGACAAATGTATGCTGTATAATGGATTTTTTTTCTTATCCTGATATAATGATCCACAATTCTCATGGGTATTTCTAATATATGCTGTGCGGGATCTTGTGGCATGTGTGCACAATTGACTACATATCTATTTTTTTCCGGAAAATTGACTACATATCTTGTCCTGATCTTATCTAACATTTGTAATACATTCCTCAGGCTTCTGACACCCCCTGGAACTCCCCGTGTTCCTGCATTAGAAGCTGCTGAGAAAGCCCCACCCTCAACTGTGACTAAACGTACTGTTACCAGATCATCCTCGACAACTAGAGCATCTAGGGTCAGTAAAAATTGCTATTATTGAGTGCTGTATGTTTTTACATGCAACATGTTTCTTGATTATTTGTATATGCAGCGTCACAATATTTGCGAAGACTATATGTTTTATGGCTCATTATCAGTAGCATCTGAATTCACTCAGGCCATATTGATAATTTACACACATAAGGAATTACAAAGTACTGCATTCAAGTTGCATGCATCAAATTAACCAGTTCATCTATTGGTCTATATATGTTTGTCACATACTTGCAAGTTGCAATGATCATTTATCCATGCTTTATGGAATCTACAACTGCAAAAATAGGAATTTCAACCACTGATCTCATAGTTTATGGTAAATTCAAGAGTAATTTGTGCCTAGCTTCTTCAAGAAGTAGCTAGAATCATTTTAATCTTCTGGACTAGTAGAATCATTTTGAAAATCTATTATTGTGTAGTTTTGAGATGCAAACTTGATAATGATACTTCCTTCAGTCTTACTGTGGGACCATACTCAGCTAACTTGCTCTCTGATACTCATATCGTGGTGGATCCTGATTATAGTTAACATAGCCGTATGATATTTTCGTTGCAGCTTTCCACTTCTGAGACAGAGAATGGGCATTTGGCATTTCCCACTAGGCCAGCACGGAGTATATCTGTCTCCCGCAGGGCAGTTCAATCTACACCTATGTCTAGTAATGGCAGGTCATCAGTCCTCAATGCAAACATTTCCTCCGTTAGTTCAAGACCTACAACCCCAAGCAAGCGGACTGCCACCATTACTGCATCAAAGCCATCTGTTCCATCGCCACGTCCAGTGCCAACACGGTCCTCTACACCTGTCAAAGCCCGTCTGTCTACACCAACTAATACTCGTCCATCTACTCCAGTGAAAAATCGTCCTTCTGTGTCCAACTCTATGGTGAACTCTGTTGTTCCCAAGAACACGTCAGCACAAAGCTCAAGATCATCAACTCCAACCTCTCGGTCTCGAACCTTGTCCAGTTCATCTTCAAGCAGTACAAGTGCAGTGAGCCACCCCAGCTCATCCTCTGGTAAAGTTCCTGGAATAACTCGTACCAGTTCTTCATCAAGTACAGTTCCTTCAGTGAGCCGTTCTAGCTCTCGGTCATCCACACCATCTGCTGGGCGGATGTCTGGCAGCAATAACATGGCATCTAATGGCAGACCCTTAGCGAGCAGTGGTCGGAGTTCAGCACCTTCGTCAGCGCCATCATCTCGTCCAAGTTCCCCAAACACACGGACACGAGCTCCAGTACGCTCACTAGACATTCCAGATTTTCCAAGTGAAACTCCACCGAACTTGAGGATTAAACAGCCAGAACGACCACTCTCTGCTGGTAGAGTAAGGCCAGGTATTACTCCAGGTGCCAGGTCAACCCCAAATTCTGAACCACTCTCAGCTCCTGTAAAAAAGATGTCTGTGCCTGCTATCACTCGAAATAAGTTCTCAGATATACAATCAAAGACATCTCTTATCAATGGTCACCAAAGTAGACTGAGTGAAAGATCTCTTTTGGAAGGTCAAACAACTAGAACCTCGCGGCCTGTCACAACTGCAGACAATGGATTCGGTAGGACAATATCGAGGAAATCACTTGACATGGCTATCAGGCACATGGTATGTTCACCCCTCATTTTTACATTGAATTGAACAAGGCTTATGTTTTTCTACCTCTCTGTGGTAGGGCCATCACATTCTGATAGTTTTCTTTGAAGAAAAAGACATAGGAGTTTCTACCATTTTTGTCCGAAAAATAGAGTTAGTTTCATCTGTTTGCAGGAAAGATTACTACAGCCGTCATGTTACTGTATGAAAGTAGTTTCATAGCTGTGAATTTAAAATACTTCCTCCCTCCTTTTATATTTGACATTGGTTAGATGGGGGAGGGAGTAGTAAATTTGAATGTTTTAAGTAATCTGCTATGTTTTAGAAGAACCTAGAGTCTCCCACTTAGTGTTTTTTTGGGAGAACACAAATAGGTGATTTTTACCTCTTGGGTCTCCAGTTGGCAACATTCTCTCTTGTTATTTCAATTTTCATAAGTTTGTGCTCCTCTTTTCAGTGGTTTACTTGTGATTTTATCATTAGCATATGTTTTCGTTCTGAGAAGAAACTTAATGACTTACTTATCATAGGACATTCGACAAAATTTGGGTGGCATCCGTGGTACATCTCTATTTCCTCATAGCATTCGATCCACTACTACGAAGGGGCGACCAGCTCGAGCCTCAGATCCAGGCCATTCCATGTCAAATGGTGATCGATACTTCACAGATAATGGCAGCAGCAATGGGCACTTCTCTGGAGATTCTAGTGGCGCCCTTTCACACAACGGTGGGAGTTCAATTGGTTCCCCTGATAGGGAAACCTTTGGAACAAAAGAGGTTCTAAGTGAACTGGATATATATGCCAATTCAAGATATGAGGCGATGTTGCTGAAGGAGGACACCAAGAACATGAGTTGGTTGCACAACGTGGATGACAAGTCTGACCAGAGCCCAGTGTTTGATCATAGGTTCGAGCTGCTCCCTGAGCCATTTGGTCCGCTATGAACTCTTTATACTATGCATAAAGATTCCACTCATTGTTTTGCTCGCCACTTGCTATTGAGTTGAAGGTTTTATGCTGTTATCTCTTTCTGTTTGATCGCCCGCCTCCCCCATCTTTCTATAGACCTGCTAGAACAGATAAAGATCGTGGGGTTTGTACTTGTCCTCCTTTAATAGCTGGAGTCTCGATTTCGAGTGACTTGTGTTGGAAATCCAATGTGCGGGAATAACATATATACTCAATTCCCATCCTTGGCTATCATTTTGATTATGTTCTTAGTTTCAACTGTTTACTGTTGGATGATGTGGATCATAAACCCACTAAGTTCCCATGCGTTGATTTCTAATTTGAACTGAACCCGGTCGTGTTACACGAACATATGTTCGAGTTTAAAGCCGAGCTGACATGCCTGTCTGGGACAACATTTGCTGGGAATCGAGTGAACTCGACAGGTGGTCCCTATGCAATTCAAGTGGAATCTTGTGCAGCCGGTTGACCTATTAGCTCCACTGGTCGCTGGGAATTGTGATAGTGGCTCAACCACTCTGAAGAACAATCATTCTACGTGAAATAGCCTGAGCTAGAGCAGGTCCCCAAAGGCCAAATCTGCAGTTCTTTTATTTGCCCCAGGTAAAGTTTTGCCACGAGGCTCTTCTCATTGGAGTTTACCTGTCTGTCCGTTGTCATCAACCTTGTGCTAGGATTCAATCGCTTTTGTTATATTAGTCATCTGCTTAATTCTCGTATGTGATAGTGCTCCAGCATCTACTAAACGTCTAAACATCTGTGGCTCGGGAGTCCGCATCCAGGCTGGTGAAAAGACAGGCGCGGCGAAGTTGGATGGAAACATAAATTGTTTTTTTGGATTCGTACATGCTACTGCCAAATTGATTGCAATAGATGTAGCCATGCATGGTGTGGATCTGTAGGATATACATAGTTTTAACCACCAATCGATGGACCACGAGATGCATCCATTCCGTTGTCATGTGTTAGAGCATGAATGACCTGTCGCCTTCTCTTGTTTTTATAAGCAGTGAAACGGACTAGGCTGAATATCCAGTAATTCAGATACGTTCGCACACAGAAATTGCTAAAGAGTCAACCAGCAGCCGCGGTCCTTCATTTCAAATTTCCGTAGTGTATTTGTGACCGGCATTTTGCAGCACAAGTTTCTCTTCCATTTTTCAGGCCGTTGGAACTTGGATGCTTTGCCTGAAGTAGTGGATGGAGTAGGTTGTTGATCTAGGACGTTGGCCATAAAATTTGTGTTCCGTTGCTCTCACGGACCACCAACTGCACCTGCAATGAGGACTGACACGATTTATAGGCTGTGTTTAGTTACCCAAAAATCATCCTAAAATTTACTATGTAGAATTCCTATCACCCGCCACATTAAAATGTCGACACATGCATGTAGTACTGAATGTAGATAAAATAAAAAACTAATTGCACGATTTTATTGTACTTTACGAAACGAATATTTTAAGTCTAGTTACTCAAAGTTTAGATAATTTTTATCAAATACAAACAAAATGCTACAGTACACTGAGGTGACACGAGGTGACATTTCCTTTCAAAATTCGCGAGAACTAAACACAGCCTCTATGCGTGATCGAGCAGCAGTCAACCAGCTCACAGCCATATTTATAAGAGGACTGCCGGCCGTAGTAACCTTCCATTCATGTTTTTTTTTGACAAGACCTTCCATTCATGTTGTAATAATACTGGCCGCTTGCTGCAGCTCCGCCCACAGCTGTAGAGTATGAGTATTGTAGCATAATATGCAGTACAGCCGCAGCCGCCGTCACAACCAGTCATTAGCACTAATGCACTATAGCACTAGCTTGACTGATCCTTCGTCCTCTAGGGCATGTTTGGTACCCGCCGTGCCGAAGTTGCGGCCACACCGAAGACGGGTGGACGAATGGTCCGCCAAATACTTGGCAGATGGCACCCAGCCGGTTGCAAGCAAAACAGACTATTGCACTTTGAAACAAAACACAATTCTGACAATGGACAACTTAGCCTTACGGGGATGGCTACATAAAATTGTTGTACTCTCCATAATGGACCTTTGGGTATAGAGGGTTTGACTCCTAGAGGGTTTGGCGCCAGTTCTCTTATAAATATAAATCGTCCGAGAGATTTAGCTTTGTTATATACTCCCTCTATCCTATAAAAATAATAGAAATCATATTCTCAAGTTAATCTTGAAAGAAATATTCTCCATTCATCCTAAACATAACTATAAATCTCACTTTTGAGGAGTCAAACAACTTAAAAAAATATTTTGACTTTCAAAAAACAAGATGTATAGTTATTTTCCCTCCGCTGTTTTATACATGTCTTATTATGTTTACTCTAAGTCAAATATTTCTAAATTTGACGGTTATTTTTTAAAATACCTGCATAAGTTAACAACATAAGATTTATGTTTTTAGATTAACTATGATAATTAATCTATAATATATATTTCACATGTTGAAATGGATTTTTTTTGGAATAGATGGTCAAAGTTAGAAAAGACGGGCTTAGGAGAAAACTAATATGATATGTTAAAAAATATTCCCAAGAATCTACACATCTTATTTTTGGAAATTCAAAGTATTTTAAAAGTTTGACACATCAAAGTGAGAGTTGAAGTTATTTTAGGATGAAGCAAGTAGTTTTCTTTAAAGATTCAACTTGAGAACTCAGAGTTATATAATCCTTTTTTAAAGAAAACGGAATATTATTCCTGATATATTTGCTAAACTAAGAAACAGTGTGTACATCGGACGTCGCTTCTTAATTATATCTGGTAAACATAGGTTAGATCAAAGATAATGGATGGCGTTCTGGATTGCCACAGAGGCCACACCAGCGCGCCTCTCCTGCAGACTTCAGCTCCTCCGGCCAACGACGGCCACGTCACGCCTAGGGGCAAATCCGTCACTCACTAATTCCAAAGACCAAACACCCAATACGCTTCTCTTAAATGCACACCAAATGTGTACACGCAGCACAGCACAAGCGACGCGCAGGCGGCATCACACTGATTCACACTCCAGTACAGTACACCTCTCACTGGTCACTCTGCGCCCTGCCCGCGTCCGCTCCACCGCGCCCCACGCACCACGCCCCGACACTCCGGACAGGGTGTGCGCAGCGAGAACAGCTCATTCAGTCGCGGCGAGCTCCCGGGTCTCCTGCGAAAGAGCCGGAGGCGAGAGTGGCAGCTGGCGCGGGCTCCCACCGAGGCTCTACGCGGCGCCTCAGCGCAATGCTGGCCGTCCCCGGGGGCAGATCGGCCTGAGCCGCCGTCGCGGCTCTCGAATCGGCTTCTTCCTCGCATGCTTCCGGCCAGAGCTTGGATCTTGCGGCGGAACACGCGGGAAGGGGGAGTGGGAGCCTGTCGTTTCTTGGTTTTCTGCTCGCCAAAGGTTTGGGACCTTCTTCATCTCTGTTCTTGAGGCAGCGGTTTTCTTTTCTGCACTCGTTTCTTTCGGGGCCTGAGAAATTGCTGCCAAGATTGGGATTTCGGCTGGACTCAGCGCTGCTCCCCATTTTTGGTAGAGAATTTAGCGATGGATTTATGGATTATTGTAGGTTACTGCAATGCAGTTTGTTGTGTTCGCTCCTTTTGCACAATAATAATCACAGTTTGGAATCTGATAAAATGCGACCATGGTTTGCTTTGCTGCGCTCAAATTTTCTTTAGGAGAGGACACGTTAACCTTTTTTTAATTCCTGAAGAGTTAGGTAATTTGAACCTTGCATTAATGAAAGAACCACTTGATCCAATCGGAAGAAGAAAAAAAACCCTCTGGACCAGTACTTGGTACTACCCTCTGGAGTCATTATTTGTTTCCTTGATACTTTGCCTTTTCTAGTTGTATTAGCAACTCCTTTCTTTTCATATGGAAAAGGATTTATGCTATTCTTGTGTAAATGTTGTTTGTGTGGTTGAGGCACTCATATCTTCACTTTACTGGGTTCACAATTGGCTGCGCGGTGAGATTGATCCGTGTAGGACCGTGCCAGCCTATAGCCCATCCAGCCCATGAGAACAACGGCATTAATTCACCTCAGCGCCCACCAAAGTTCCAAAGCTCTCGTCTTTTCTCATGCCCCCTTTGGTTTCTTGAATTGCATCAGAGAGCTTTAGCTTTTATGTGCTAGCCTTTAGTATCTATGCTGTGCCATCACTTTTGGTAAGCATTTGGTTCTTCAGAACCTAACGGCAGGACTGCTGCATCAGGCTTATATGGGAGGTTAGGTGAGGTGAATCTGTAATGCAGTACTGTATGCTGGTACATTAGGGAGATGACCTCCAAGTAAGGGAATCTAGCAGTTTTCCCAAAGGGAGACTTTGGCAAAACAGTTCTTGGCACTATCCACTACTGTTTTCTTATGAGGATGGTTAGTTAGTCCTAATTCCAATGCTTGTGGGACAGTTTTTAGTGAGAAACTTTGAAGTTATATGTTAAGATAATGAGTTATGTGCTTTATTAAAAGAAGGCTCGTGGCTGATGAATGATAGCTACTTTCTGACGTGATATGGGTGATTTGCTTTTGTCATATTCTCCTGATCCCAACCCAACTGCCCCGTTTAAAAATAGGAAGATAAACTATGGCAGGTCGGTTTGATGGTTGTCTTATGTTGAGACTAGAGGACAATGAGGGTCATGTGTGTTTCCTTTTGGATAGGCGCTTACTACTGGCAGTTGAGAAATATGAAGTGCCCTGCATTTGACTCCAGTTTCTAAAGTGAATTATTCTAGGTTTTGCAAAGTCATAGTGTAGGTAGGTATGGCTTGAGTGGCTCCCAATGGCACCCTGAAATTCCTGAATAATTTGTCATGTAGTATAAGGTACATTGTTTCTTATTTAGTGTTCTAACTAATGCAGTATTTTTTTTTTAAAAAAAATAGGGTGTCACAATTCTGTTTAGGCCATAAGAGTAGAATTTCGTAATGGAATATCTAGTAGTATTTGTTTGCTGACTAAGGATTCTATCTTTGAAATGAACTAAGATTCGGCCTCGATTGTGAAAATCAAGGAGACATGCTACTGGTGGATGTGGATTGTTAATACAGAAAATGTCCCACCCCCCCCCCCCCCTCCCTCTATTTTTCAAATATATTTGTATTTTTGGGATCCAAGTATTTGATTTACTATTTTCCGCAATATTGCCAACATGTGCAAGATGTGCTCCTCACACTTTTTCTCAATTTTCTCAGGTTCTCTTAATCATCTTTATTTTTCTTATTAGGAAGTTAGTGATGAAAGTATATCAGAGGGCATGAGCTTATGTATCATGCTTACTATCCTTATTTCCTTCTTTTATATGAACTATGATTTTGTTGTTATGCTCTATTTTCACTAACTTTTGTTTCCTTTTCTATACTGCTAGAGGATTGAAGTTATGATGGAAAAGTTTGTATAGTAGCGCTGAATCCAGTTCTCTTCAAGCAAGTCTCAACATGAAACGTCTTACATTGATAGCCTTTTTGGCTGCTTCTCTCATTGCAAGCATTCCACATGCCAAAAGTGCTGATCTGAACTCTGACAAACAGGCTCTTCTTGCATTTGCTGCATCACTGCCTCATGGTAGGAAGCTCAACTGGAGCTCCACGACACCTGTCTGCACTTCTTGGGTGGGGGTAACATGCACACCGGATAAGAGCCGTGTACATACACTGCGCCTACCTGCTGTAGGACTTTTTGGTCCAATACCATCAGACACTCTTGGAAAGCTTGATGCCCTGGAGGTATTGAGCCTTAGATCAAATCGCCTTACTATCGACCTCCCTCCTGATGTAGGATCTATTCCTGCCCTCCATTCCCTCTACCTTCAGCATAATAACCTGTCTGGAATCATACCAACTTCCCTCTCTTCCAGCTTAACATTCTTAGACCTGTCATACAACACTTTTGATGGAGAAATCCCACTGAAAGTGCAAAATCTTACTCAACTTACTGCATTGCTTCTCCAGAACAACTCACTTTCTGGACCCATTCCTGACCTCCAACTTCCCAAATTGAGACATTTGAATTTGAGCAACAATAACCTAAGTGGGCTAATACCACCTTCCTTGCAGAGGTTTCCATCAAGTTCCTTCTTAGGTAATGCTTTCCTGTGCGGGTTTCCGTTGGAACCATGTTTTGGAACTGCACCTACTCCTTCTCCAGTATTACCACCATCACCCAATAAGACCAGGAAGAGCTTCTGGAAAAGGATCAGAACTGCTGTGATAATTGCAATTGCTGCTGTTGGAGGGGTATTGTTGCTTATTTTGATTATCACGCTCTTGATATGTATTTTCAAGAGAAAGAGACACACTGAACCTACAACAGCTTCGTCCAAAGGAAAAGCTATTGCAGGTGGCAGGGCAGAAAACCCTAAGGAAGACTACAGCAGTGGTGTTCAGGAAGCAGATAGGAATAAATTGGTTTTCTTCGAGGGCAGTTCATATAATTTTGACTTGGAGGATTTGTTGAGAGCTTCTGCTGAAGTCCTTGGAAAAGGAAGCTATGGAACCACCTACAAAGCTGTTCTTGAGGATGGAACCACAGTTGTTGTTAAGAGATTGAAGGAAGTGGTGGTCAGCAAGAAGGATTTTGAACAGCAGATGGAGATAATTGGTAGGGTTGGCCAGCATCAAAATGTCATTCCATTGCGGGCTTACTATTACTCCAAGGATGAGAAGCTGTTGGTGTTTGATTATGTCCCATCTGGCAGCCTTGCTGCTATTTTGCATGGTATACTCATTATTTTGCCACTTTGATTATTACTTGTCAGCACTTTCTTAATTTCTAACAGTTCAAGGTTATTAAAGATTTAACTAGAAAATGACGAATCAAAATGAGAATCAATGCTACTAGTGGGTTTGGAACAGTAAACCTTTAATGCTTTAATGTAGTTAGTAAATCTGGAATGATTCCTTTAGTAGGTATAGTAGTTGTTTTTATCATCAACCAAGTTTTTCTAATCAGATTGCTTCTCAAGAAAGAGACAATATTAAACATTATCACACTTCTGTTTGATTTGTGCTCTTGAACATTTATCATCAGAAGAAATGGACTACATGTGGTGTTCTGTAATCTGTGCAAAAGTTGCCACTAAACCTGTATCAAATCTATGTGCTAAGCTCTTCTTTTGACATATGAGAAGTGCTGTTTTTTCTTCTCGTAAGAAAGAATCGACTAAACTTATCACCATTTATCCTATCTACCCACCTTGTACTTTTCCTTTTAAATCCATGAGTTGGAAAATGCATGTCATTAGCATCCACTGTTAGTGTATCATTAAGATTCAGGCATTTAGCATCATGTTTTGAATTTAATTTAATTTATGCCAGAAACATCATTCTTTGTTGATATTTTTTATGGCTTGTGAAATGAAATGACACTGTTGCATTTCACTGTAACTACTTTCAGGGAATAAAGCTGCTGGAAGAGCTCCATTGAACTGGGAAACAAGAGTCAAGATATCTCTGGATGTAGCCTGTGGTGTTGCCCATCTTCATGCTGAGGGAGGAGGGAAGTTCATCCATGGCAACATCAAAGCATCGAATGTCCTTCTATCACAGAACCTCGATGGTTGTGTCTCCGAGTTTGGCCTGGCACAGATCATGACTACTCCACAGACTGCGCCACGGCTTGTTGGATACCGAGCACCAGAAGTCCTTGAGACTAAAAAACCAACTCAGAAGTCCGACGTCTACAGCTTTGGCGTCTTGCTCCTTGAAATGCTAACTGGAAAAGCCCCTCTCAGATCCCCTGGGCGCGAGGATTCCATAGAACACCTTCCAAGATGGGTGCAGTCTGTGGTTCGTGAAGAGTGGACCGCCGAGGTCTTCGACGTGGACTTGCTAAGGCATCCCAACGTCGAGGATGAGATGGTCCAGATGCTCCAAATCGCGATGGCATGCGTGGCCATTCCACCCGAGCAGCGGCCTAAGATGGAGGAGGTGATCAGGAGGATCATGGATATCCGGAATTCATACTCTTCTGGGATGAGGACGCCCCTGGAGGACAAGCCAGAGACTGCACAAGCACCATGAGGGGGTACAGCATAATAGTTTAGCAAGAGATGGTAACTAGGTTGCATAGTGAATTGCTTATAGAGCTTCAGCAAAGTTGATAGCCACCTGCATAGCGCGGTTTCCGTCGATTCCCTGTCGTTTCCAGTAAATCTGTTGTGCGTTTTCTTTTCCTTTTTTCTGATTCTAGTGATCTGATTGACAATCCATGCCATTGTATTGTTCAGTTAAATCAGTAGCTCTTCTGATTTTCATAGGATAGTGTTGCTATGTAATTTGACATATCTCTGCAGCGTGGTTAATGAATTGAATTTCCCTTGTATTTGTGGCAGTCATCAGTCAGATTTCACGGTGCTTGATTTGGTCTCCTTTTCATGTTCGTTTTTCTTAGGGATTTTTGGTCCGTAGCTGCTGCTTCTTGGAAAGATCCAAACCAAAGGAACTTGTTGCCTGATCTGGTCTGGTATAGGCGTATAGCTAGCGGTAGTAATTAGCCGCTTGCTGTTGCTGGCTGTTGCGTTGCGACCTGAGTGGGTGACTCCCAGAGGTCACATTTGTTAACCGGTTTGATAGCTTGCAACCAATAAATAGTTGGTACATCACGAATTCACGATGTGATGTTGCCCGTCCGCCAATGGGGGCTACATGAGAAGGCAGAAACGGACGTGCAAAGACGACTGGTCGCAGCGGGCCAACTATTGCCAAACCAGGGCGGCGGCTGCGCTGCCTCCACGGTCGACACCCATACGCCTGCCGGCCGTGTCCGGCAAACTAGCCAACCAGTGGTTGCGCACAGCCGCTGACGCTGAGCACAGACAGACTCGAGACCCAGCCGCGTCACCGGGGCCGGCGGGCCCCATGAGTCATGGTCCTCCTGTCCTCGCCGCGTGATTGCTGTTGCCGCCTGAAGGCTGTAGCAGTGCGTGACTTCACGGCAACGCCGACGACGCCGGGCATCCGGCAGGATGGCGGCAGTCGTGATGGCATTCATGCGTGGAGACGCAATTTCACGTGGCGGTCGTCGGACGCCGTGTGCACGCTGACAAACCGCGCGCTGCCTGTGGCTGTGGCTTTTCTCATAGCAGCAGCCAGTAGCGTGCTAACCTTGGTAACGCCGGGTTGAAAAGTCTCTGATTCAGTTTGACATAAGCATGACCGACTGCGGTTTCTACTTTAGTTGCGGGGCAATGCATCTATACCAACCAGGTTTGATGTTCACTTCAGGCTTTGACCGAACTAAGAGGCACTAAATACAACAAAAAATATTAATGAAAAATATTGGTAATGGCATACATTATTTCACCTACTTTATAAAATACAGATCATCACTAATTTGTTATTGAACAGAGAGCATGTTTGTTTCAGCTTGCAGATGCTAGATAATGAACTGTACAATCTGATGCTCAAACAAACATCCAAATTACAATAACATCACTCTTAACATCCAAATGATCATTTTGAGGGTATTTATCAAAAAAAAAAAGTTAGCAATTGCTTGGATATTGTCCCACCCGCCCCCCCACAGATTCTTATATGACGTAACACGAAGATTCTTGCCAAGCCTCATATTTCAGGTGGTATTCCGAAATTGCCCCCGGGCCACCTTGCATATTTCAGTTATCGGTTCACGACGCACCAACCGAGGCCAAAGGCCAGCACCATTCCTTCCCCAACGCAGCAGGCTGCTCGTCGCCTTCCCTCCGCGCCGGACGCGCCCCGATCCAGATCCAGGTATCCATCGCCCGCAGCTCCGCCTCCGTCACCTTATCCCTTAGCCGCCCTCATCGTCCTCGTTCCCCTTGCACAGTCGTCGATTGGGAATCCATCCAGGACTGGATTCGATCCCTTTTTCTTTCTTTCTTTCTTTGGTTATTAGGAAGCCTAGATTGCTTCGGCGGAACTAATCGTTTTGATCTGTTCTGTAGAATATTTTCTCTGTTGTGAGTCCTGAAATCCAAGTATTCCTTCCTGCGATTGGTGCTCCCTTGCATCCAGTTTGTTGCGGATTTGCTTGTTGTGCGGCGGCATGCTAATACCTGTTTAATTTTGCTATTCTGTGGGGCTATCCAAGTTCTGCTCCTGGGTTTAGCACTAGCGGGGGTTGATCTGATGTTCGCAGATCATGTCCCGCGTATGTGTTTCTTCGTGCTATCATAATTCATGAAGCTAACTTTAAGATTTTTAAATTGACAGCCTTATCTGTCCAATTGGTACCTGATTGATGTTTATATGCTTCTAGCAGACGAAGTCATGTCATGATTTTGTTATACTTGTTGATCCAGCATGTAGGTTTTAATGTTAGCATCTGGATTACTTAGTATGAGCTAAGTACCTCAGTGACGAAATAAATGCCTACTCCTTTACTTTGTTCTGTTTACTCTTGCCGTCAGAGTGCCAGTTTAGTTTATCTAAGTAGAATTAGTTTAAGATTTGTTCGAACTATTGAATTTGTCATCGAGAAGGGCAGCCTTGGTGCAAGCGGTAGAGCTTTACCGCCTGTGATCAAGAGGTCCAGGGTTCAAGCCCCAGCCTCTGCACATTTGTGCAGGGATAGCTACTGGCTATTTTCCCTTCCCCAGACCCCGCAGTGCGGGAGCCTACGGCACTGGGTACGCCCTTTTTTATTGAATTTGTCATCGACGAACTAGTCACAATATGCAAGTGTGGTTGCAGGGGCTTATCATGGCATCGAAACGTATCCTCAAGGAATTAAAGGACCTGCAAAAGGATCCTCCAACATCATGCAGTGCAGGTATGAGCTCGATTTCCCAATTGACTTGTGAATGATGCCACATGGTTTGTATCTGAGCATGGATGCATTTTTTTATATTTCTGGATACTAATTACTGTTAAACTTACAGGGTAGAAGCTCATAATAGAAAATATTTTTTAGAATTTTTGTCGTGAACTGATACACGATAACTTTTTTATTTTATTTTGTCATAGATCTCTGTACTTTGACTTTTGAGTGAAGCTAAATAAACTGGAAGTATTCATGGGTTTGGTTCTCTCAGGAATTCATTTAGAGTTGTTTCATTGGAAAATAAATTATGAATATCTGTACTGCAGTTTGTCATCTGGGAATGCTACTTGTTGTAACCACAGATTTATCTATGCATACAAGTTTATTGCCATTCTTGTGTTTCGATCTGTGGAATGTTTGTTGATGTCTCATGTTGTAATAGCTGGCATTGATGTTTGATTTTCAAAAAGAAGCATCCAGAACCGAGCATGTAATTTGATTAGTTGTGAGCAATGCTCTTATGTTTTCTCTGTTTTTTTTTTGCTTTTCTTGTACATATTTGAGCATTTATAGATTATAGTTTTCTATTTACTTAGGTCCTGCTGGTGAGGATATGTTCCACTGGCAGGCAACCATCATGGGTCCTCCTGATAGTCCATATGCTGGAGGTGTTTTCTTAGTGAACATTCATTTCCCCCCGGACTACCCATTCAAGCCTCCAAAGGTTAGCATCACTTTATTCTAGAGTTCGATTTTCTTTTTTTTTTTCTTTATTGGAAGATGAGAAGTGCTGTTCTGTCAGTCTCTTCTGTAATGTGTTATTGTGAAGAGGTGTTCATGCTATCAACTTACATGTTTCATAGATGTACCTGTGTTAATTCTTGTATGTATGATCATCCCCATATTTTGACATGCAGGGTCGACAAACCCTTCTATTTCTATGGTCTAGAACCATTATTTCATTATTTTAGCAATTCCTGTCATCATTGTCGCGTTGCTTATTTTTCTGAATATCACCAATATACTTCTTGGTGGCACTGAAATTAAGGTCGAGATTTTGGATAAGTTCAAATTTTTGGGCCTGTTTCTTTTTGTATATAGTTTCTCATGTTTTCTTCTGTTTCTGTTCACTAACATTGAACTCTCTTTTTTAGGTATCTTTTAAGACGAAGGTCTTCCATCCAAACATCAATAGTAATGGAAGCATATGTCTCGACATTCTTAAGGAGCAGTGGAGCCCTGCTTTGACAATCTCTAAGGTGCTGACACAATTTAGCACTAATTTACTAGAATGACTTATGCACAGTAAATGATTAGTTTAAATGCATGCTGTCATCTTCTTGATGTTAGCCCCTATACTCTTCATATTATAATCAAATGATAATTCAGATGATATAGCTTCCCGCAATTTGAAAATCAGTATTTGCCTCCTGGTACTAGTCTCTATATGTAGAAGGTTAAATGCTGTATTGCTATTTATCCAGTCTAATGATTCAGAATAAAACTGATGTGTACAAGATGTTCCTTGTTTATACTGGCAGAATATCAATTGCAAGCCATTCTTTTGGTTCAAAATTTACATGTCTAAAAAATACCAGAGAAATTATTATATGTAGTTACGCTGTGGAGTCTTGTTGTTAATACACCTGTGGACTACAGGGACTACAGGGTTGTCAGACAATAGTATGATTCTCTCCTCAAGCTCACCTTATCTACAACTGCCGTTCAGGATTAGTTCAATTAGTATATGTAGTATGCCATCCTTGAAATACTTGCGTACTAATGTGTAGCTGCACCACTAACCATTTTTTTTTTCTTTTTTGATGTTTTAGGTTTTGCTTTCTATCTGCTCCCTGCTTACTGATCCCAACCCAGACGACCCTCTTGTCCCTGAGATTGCTCACATGTACAAGACGGACCGGCCTAAGTATGAGGCGACAGCCCGCGGCTGGACCCAGAAGTATGCCATGGGATGAAATGAAGGTGAAACCCAGACGATTGTGGTGTTGCCCCATGGAACTGTTTCTGGGGACGTATGTTCTTCCATTCCTGTGGTCCGTGTGCATTCTCCGATCCATCTAGGATCTGAGTCCTAGTCCAACATCAACCTACCATTGCTGTCGATAATGAGATGACTTATGCTTGCTGTGATAACTATGCTAGTGTTGATGTTTATTTGGTAAATGATTCTCATTAAGAGCTTGTTCAGGGATTAGAGGATGAGAAGGATTTTCACTTGTAGGGGAGCTGTGCTTTCCATGGTGCTCTAGGGCCCTGCGGCAGCCAGCCGATAATGCCGTGGCCCTCAATTTCTTCGCTTCTGGTCTATCCTTCTCACGTGTCGGTGTCTTACATAATTGGGTGTCTTAGAAAACTGCGGGCCTCCCAGGCAGCTCGCCGGCAAGGCACGCCCAGGCGTCCGAAAGAATTTTTTTATTTTTAATTTTTTTTAAATTTTTTTTACAATTTTAATTTTTTGTTTCGAAATATGACAGAACTAGTCGCCCATAGTGAGCGTTTTTTAAAAAACGTCCACTGTGTGGGCGTTATATGTGACGTGACACAGGGCCGATCGCCGCCAGTGTTGGCTTTTGCGGGCGGCCCCTGGCGTCCAAAAAACGCCCACTGTGTGGGTGTTTTTTGGTGGCGAGGGGGCCGCCTGTAAAAGTGCGCGTTGTTTTGTGGGCGGTCCTCGGAGCAGCCAAAAAACGCACACTGTGTGGGCAGTGGGCGTTTTTTGTGCGCCAGGGGGCCGTCTGCAAAAGGGCGAGGCCGGCCGCGCACTTTTGTAGGCGGCCCCCTGGTGCGCAAAAAACGGCCACAGTTTTTTGGGCTCCGCCTATATATATCTAGCCTCCTCTTTAGATTTTCATTATATTCACTAAATTTTTCAGAAAAAAAAAGAAAGAGGAGAGGAGGCAGAGGAAGGAAGTAAACGGCGAAGCCTTGTCAGTTGAGCGTAGCCGTACCAATGAGTTTGTGGGAGAGGATAGTTGTTTTGAAAATGAAGACTTGCTTTCCGGTTATGTTTTGGATTATTAGGGCCGTTTTATCAGATGAATTCGGATTAGTAGCTCATCGCCCTAACGGACCTATAATTTTAGAATGTATTAGTTGTGTTCGAAAGGGTACGAATAAGGAACCGACGGGGATTTCTAGATATAGTACTCAAAAGAATCGTCACAATACGCCAGGGCCCCGACGAAAAACGAAGAATATAACAAAAGGTAAATTTTGACAAAAAAAAGTGCGTATCATACATCAAGACAGTAATTACATCGTACAGGGTACTACTGTCCCTGAGCCTGTCCCTGCCACTGCCCCCTACCCCTCTTCGGCCTCCTCGGTCGCACGTGCCCCAACGAGTAGGTGTGGCGATCCGGTGGAACACCTCGAGTCGCACGGACGTGCTGCATTGGAGTCATCTGTGATAATTCCTGCGTGTAGAGCGGAGGTGCTCCTGCAAGCTGTGAAGGGCCGATCTCGACCTCCTCGTCGCTGATCGGTGCGTCAGTGGGGGGGTCATTAGGTAGTCGGTAGGTCCGCAACGAGGTGCCGGCTCCCTGGGCCGACGTCGAAGCTACTCCCTGCGCGGAGGTACCCACTCCATGGGGCGAAGGCCAGACTCCCCAGGCTGCTCCCTGAGAGGAGGTACCCACTCCATGGGGCGAAGGCCAGGCTCCCCAGGCTGCTCCCTGAACGGAGGAACCATCACCATGGGCCGACGCGCTGGGTGGAGCATGAGTGAAGTGCCTGGATACTCTAAACTGACAGGGCTTCGCCGTTTACTTCCTTCCCCTCCCTCTTCTCCTCTTTCTTTTTTTCTAGAAAATTTAGTGAATATAATGAAAATCTGAAGAGGGGGGCTGGGTATATATAGGCGGAGCCCAAAAAAGCCCATTGTGTGGGCGTTTTTTGGCTGCTCCGAGGACCGCCCGCAAAACAGCGCGCACTTTTGCAGGCGGCCCCCTCGCCACCAAAAAACGCCCACGCAGTGTGCGTTTTTTGGGCGCCAGGGGCCGCCCGCAAAAGCCGGCACCGGCGGCGGCCGGCCCTGTGCCACGTCACATATAACACCCACACAATGGGCGTTTTTTAAAAAACGCCCACTGTGGGCGACTAGTTCTGTCATATTTCAAAACAAAAAATTAAAATTGTAAATTTTTTTTAAAAAAATTAAAAATAAAAAAATTCGCGTCCGAAATGGGATTGCTGCTCGCGTGAGGGAGAAGCAAACAGGCCCGCTCTGGCCTGCTAGTCGAGGCCATAACTCCATGTACAAAGTACAATGGAACCAAAGATTTTTCTCAAAAAAAAAAAAGAACAACCAAAGATGCACTCGGAACAAAACATGGCCTATTTAGCTTAGCTGCTCCCTGGCCTGCTAACATCGCTGGACCATCACTGAATTGGATTAGCTTAGCTACTCCCCGGTCTGACAACATCGCGGGACTATCACTGCAATTTGGTTTATAATTACAGTTCAACAGTAACCCCAGTTAGTTCTTGGAATTCGATGATTTGCTTGCTGGCTCGGAGTAGAAAGTGTCCTGACCATGGAGCCCGTACATCATGGGCCCGGTGACCCGGTCCCAAGTCCCAACTCTAGGCGTCTAGCGACAAGGACGCTGATTTACTCCGACATCCCTATGATCCGGTCCAGGCGTTGACATCGATGTCAAGCGAAGCGAACGTGAAGCCAAGTGAAGAAACGACGGGTATTCACGGAAGTATGTGCGCGCGTACGTACGACGAGGAGGTTTGTTCACGAATTTCCAGTCCAGCCCGGCAGCCCGTGTCACCTCTTGCCTTCCCGGTGCCAATGGCTTTTCACTCTCATCGCACCCCTCTGAGATTTCAGAGTTCCTTGTTAACTGCATCGGCTGGAGCCTCCGGGTGTTTCGCAAAGCAAGGGATACTTTCTTTGATTTCCCTTTCTTCGTGTCTTCGACAGTAAACTGACGCGATAGCTACGAATACGCGGTGGCAGGTGAGAAGTCAAGGTTTCCAGAACAAACCAGTAGTTGGTTCCTTGTAAGTAACAATGGAGACCCATTGGTTAACCGACGCAAGAACAGTTCAAAGAGTTCATGTAACAGCAATTGGAATTTGGAAGAGAGGATGAAAAGGATGTGACCCATTTGTGGTGCCGTGTGGGAACGCATCCATCCTCGTTGTGATCGAGGCCTCGAGCGCATAGTACAGAAGTGGTGGATCGACCGGGTCTCTCCTCCGCCTCGCTTTCAGCACCCGTGCGCGTTGCCCTGGCACCTACCGTACCATTTCACTCGCGCTGGTTTGGTTGGCGTCAACGGCGGTTTGGAAGCAGCAATCTCGCCATAACAGCGTTCTCTGTGCAAAGCAGAACATGTCCTAGTCAAACACAGCTTGTCCTCACGCACCTCGTCTCCTTGCTGCTTCCTAGCTGTCTCGACAGACGACGATTCTCCCGGCTCCTCCGCGTCCAGCATCCTTCTGCGATCCGGCTTCACGTCTCAGGAGCCAGGAGAGCAGAGGTGGCCCTGGGTTTCTTGGAACGGACCTAAGCAGGGCGGAGCAGCGAATTCCGTCCTTGTCGAGATCAGTGGATGAAGCGGTGGGGTAGAAATCGAGAGAATTGTTAGAAATTTGACGGCTCTAGGTATGCCTTTCGATCGGTTCTGCGTCGTGACGCGACGTGGTTTTGTTGCTGGCGCTCACGAATTCCTGCTCTGTTCTTGCAGGTAAGCCAGCGGCACCGTCATGCAGGGCGAGGGGGTGAAGTCGCGGTTCGGGCGGTGCCCGTACTGCCGCGCCATGATCTACCAGGACCTCAGCGCCATCATCTTCTACTGCAGCAAGTGCCGCACGCCAATCCGAGGTACGAAGGACGAGTTCCGGCACGCGACGCCGTTTCGTGTCGCCGGTGTCGGGTTCTTTTCTGTTCAGCACCCGGCACGATCGATCGATCGATTGATGGCTTCTCCTCCTCCCGCATTGCTGCAGGCAAGAACCCGCAACCCACCGACGAGACCGAGTACGCGCTCGCGCAGCTCGAGATCCTTTCCGCCGACACCGCGTCCGTGTTCTCCGACGACGTCGAGACGCCAAATCCAAGGTCGTCAGCTTGGGCGATCATCGACAATGACGACGATGGGCGGCGCCTGCCGCTGCAGAGCAGGTCAGCTACCGTAAGAAGCTCCGTGCCGAGCAGGCAGGGCGCAGGAGCCCCGTCGTCCTCGTCGTACAAAGAGTTTGGCTCGGTCAGGACAGGTCCAAGAACCAGCGGCGCCGGCGCTCTCAGCTCCGCCGCCCTGAATCGGGATCACCAAACGGAGGCCGCGAGGAGCGCGTCGCCGCTGCACAGCCGCGTGAGCCAGCTCCGGCCGTCGTCGCGGCGGACCAGGCGATCGAGCACCGGCGACGTGGACGTGCGCAGCGACGCGGGATCGTCGGGCACCGAGTCGGACTCGGACGCGCCCGCAACGGCAACTACGTCTTACAACACGCGCCGGTCGTCGCCGCTGAGCTCGCAGGAGCTCGAAGTGGCGACGGCCTTGTCCGGGTTCGAGCCGGCGGACCTTACGAGGACGCCACTCAGTGACCCGGCGTTCCAGAAGGACCTCCTGCAGGCGCTGGACAACCTCCGGCAGCTCATCGCCGCCGTCGACCACCCGCGGAGCATCGACGGGCACTGGCAGGGCCCGATGATGCCGAGGCTGAGCGCGTCCTGTAACGACGAGAGCGGCGGCAAGCGCACGATAACCAGGCGCAGCTCCCGCCTCATGCGCCGCCTGGAGTCGCAGCTCACGCGGGCGTTGCCCGTCGAGCGCGAGCGCCCGCGCCGAGACGCCAGCACTTCGTCCTCCTCTTCGGCGTCGAGCGGCCGGCGCGGTGGTGCCAGGGCGCGGGCGCACCAATGCCGCCCGGTGCTGGGCGGCACGCCGTTCGTTGTCTGCGACGAGTGCTCGGAGGTACTGCAGCTGCCGCCCGCCCTGCCCGCTGGCAGAGTCTCCAGGCTGAAGTGCGGCGGCTGCGGCGAAGCGTTCGAGCTGACGCTGCCGGTGATCGGCTCGACGGACCTGCCCAAGAAGATCTTTTCAGCGCCGCAGCCTGCTGTCCGCGCCGGAGAGGACGCCGAGGAGTATTCTCTCGCGAGAAGCAGCAACCTGAGCGGCGAGCAGCCACGGGCGGCGGGGCCGCTGCACCGCGTGCTGGGGTACAGCTCCGTTAGCTCGGTTCTACGCAGCCGGCGGTACGGCGAGTACAGCTGAGCTGAGCGTGCATTCCCCTTTTTTATGGGCGGAAAGATTTAGCGGCGTGGTGATTTGGGCAAATTCATGGACGATTCTTCATTCTTTTACCATTTGTTTCATAGAATTGCTTGTAAATTGTAATGAGCCTGATTAGTAGAGTTTTTTTTTGTTTCTAAGACGTCGGTGTTCTGATCCTCGAGGAGTTAACACCAACGAGTAATATTAGTAATCGCGTGCTCTCTTAATCCGGTGGGTGATGCAAGAAGGACACGGCGATTTATCCTGGTTCGGGCAAAGAAGACCCTACGTCCAGCGGAAGGAGGATAGTTCGTGTTATCTTGCACCGAAGTGCTAGTACAGGAGAAAATACAAGCAGGTGTGAGGAGTGTGAGCTGGAGCTTGGGCGTTTCGGACGCCTAGCTCTCTACTTTACACTATCTCACGGTATTGTTTTGTGATCTAAAGCCTTAGCGTTTCTATGCTCTGGATCTTGTCGTTCTCTCTCCTTTCTAACGTCCTGGCGCCTCCTTTTATAGGTGAAGGAGGGGCACAGGAGTACATATATTTAGAGTTCGCATGGCTGGTGACGCATGGCGTTGAGGCCGATCACGTCGGTGTTGCTGTAGTAATGTACGTCGGTATGGGAGGCCCTGCAGCCGTTGCGTCGGGAGTTGTTGAAGTGCAGCCCGGAGTCGTTGGAGTCTCGCTCGAGGGTTCGTCCGACGAAGTCGAGAGGCGGCGGTCGAGGACTTGGCTCGAGTTGAGGGGGTCGAGTCGAAGGGGTCGAGCCTCACCGGATAAGGTCGAATCCCGGGAAATGCGGGAAACGTGCTGATTTATGCGTCTCGAGGGGGTGCTGGACGGGGCATAGTGCTCGGCATGGCGCAACAGCGAAGTACGATCCGCGGGATTCCGGGGCATGGGCGGTAAAAGCAAGATTTGACCGCCACTCCCACAACTGTTACCGTAACTGTGGCCATCGGTTAGGCGGGGGTAGGTAAAACGCATTAAATGCGCCCGGATCCGTACGGGAGAGTCGGTAGCCGAGGGGTGCACTGTCCTCGAGGGCTGCCCATTCGCGCGAACGAAGTTCCGTCCTCGAGGGCAGGCTCGTTCGCCGGGCGAAATTCCGTCCTCGAGGAGTCGCCCGAATTGTACCCTCGAGTGTACAGTCCCAGTCCGCTCGGTAGCCCCTTGAGCAGGCTTTCGCTTTGGGCCGCCGTAGTCCGTTCGTGGGTCAACCCAGTATGCTTTAGCCTGCGGGCCTTCGAACGTTATTCGTGGGAGGTCACTGGAGGGTTCATGTTGCTAATTTTGCGGGGTTTAGTCCGGTAAACCAAGGGTTTGGGGTACCCTTTCCTGGGTAACGACAGTAGCCTCCGAGCCCCTGCGTGAGTGATGGCACTCGGGCAGGGGGTCAAGAATTGGAAACGGAACGTGATTCGGATCTTTCCGTGGGGGGCGCGCGAGCGACCCCTGCGGGGGTAGCCCCCGAGGCCTCGTAGGAGTCGAAAGACTCCTATGAGGGATTCATTTGTTTTTGGTCGAGGGGTGCTTGTCCAGTCGGGTACAGGCCTGAGCTGGAGTCACAGTATTTTACCGAGGGGTGCGTCGGGACGCCGAGCCCCCGGGGATTTTCGACCCTCTTTCGTCGAGGGGTGCCAGGCACAGTCAAGCTCCCGAGCCTCGTGCGGCTGGGGCGTTGCCGGCCTCGGCGTTCATCTCACGAGTCCTTTCGATCGGACGTGAGGCGAGGAGCGTCGGACTACCCTCGATAGGGCGAGCCGCGAAGTTCTCAGTGAGCTGGTAACAGGAAGATCCAAGTGAGAGCCTGTTCCTCGTTTGATAGAGGTCGGCTGGTGGCCCGGAGGCGGTCTCATTAGAGCAAAACGCATGGTCTTACGGATACCGATTCCATTCGATAGGTCTCGGTGGCTCGATGCCTCCCTTCGGGGGGATTCCATAAAGTCCGTAGCATTTCACCTTGGATGTGTCCAAAGGGGTCTCGAGAGTTCATTCTCGAGCAAGGCCTCGTGTTGGCTCCCCCTTGGTCACCCCTGACTCGGGTGCTCGAGGGCGGCTGTCAAACCCTGATCGTGGGGCCAGCCTTCGCTCCCTCGAGGCTTAGGGCCGGAGCCCGATTTTTTTTGGTGCTCAAGGGCGGCCATTGAGCCCTCACTCGAGGGCCGGCCTTCTCTCCCTCAAGACTTTGAGGTGGGGCCAGAGCCTGTTTTACCTTTCGTAGAAATCTCCGTTGGCGAGTGACGGCTCTTTTTTCTTGTCGTTGGACACGCCTTTTCAGAAGAAGGCCTTAGCGGTGCGATCGTGGTGGGCCCGAGCAACGGCTCTTTGCCAGAGGTGTGACGCACGCATTCAGTCGAGGATTGAGGGGGGGACGGTCAGGCAAGCGCGTTAATTGAGGGAAGTTACATTTTCCCTGCCGTCGGACTCCGCCCGTTGCTCTTCCCGGGTATAAAAACGGAGGGGGACAGGCACTGTTCGCCCCCACCTTTGCCATCCTCCCGAATTCCTGCTTTCCTGCGTGCGTGAGGGTAGAAACTTTAGAGCAAGAAATCACAATTGGGAACCTTCTCGGTCGTCCGTCCGCTGAAGAGATTCGTGTTGTTGCTGCCGCCGCCACGTCCACCGAGCGGATCCGTGTCGCCGCTGCTGCCATGGCCCCCGTCCTCCAGCCCGCCGAACCCTGGCGCCCGTCGACCGTGACGTAGCAAAGGCTGAATGAGCTGGTGGGAGAAGGACTTCTCCGCCCCGTCACCGATTCAAATCGGTCGGAGTGGATTGCGCCGCCGAGGAACCACCAAGAGCCAAGCCCGCCGGAGGGCTACGTGGTGAGCTTCCTCAAATATCATCGGCATGGGTTCGGCGTACCCCCGAGCGAGTTCATGCGGGGGTTGACGAACTTCTACAGCATCGAGCTCCAACATTTCTCTCCCAACGCCATCTCTAACGCCGCCATCTTCGTGGCCATCTGCGAGGGCTACCTTGGGATGGTGCCACATTGGGAGCTGTGGCTCCATCTTTACAAGGGGGAGTGGTTCGCCTCCCCGGTGACGCCAGGAGTAAGGCGAATCGTCAGAGCAGGGTGCCTCAACTTCGTGTTGAAGACCAAAAAGTCGGAGGAGCCACGCGAGTATATCCCCACTGGGTTGATGTCCAACCACTCCCGGTGGGACGAGCAATGGTTCTACCTTCGCAACGACGGCGGCTACCTCCCTCCATACACCGGGCGGCTTATCACCGAGCGTCCATTCAACTGGCCGTACGGTGTCGCGGGAGACCTTCAGCGTCGACTTTGTCCCCTCGTCACCGCGATGAAGGCCCTTTGAGAGGCGGGCCTGACGGTAGGTGTGGTGGTCTCGGCCTTCCACAGTCGACGGGTGCTCCCTCTGATGGAGCGCCCGCTGCGGTTGGATGAGATGCTCCCCTCGGCGACGCCCGAGGTTCTCGAGAGGTGCCGGATGTCCGACGAGAGGCCATCCGCCGCGTAAGTCGTTGCGCGGGTAAAGGGGATTGTCGCAGGCTCGTTTAGGGCGGAAGACGTCAACCGCCTCCCCATGCGGCCGGAGGAGGGTTGCCTTGACCTGGTGAGTGCCCCGACCCGTGCCTTTCGCGTTTTCATTCCCCCCCTTTTCTTGTCCCTGTGACTAAATGTTTTCGTGTAGGGAAGAATCGACTACCGGAGATCGAGGCCCCCGCTGAGGGAGGACGCTCCCGATCGTCAGGTAAGATGCTTCACCGCCCAGCAAGAAAAGCGGTGTAAGGACGAAGAGGAGAAGAAGAAGGCCAAGAAGCTCCGGGAGCGCGAAAGGCTTGCGAGGCGCCGCGCTTAGCAGAGGCGCGACGGGCTCCCGGAGAAGAAGTCTCCCACGTCCGAGGGAGATGAAGATGATGCTGACGATGACAACGATGACGTCGAGGGGGTGGCGGGGCGTCTCGAGCACATCTTGTCGGGTTCCTCCCATGCTGACCGCCCCTTGGTGCAGGAGGAGGCGGTGGAGGAGCACGCCCCCCGGCCGGTGGCGTCGGCCTCGGAGCGCCGGCGTGGGAAAAGGTGGGCCGAAGCCTCGACTCGAGGGGGTTCTCTCCCCTCCCGTCGTACTCGAGGCGGGACCCCACCCACTTTGACCCGGAAAACCCGGTCCCGGTCGTCGGCACGGGTGGAGCAGAGCCGTGCTCAGGAGGCCCCGTCGGAGCAGGGAGGCGCGACGACCCCACCGATGGCCCCGAGCAGCCTCAGCCCCGGGAAGAGGTCGGCTTCGGGGGGTCTCGAGATCTGCTGGCGTTCGAGGGGGACCCGAAAGGCCTCTATCCCCTTCGGGTAAGTGTTGTTGATTCAATTCCTTTTCGCTGCATCCTCATCGTGCAGCTTAATAAGCTTTTTGCCGCCCTGCTTCCCATCCAGGCCCAAGTGCCAAATCGAGGAGGCGTCTCTTGCGCCGGCTAAGCGGCTCAAGGTGGACGCAGCTGCGAAGATGGAGGCCCCGGTCATAGGTGCGACGTCGAGGCCCTTGGCTCCGTGGGAAGCCAAGTGGTTGTCCTCAGCCCTCGGAGCTATGGCGCGCGGTAGGCTGACGGGTTCCGCTCTTGCTGCAGGGTCGAGCGTCTCGGGGGCCGCGATGGGCGATGACTCTGAGCCAGGGAGGACGCAAGAGGGAGGGAGTGCCTCCTTGACGTCGTCGTCCGTGGTCCTCGAGCTCGGCCTGGCGCCAGGGGGCGGAGCCCCGACGTCGGGAGCTTTCGCTCCTGGCCGACCGGAGGCCTCGATCCCCGCACCCAAGGCGGGAGCCCCTGAGGGCCACGAGCTGGGAGAGGAGGTAGCCGTCATTGACCTCGAGGGTGAGGAGACCACAGCCCTTCCCCCCTCGACGGGGGAACGGAGAACCTGGCCGGCGGGGCTACGCGAGCTCGGGGCCCAGAGGAAGCAGGAGCAGGGGGCCCTACAAGAAACAGAGCTGCCGCAGTCGTAGCGGGAGGGGAGAAAGAGCCACAGGAGTGGCGCAAAGAGGAGGAGAAAACTGGGGGCCAGCCCCAGCATTAGCAGGAGCAGCAGACGCCGCCGGGGGACATGGCGCCGCTGGACCCGCCGGCGCAGCAGCCGCCCGAGACGTCGGAGGCGAAGGGGACTTCCGAACTGCCCAAGCAATGGGTGTCTGTGATCACTCTGGATGAGCTGCTTGCCGAAGAAGAAACGGTGTCGAAGGCGTCGGCGGTCCCGCGGCTGCCGGGGGTGCAGTCGGAGGAGGTCTCGGTACCGAACCCACCGGAAGATGCGTCGATGGTGGACCTGCCGGCGCCACAGGACGTGTCGTTGGGGGAAGCGACGGCCTCTACACCTCCGCTGCCTCCGAAGGCGCCAGAAGTAGCGTCGAGCCAGCCACCGCAACCGTCGACGGAGCAGCCAGAGGAGACGGCAGCTTCTGGCTCGCCGAGGAGGTCGACTTCCAACCTCAGGCTGAGGGATGCCGGCGCCGCGTTGGAGTTCCGCACCCCGGCAGAGTTGGCCGTGCGTTACGGCGTCCCACATGATGTGGTGGACGAGATCGAGTCCTTGGCGCGAACCAAGGTCAAGACGGTCCTTCCTCATTGGGGCAAGGAGCGCATCATACTCCGGGAGCTTGGCGACTCCAGCGCTCCGGGGATCGAGATGGATGACCTGGCGGAAGTCAAGTGCTAGGAGGACGCGGAGCGGTCCCGGGCGTGGTTGCAACACTTGCTGAAGCTGGGCGTCGAGCTCGTCGAAGGCCTTGACCGGAATCTCGCGGTGAGTCCCTGTGTAGACCATATGCGGTTTTTTGAGTTCTTTCGTATGGAATTCCTTAACCCTCGATTTCCTATCCCCAGGAGGTGCGGAGGTGTTCCTACTCCAAGTCAGACTTCCTCCACGAAACGCTCAACAGCCGGGAGGAAGTGCTTCACCAACTCGAAACCGGTCGCTCTGCGCAGGGCAGGGTGGCCGAGGTCGAGGAGGAGCTAAAGCGGACCAGGGAGGAGGCCGCCAAAGCCAAAGAGGAGGCCGCCCGGGCGAAGGAGGATGCCGAGGCTGCTCGAGGGGAAGCCGCCCAACTCAAGGAGGAGCTTAGGCGTGCCAAGGAGGAAGCTGACGCGGCCAAGGCCGAAACGGAGAGGGCCAAGGGCGAGAGCATCCGAGCCCAGGAGCGCGTTGAGCTACTCATGGGGAAGGCTCAAAGCTCCGTGGAGCGCATCTTCTCGCTCGAGACCAATCTCGCTGAAGTCTCCACGGCGCGCAACACCCTCTCCGCCTTGGCCCAGGAGGAGAAGAACCGAGCCGCTAGCCTGGAATCCCAGCTCGGGGCGATGAAGGCTACCCTCCAAGAGAAGGAGCAGGCCATCATCTTGGCTGGTGGCGCCCTCGAGACCCTCCGCTGCGAGAAGACGGAGGTGACCCGGGCCTTCAAGGAGGCCCAGCGGGAGCGAGATGAGGCTCGGGGGAGCGCGATGCCGTGCTGGGGGATCGCAGCGCCCTCGAGACTCGCTATGCTGGTGAGTTCCTTGAAGAGCTTTTGATCTCTTTTTTTGTATGGTTTTTCTAACTCTTGTTTTGTGTTTCAGGCCTCGAGACCGAGCTGCGCGCTACCCAAACCGCCGCCAAGGCGCTGCAGGAGAGCCTTGTGGCGGAGGGGGCGCTTCTCGGCTAGCTCCGGGTTGCCCTCGACAGACTCTGCGCCTCCTGGGAGGTCAGGCCCGTCGAGGGTGCTGAAGAAGACATCCTGGGTGCCACGCTCATCGATCGAATCTACTACCTCGACGCCACCCTTCGTGATCGCGTGCGGGAGGCGCTTCATACCGACGTGAAGCGGGCGCTGGCAGTGGTCTCCTCCGGCTTCGTCTTTGACAAGGACATGGTCGCCCAAGGCTTCGTTCCCGATATCTCGAAGACCGACGCCGAGAACGAGGAGCGATGCCGAGGGCTCATCAATGACACCGAGAGGCCGGGGGGAGCGCTAGCGAAGTTGTTCAAGGACGAAGTCCTCCCCCTCACGGATGATGGGTACAGCGTCGAGGAGGGCGGCGACGGAGCTGGCCTATAGGGCAAGGCTGGGCGAAGATGCCCGTGTAATAAGTTAGTTTTTTATAACTTATATTCATTGTGGCTTCGAAAGCCTTTTTGAACATTAATGCATCTATCGTAATGCAATTTGTCATTTTACTTTCAAGCCTTCTCTGCTTTCTGTCACCTAGACTTAGCTTTTTTGACTAAGTTTTCGACGCATGCTCGTATCCCTCGAGGGGGGAGCGAGTGGAGGTACCGTAGCCCGGAGGCGTAGGAGAGCTCCTGGCTCGATAGCCCTCGACCCTCTAGAGAGTTCGGGGCGTTTTCTACTTAGTCGTGAAGCGTATCGAGGCGTGAGAAAGAAGAGGCGCCCGAGTTCTGATCGCCTGATTTTTGCTTTTCGACTAAGTGTTCGACGCAGGCTCGTATCCCTCGAGGAGGGAGCGAGTGGAGGTACCGTAGCCCGGAGGCGTAGGAGAGCTCCAGCTCAACAGCCCTCGACCCCTAGGGAGTTCGAGGCGTTTTCAACTTAGTTGCGAAGCGAAAGGGGACGCTCGAATTTTTTAATAAAAATCGTTCGTATTTTTAGAAACTTGGGGGGTTCCCCCCCGTTAGCCCCCGAGGGAGGCTCGACTCTGGCGAGACAGGACCGAGGCTACCTCTTGCATGTACAATAACAAGTTTGAACTTATAATCGAAAGTACTCCTTATGTTTGCCATGCGAAAATGTACAAAACATGCGAGAATGTACGAGGACATTGGTGCTCTAAGGGTAGAAACGACATAGCTGTTCGATGTTCCATGCGTTGGTGAGGATTTCACCTTTGTCGTTAGCGAGCTTGTACGTCCCAGGCTTTAGCACCTCAGCTATGGTCTATGGGCCTTCCCATGGCGGGGTCAGCTTGTGACGTCCCATGCTTCTCTGTCGTCGACGTAGGACGAGGTCTCCAACTTGGAAGTCCCTCGGGCGCACGTGCTTGTCGTGGTAGCGTCGAAGTCTCTGCTGATACCTCGCGGAGTGAATTAGTGCCATGTCTCGAGCCTTCTCGAGCTGGTCGACGGCGTTTGCGAGGGCTTCTTCGTTGCTTTGCTCGTTGTACGCCTTTAGTCGAGGGGAACCATACTCGAGGTCAGTGGGGAGGACGGCCTCGGACCCATAGACCAAGAAGAATGGGGTGAACCCCGTGGTTTGACTAGGTGTTGTCCTTAAGCTCCATAGGACCGAAGGAAGCTCCGTGGCCCATTTTTTTCCGTGCTTGCTGAGGCGGTTGAGGATCCTTGGCTTGAGGCCCTGCAAAATCATGCCATTGGCACGCTCGACCTGGCCGTTAGTTCGAGGATGTGCAACCACGGACCAATTCACACGGATGTGATGACGATCGCAGAAATCCAAGGATTTCTTGCCGGTGAACTGTGTGCCGTTGTCAGTGATGATGACATTCGAGACCCCGAAGCGATGGATGATGTCGGTGAAGAACTCGACCGCCCGTTCGGAGCGGATGTTGCCGATAGGCCAGGCCTCGATCCACTTGGTAAACTTGTCGATGGCAACGAGCAGGTGCGTGCACCCTTTGGTTGTCCTCTTGAGAGGCCCCACAAGATCGAGCCCCCAGACCGCGAACGGCCAGGTGATGGGGATCATTTGTAGGGTGTGAGCTGGAAGGTGCGTCTGCTTGGCGTAAAATTGACACCCTTTGCACGAGCGGACAATGTTCGTGGCGTCAGAAATGACGGTCGGCCAATAGAAACCCTGTCAGAAGCCATTGCCTACGAGGGTCCTTGGCGCTGCGTGATGGCCACAGGCCCCCGAGTGTATGTCCTCGAGGAGCCTCCTGCCTTCTTCGATAGTAATGCAGCGCTGAAGAACACCTGAAGGGCTTCGCCTGTAGAGTTCCTTGCCATCACCGTAGATGACATAGGACTTGGCCCGTCGCGCGATCCGGCGAGCTTCGGTCCGGTCCTCCGAAAGCTCTCCCCGAATGAGGCAGTCGAGGAAAGGGGCTCGCCAATTCGGCGACGAGCTCGACGGAGGAGGAGTCCCCTGGATCTCCATAACCTAGGCCCCGGTCGAGGGGGCCCCAGTCGAGGTCATGGGGTGGAGCGTCGAGGGCGCAGTGCAAGCCCCCGAGCCCAAATCGATGGAGGGCTCGAAGAGGTCCCTCGAGAGTACGTCCGGAGGGACTGTACCTCAAGTCGATGCGATTTTTGCAAGCTCATCCGCGGCTTCATTGTATCGTCGAGCAATATGACTAAGTTCGAAGCCGTGGAACTTGTCTTCCAACTTGCGCACTTCGTTGCAGTAGGCTTCCATCTTGGCGTCGTGGCAGTTCGAGGCCTTCATCACTTGGTCGATGATTAGTTGCGAGTCGCCTCGAACGTCAAGGTGTTGGACCCCGAGTTCAAGGGCAACTCGTAATCTAGTGATGAGAGCTTCGTACTCCGCGACGTTATTAGAAGTGGCAAAGTGGATGCGAATGACGTAGCGCATGTGGACTCCGAGGGGCGAGATGAAGAGCAAGCTCGTGCCTGCTCCTGTCTTCATGAGCGACCCGTCGAAGTACATTGTCCACAACTCGGCTTGGATTTGAACTGGCGGCTACTGAGTGTCGGTCCACTCAGCGACAAAATCCGCCAGGGCTTGGGACTTGATGGCCTTCCGCGGTGCGTAGGTGATGGTCTCACCCATGAGCTCGACCAACCACTTAGCAATCCTTCCAGCGGCCTCCCGATTATGGATGATCTCCCCCAAGGGGAACGAAGATACCACGGTAACCGGGTGGCTGAGGAAGTAGTGCTGGAGCTTGCGACGTGTAAGGACGATGGCATAGAGCAGCTTCTATACCTGTGGGTAGCGGATTTTCGTTTTTGAAAGCACTTCGCTGACGAAGTAAACCGGCCGCTGGACGGGCAAGGCGCGCCCTTCCTCTTGCCTCTCAACCACTATGGCCGCGCTGACCACCTGAGTGGTTGCGGCGACATAGAGGAGGAGGGGCTCGGGCGGTTCAGTCGACGTCGCTGGTCGAGGAGGGACGAGAATCGGGGTGGATGTCAGCATGCCTTTGAGTTTGTCAAGATCCTCCTCGGCCTCCGTGGTCCATGTGAATCGCTCGGATTTTTTCAAGAGGCGGTACAGAGGCATGGCCTTCTCCCCTAAACATGAGATGAAACGGCTGAGGGCCGCGAGGCAGCCCGTGACCTTCTGCACGCCCGTGAGATCCCGAATTGGCCCCATTCGCATGATGGCCGCCACCTTCTCGGGGTTGGCCTCGATCCCGCGCTGGGAGATGATGTATCCGAGGAGCATGCCCCGAGGGACCCCGAAGACACATTTCTCAGGGTTGAGTTTTATGTTTTTGGCTCGAAGGCACCCGAACACGATTTTGAGGTCATGGATGAGGTTGTCCACTTTTCTAGACTCGACCACGATGTCATCAACATAGGCCTCGACCGTGTCGCCTATGTGTTCGCCGAAGACGTGGAGCATGCACCGCTGATACATCGCCCCGGCGTTTCGAAGGCCGAAGGGCATGGTGACGTAGCAGTACATGCCAAAAGGTGTGATGAAGGAAGTCGCGAGCTGGTCGGACTCTTTCATCTTGATTTGGTGGTAGTCGGAATAAGCATCGAGGAACGAGAGGGTTTCACATCCCGCGGTAGAGTCAACAATTTGATCAATGCGTGGTAAAGGGAACGGAACTTTGGGACATGCTTTGTTTAAACTAGTGTAGTCAATACACATCCGCATTTTTCTATTCTTTTTCTTAACTAGCACGGGATTAGCTAACCATTCGGGGTGATGGATGGACCTCCTTGATGAATCCAGCCGCCAAAAGCTTGTGCACCTCCTCGCCGATGATCCTACGCTTCTCCTCATCGAAGCGACGCAGGCGTTGCTTCACCGGTCTGGACCCGGCCCGAATCTCCAAGGCGTGCTCGGCGACTTCCCTCGGTATGCCCGGCATATCCGAAGGACTCCACGCAAACATATCGGCGTTCGCGCGGAGAAAGTCGACGAGCACGGCTTCCTATTTGCCCTCGAGGTCGGCGCTGATTGTTAGCACCTTCTCGCCAGGGCAGCTCGGGTCAAGGGGGACTTTCTTGGTGTCTTGTGCCGGCTCAAAGTTGCTGGCGTGCCGCTTGGGATATGGCACCTCGTCGGCGAGGCGCTCGAGGGTCGCGGCTATCATGGCATTTTGCTCGACGGCCTCTCCATACTTGACGCATTCGACGTCGCAGTCATACGCGTGCTCGTAGGAGGAGGCGATGGTGATGACGCCCTTGGGTCCTGGCATCTTGAGCTTGAGGTAGGTGTAGTTCGGGATCGCCATGAACTGCGCGTAGCCCGGTCGACCGATGATAGCGTGATACGTTCCGTGAAACCCGACCACCTCGAAGGTGAGGGTCTCTTTCCTGAAGTTGGCAGGGGTGCCAAAGCAGATAGGAAGGTCGATACGGCCGACGGGAAGGGCCTTCTTCCCCGGCACGACGCCATGAAATCCCCTGGCGCTGGGTCGGATTTGGCACCTCTTGACTCCCAGGAGGTCGAGGGTCTCGAGGTAGATGACGTTTAGGCTGCTGCCACCGTCCATGAGGACCTTCAAGAGGTGGCTGTTCATGATGATTGGGTCGACGACGAGCGGATAGGCCCCGGGGTTGGGGACACGATCCGGATGGTCATCGCGGTCGAACGTGATGGGCGCGTCAGACCAGTCGAGGTAGTGAGGTGTCACGACTCAGACGGAGAAGACTTCTTGACGCTCCCGCTTGCGCTGTCGAGGTGTGAGCTGGGTCGAGGGGCCCCCGTAGATCATGTAGCAGTCATAGACTTCGGGGAATTTTCCGTATTCCCCGTTGTCTCCCTCACCGCCGCCTTGGTCTTTCTTGTTGTCACCTTTCTTCACGCCCACTTGCTCAAAGTGCTTTCGAAGCATGCGGCAGTCCTTAAGCTTGTGCTTTGCCCCGTCCTTGTGATATGGGCAGGGCTCCTCGAGCATTTTGTCGAAGATGGAGCCCTCGGGGGGACCTCGAGGTCTTTTGCGTTCGGTTGCTGCGACGAGATCATCTTCTACAGCCTCACGCTTGCCTTGCTGATTTTTCTTCTTCTTGTTGTTTCTCTTCAGCCCTTTGCTTGAGCCTTCGGCGTCATCGGCTGCCGACGCCTTCCCCTTGTCCTTCGCGTCGCTGAAGAAGGCGTCGACCGCGTCTTCACCGGCCGCGTAGTTGGCGACCACATCCATGAGCTCGTCGACGGTGTTGCGGCGGTTACTCCCCAACTCGTGAACTAGGTCCTTGCAGGTTGTACCCACAACGAATGCTAGAATGACGTCGAGATCGGAGATGTGGGGTAGTTCGGTGCGAAGCTTGGAGAATCATCGGGCAAAGTCACGGAGAGACTCCCCTGGTTTCTGCTTGCAGTTGCGCAGTTCCCAGGAGTTCCCGGGACGCACGTAGGTACCTTTGAAGTTCCCCTCGAAGATCTGGACAAGGTTGATCCAGCCGCAAATCTGGTCAGGGGGAAGCTCCTTGAGCCACCTACGCGCGATGTCGGACAGGAACAGGGGGAGGTGACGTATGATGACGTGATCGTCACGTGCCCCGCCCGCCTGACAAGCCAGCTGAAAGTCGGCTAGCCAGAGCTCGGGATTGGTTTCGCCATTGTATTTGACGATGCTCGTGGGGGGTCGAAACTTGTCGGGAAGCTGGGCGCAGCGGATCATCCTGCTGAAGACTCGGGGACCCGGTGGCTCCGGGGCCCGTCGGTCTTCGTCGCTGTCGTAACGCCCTCCACGATGGGCGCTGTGCCCTCGATCCTCGGCATCCCCGTACTTGCGTCTGCGGTTCTCGACAATGTCAAGGCGCGTCGCGGGGAGCGCGGTCGTCGTTGATACGTTCTCGGGCCGGCTTCTTCTTCGATCAGGGGGCCGCCCCCTGATCGACCGAGCTCTCCCTTTCGGGCCGGGAGGGCTCGACCTGAGGTTCGGAGGCTGCCCCTCGATGCCTCGAGGCTGAGCTCTCGGCTTGCTGGACAGCAGCAACTTGGAGGAGATCCTCGACCTCGCGTTGTATCCGCCGAGCTTGCGAGTTGGATGGCGTGGGCATATTGCGAAGGAGCATAGCCGCCGCGATAATGTTCTGGCTTGCTCGGGGATAACGGTTGGTGTGTTGCTCGGGTACCCCAGCCTCGTTGATCTGCCGGTTGACCTCTCGGGCCCTGGCTCGGGCTATACCGTCGGGCGGTCGCCGCTCTTGCTCGAGGGTTAGCTCGAGCAGGCGCAATCGTTCCTGCTCGTCGGCGAGCTTCGCCTGTAACTCTCGAATTTGTGCCAGCTGTGCGTCCTGCTCGCCAGGACGGGGGCATGCCTCTCGGGGTGCGTCTGGTTGTTGGTCCTCTGCTCTAGGGAGAGCACCTCCCGCCGCAGCGGTAGCTGCCCCGGCCACTGGATCGATGGTGTCCTGATCGGAGTCGACATCACCATCGATGTGGAGGCACTCGCGGGTAGGATCCCAATGATCAGAGTTAGAGTCGGGGTTGCCGCAGCAGAAAACAGGGAATTGTCCCCGCACCTCCTCCTGCAGCTGCCGTCGGAGTGTGCCGACGGTGTACCTCCGAGGGCCGGGCGCTCTCGCGAAGGCCAAGCCCTCGAAGGCTGGTGTGACAGTCCCCACGTCCATCATTGCACGGAGAAGGGCGCCTGGGCGGTCCTCTAACGTGCTCATGTTGGAGTGGGTCGCTGTCGAGATCATCGTCATGGCATTGTTGAAGTCGAACGAAGGCCGCCGATGACGCTCGAACAGCTCGTGCGGGATCGGGCTCAATCGAGCGGGGACTTCGTCGCGCTTCCTCGATGAGCGGACTGCGAAGGTGGAGTCGGGGTTGTGGTGGGGTCCTGCCGGTTTTCCCTCTACCTCTGAACTCGGGTCAGACGACCCCTCAACAAGGGGTTCCTCATCTCCGGTCAGGGGCGAGGAGAAAGTGGCGGGAACCATCCTCGACTCAGGTTGATGGCGATGACGGTGTCGATCGTGCCTCCTTCTGGATGTGGAAGCATGGTGGCGAGACCGGCGAGCGGCCCCCCATGAGCGTGGGGGCGTATCGCGACCTCCGTTCGGGTCACTGATCGAGAGCAGGGTCATGTCATAGCCCTGGCCGAGGGTCATGAACTCCAGGCTCCCAAACCAGATCACCGTAGTGCGTGGAAGTGGTGAAACAAAGTCGCCCATCTGGAAAAATGGCGGGAAATCGTTAGTGACACGCGGTTCCCCTACCTGGCGCGCCAATTGTCGGTGTTCTGACCCTCGAGGGGTTGACACCAACGAGTAATATTCGTAATCGCGTGCTCCCTTAATCCGGTGGGTGATGCAAGAAGGACACGGCGATTTATCCTGGTTCGGGCAAAGAAGGCCCTACGTCCAGCGGGGGGAGGATAGTTCGTGTTATCTTGCACCGAAGTGCTAGTACAGGAGAAAATACAAGCAGGTGTGAGGAGCGTGAGCTGGAGCTTGGGCGTTTCGGGCGCCTAGCTCTCTACTTTACACTGTCTCACGGTATTGTTTTGTGATCTAAAGCCTTAGCGTTTCTATGCTCTGGATCCTATCATTCTCTCTCCTTTGTAACGTCCTGGCGCCTCCTTTTATAGGTGAAGGAGGGGCACAGGAGTACATATATTTAGAGTTCGCATGGCTGGTGACGCATGGCGTTGAGGCCGATCACGTCGGTGCTGCTGTAGTGATGTACGTCGGTATGGGAGGCCCTGCAGCCGTTGCGTTGGGAGTTGTTGAAGTGCAGCCCGGAGTCATTGGAGTCTCGCTCGAGGGTTCGTCCGACGAAGTTGAGAGGCGACGGTCGAGGACTTGGCTCGAGTCGAGGGGGTGGAGTCGAAGGGGTCGAGCCTCACCGGATAAGGTCGAATCCCGGGAAATGCGGGAAACGTGCTGATTTATGTGTCTTGAGGGGGTGCTGGACGGGCAATAGTGCTCGGCATGGCGCAACAACGAAGTACGATCCGCGGGATTCCGGGGCATGGGCGGTAAAAGCAAGATTTGACCGCCACTCCCACAACTGTTACCGTAACTGTGGCCATACGGTTAGGCGGGGGTAGGTAAAACGCATTAAATGCGCCCGGATCCGTACGGGAGAGTCGGTAGCCGAGGGGTGCACTATCCTCGAGGGCTGCAAATTCGCGCGAACGAAGTTCCGTCCTCGAGGGCAGGCTCGTTCGCCGGGCGAAGTTCCGTCCTCGAGGAGTCGCCCGAATTGTACCCTCGAGTGTACAGTCCCAGTTCGCTCGGTAGCCCCTCGAGCAGGCTTTGGCTTTGGGCCGCCGTAGTCCGTTCGTGGGTCAACCCAGTATGCTTTAGCCTGCGGGCCTTCGAACATTATTCGTGGGAGGTCACTGGAGGGTTCATGTTGCTGATTTTGCGGGGTTTAGTTCGGTAAACCAAGGGTTTGGGGTACCCATTTCCTGGGTAACGACATAAGAAAGATGCACAGCTTTTTCACTTTGTATTCTCTTAGGATACATCCGTAATGGAAGCCTGTATAAAACGAGGCTATGTTAGTCTATGCTAATTACTTAACAAACTTGTTATTATTCAACGATCTGATCTAGCAGAAACTCTATTTGATTGTAGTTTGTAGCTAACAAGAACAAGTTGCATCATCGCAAAATAAGAAAAAGAAGAATGAAAGACAAAGAAAGTGGCTTCAGCCTTAAGATGACTATAGGACGGCAAGATCAAGAGGAAATCTTCCCTGCCGACCAAGGTGGCAACCACCCACCCATCGACCAAGTTTATCTCCTTCCTCCCAACGCGAAATTAGCACGGCGCAGCCCACATGGCTCACCACCGTGATCCACGCACCCCACTGCCTCCATCGCACGCTCGCTCGCGCGCGGTGAGCTAGGGTTCCGACGAGCTCACCCCACGCCAGCGACCACACCCCTACCTCCATCTCCATCTCCCGGGTTATAAAACTGCCCGACCGGTCGAGAGGAGGAGAGGAAGACAAGCGAGTGGGATGCAGGCGGGCGGCTTAGGGACCCCTGGCGACATCAGGGCGGAGGCGAGCACGGTCAGGGCCGGGGAGCAGGGTAGGGGAGGAGGAAAGAAGGGGGCCGCCGGGGGTGCGCCGACGACGGTGGCCTGTGGGTGGGGCAGCGGCGGGGTCACGCGGGCGCGAGCACTAGCGAGGAGGAAGTAATATTCATGGGCCGGGGTGAGGCCCATATGGGGTGGTCAGCGGGTCACGTCATCTATGATGGTCAGCCCACGACCCAAGATCAAGTGCCTGCCTGGCAGCATGGGCCCACCTGCAGCGAGAGAAGCATATGATCGAACACCTAACCTTCTCCCAAGTCCCAAATGAGAAATAACAGCCCATGATGGAGCATGGCCACTGAATCTTCCGCCGTCGCCGTCGCTGGCGACGCAAATTCCACTGAGCCATGGAGCGCGCGGGTGCGCACCCTGACGCGCCTCGGGCGGCACAGGGAGTCGCTTGCTCTCCTACGTCACGGCGACCCCTCGCCGCCGCCCCACGCGCTGGCGCTCGCGGCCTCGGTCATCTCATGCGCCGCGCTGTCCCTCCCCGCCGGCGTTGCCCAGATACACGCGCTCGCTGCCAAGCGCGGCCTGCTCCCCGCCGCCGACGCCTACCTGCTCTCCGCGCTGCTGACCTCCTACTCCCGCCTCGGACGCCTCCGGCTCGCCCACCAGCTCCTCGACGAAATGCCTCTCGAGTCCACGCCCCACACCACGCTCCGCACCGCGTTCAACTCTGTCATCTCTGGCTGCGCCCTCCACGCTCTCCCGGTGGCCTGCTTCGCTCTCTTCCGCTGCATGCGCGCCGCCGCGGTCCGCTTCGACGCGGTCACCCTCCTCGCGCTTGTCCCTGCCGCGCCTCTCAGCGTCGTGCCGCAGGTCCACGCCCTCGCGGCCCGAGTCGGGCTCGCCACCGAGACCACCGTGGCGAATTGCCTCATGTCCACATACGCGCGCGGCGGCGCGTTCGGCGCGGCCCTCGCCCGGAGGGTCTTCGACGAGATGCCGCTGGCCTCCCGCGACCTGGTGTCGTGGAACGCTGTGCTGTCAGCCCACGCGCAGAACGGCCTGGCCGTGGATGCCCTCGATCTCTACCGCCGCATGCGTAGCCCCGAAGGCGGCGGGGTGGAGCCGGACGCCGTGACGCTCGTCGGCGTGCTCTCCTCCGCAGCGCACCTGGGCGCGCGCGGTGTGGGCTTCGACGTTGAGCGCTACGTGCGCCAGAGGATCCCGGGCTTCCGCACCAACGTGCAGCTGTGCAACGCGCTAATCAATTTCCACGCGCGCTGCGGCAGCCTGCCCCAAGCGCAGCAGCTGTTCGACGAAATGCCCAGGAAAAGCATCGTGTCATGGACGGCGCTGATCACTGGGCACGGCATGCACGGACATGGCGACGTCGCCGTCAGCCTTTTCGAAAGGATGGTGGCCGAAGGCATCCGCCCAGACAACGTCGCAATGGTCGGCCTCCTCTCCGCGTGCAGCCACGCCGGGTTGTACGACGAGGGGCGCAGGTACTTCTCAACAATGGAGAGCGTCTACAAGTTGCAGCCCACACTGGAGCACTACACCTGCATGGTGGACCTCCTCGGACGTGCTGGCCGCCTGGAGGAGGCTCGAGAGCTCATCTCATCAATGCCCATGCCAGCCGATGGTGCGGTCTGGGGTTCCCTTCTTGGTGCGTGCAAGATACACAAGAACGTGGAGGTTGGGGAGGAGGCCTTCGCGCATGTCGTCGAGCTGGAGCCGAGGAACGCGGGATACTACGTGCTCATGTCGAACATATACACCGAGACAGGGCAACCGGACGGCGTCGCGAGGGTACGGGCGATGATGAGGGAGCGCGGGCTCAAGAAGGAGCCCGGGTGCAGCTACATCGAGCACAAGGGGAGGGTGCACCTCTTCATGGCCGACGATCACTCGCACCCACAAGCGAGGAGGATCTACGAGCTGGTGATCAGGCTGGAGCTGATGGTGAAGGAGAAGTCGGGAGTGAGGAAGAGCGAGGTGGCTGCCGCCAAGGGAAGCATGGAGAAGGCGGCTGCACAGCCTCTGGTTGGGATTCACAGCGAGAAGTTGGCGGTGGCTTTTGGGTTGCTGAACACTGAGGCCGGCAGTGAGATTGTGGTGATCAAGAACCTCAGGGTATGCGGGGACTGCCACACGTTCTTGAAGGTGGTTTCGGCCACTACCAACCGGGCGTTGCTGGTCAGGGACGCGAGCCGATTCCATCGCTTCGATGGTGGAGTTTGCTCTTGCAAAGATTACTGGTGAAGAGCCTGGCGCTGGCAGCTGGATGTGTGAGACCATTTGCCGCCTTTGAACAAGGCGCTAAACAAGTGCCGATACAGACGTGCTACAAACTACAACGCCCTCACCCAGGTGACGCCGTCTCTGCTGTTACTGGCGCCCGATGCAGAATTGAACTTGAGGAAGACCAGCGAAACACTAGATCAGGGTACTGCTGCACCGTGATGAGGAAACCAATCTAGTCGTCCAAACAAACCGCCGGGCGACGTAAAGCTGCACAAATGTTGCATTGTAATGCACCTTCGGTCGAAGGGCCGTCCAAACAGTGTCCACCCAAATTCACTCCATTCTGATTAGTCCGTAGCCGTGTATACTTTAGATGGCATCATGTACTGAGTGCAGTATCATGTAACCTGAATCACCGCAACGGCTGCTGATAAAGTAGATAAGCTGAGAGTCGGACTTAAAAATGTCCAGAATGATTTCCAATCAAGAACTTTCTACACAATTTGAGGTCAAAGCGATGTGGGATATTTGTTTCATCTCAACACGATATTCGTTTCATCTCAACACGAAGTACAAGTTTCATCCTAGCAAAAAAGGAAACGCAAAGTAATCAAGCCAAAATAAGGCAGGGCAATATATTAATAATATGGACTCAAGATGGCTGTAGCTGTGATGTACAAAAAAAATCTTCTGGATCTATTTTAATACACAATGGTAAAATAATACTAATACATTGGTCAAAACCGTGTCCATATATATAAACTCTGTTGCTAGTTTACAAAGAATGATCTCCTGGACAGACTCAAAGCAAGGGGGGCAAAAAAGGAAAACTTTGCATTCTTGTACAACAGTTGATATCAGAATATCAGATATCACAAGCCGTCACATTCCAGTTGAGGATGTTCTTCCTATTCTTTGAGCACCAAGTTTTGGTTGCGCCGGCTTTGTTCCTCGGCCCCTACCTGATGAGGCTAAGGGTCTTGCTTTGGTTGCAGGAGGAGGTGCTGCAATGGCACCCCACAGGTCGTCACTATTCGCTGCAGCTGGCTTCAAAGGCTTCCCAGATGATTTTGGAGGAGGTGCCGCTATTGAACCCCTTAGGTCATCCTCATCATTATGTGAGGTTGATGGTTTGATGTCTGCAGATTTTACTGTACTTTTGGGTGGGGCAGTAGCTATAGGACCCCATCGAGGATCATCTTCTGATTTTGGTGCTTTTAGTGGGTTGGATTTAGATGAGTTTGCAACTGCATTTGAGAAAATCAAGAGAAGAAAACCAACAAAATTAAATGGTTATCTTATTAATCTAGTTCTGTACCATCACAAGGATATAAATATAAAAGATGGAAATGTCACACTAGTTGACACGTGGGTAATTTCACATTTGATTATGTTTGCAATAGTACAATTGTAATGAAAGATGACCATGCAACTGCATGAAACAAAACAATACACTTGACAAAAGCAACTTACCAGCTTGCTTTGGTTGCACCACTGGACGTTTCTGAGCAGCCTGTATGTTGGATAGAAGAGATGGGGATGGCTTATCCTCAAACGGGTCTACATCATCCCATCCATCTTTATCACTACTATTCTCCTCATGGATATTACCATCCTCAAGCTCACCCCAACCATCTACTGAAGACCTTGCTGATGCCAGTGCAGCTTGATCAAGGGAGCTGGATGTAGATGGTGCATACACTAGTGTGGAAGCCTGAGTGTCTGGCAATCGAAATGATAATCAATTGTAGATCTTTTGAAGTGAACAGAAGTCACACTCAAATAGTCCAAAAAAAACTAATGTTGCAATGGGGGCATGAAGGTACTAATAACAGGATACTACAAGGTTAGGATTCAAAATATATAACAACATATGGCATTATCAATTCTTGTTTGTCACATACCAAAGGCTAGGATCAGTTCCATCAAACTTTCTGAATTTTGACCATTCATATGTGGAACCTCTAAAGTTTGGTTTATATAAAAAAATCATATTAACAGAATTTTCTATTGAAATTATTTCTTAGAGGTATAGATTATTTAGTAAATGTTAATACAAACTTGTAAAAAATAGTTGTTAGATGCATCCAGAAACCTACAAGTATTCATAACAGTTGAAAAAGAATTGACAGGAGTACTGTATTAATCTTATATTTTAGAAATATAAACCTCATCCCTTTATGCATGTGACAACAGTCGTGATGTTAGGAGTGAAAGCAATTGTGATAATTAAATTACCAATACCTGGAGCGGCAGTCGAGGTTGTTGATGCTTGAGAATTACTGGAATTTGCAGTAGATACTGGGGCATGGTCAGAAGGTCTACCCTTTTGTGTAACAGAACTCATGGCCCACCTGTGTCCAGACGAGTTCAAATAAACAATCCAATAGAATACAGAAGACTAAAATAACATATCATTCAGTATGTGGTTACTTCTTAAATAGGCATATTTTTTCAACTCTTTCACAATTTGATCTGTTTGGTTCCCTACCACACATTGTCACACTTCTTTCTACTCGCCAAACTTTGCCTAAGGTGTGGCAAACAATTTGCTCGCCACAACTTACAACATGTTATGACGGGTGGGGCCATGGCATGCCAAAAGTGTGGCAGTGAACCAAACAATTGACTCGAACTGTGGTAAAGTGTGGCAGTGAACTAAAACAGGCCCCAATTATAAACAATATTTATTTCCTTTTGGCAGCCAAGATGTAAGATAGCTTACCCAAGTAAACCTGCGTTTCCAGGCTTTAACTTAACACCAGTACTTTCAGCCACCCTGTTGTCTCCCGTATTAAGCTATGGGACACAAAATTAAAACATTAGACGACATAGGAAGAGCAAAATCGACAGTACAGAAAACTAAAGTAGGATATTTACTAATTCATTAGTAAAAAAACAGTTAGTAAAAAAACAGCATATGACCTTATCCCAAAAGGAGAGGCTCAAAACATTTTAACCTATGATCTAAACCATGAAAATACCAAAACCTCGAATCTAAATGAACAAAATTCAAATAACTAGCATTGATGAATGCTTGCCACTTGCCAGTTCCATTTTCTGGTAGGATCCAAAACCTTACTGCAGTGTATTAGAGTATGTGTTTTCATTTTGGTACTGCCCAGAGGAATTATTCTGTGATTTTTGCCTTCTGCCTTATTCAGGTCTTAAGACAATCAGTGCTTCAGAACATAAAAAGAAAATACAACATGTGGCACACCATTAAAAGCAAAATATCGGTTGGTTTGGTTAAAGTGATCCAGCAAAGTGGATAGATCATAAGTAAGAAACTAGATGTGCATACCTTTTCATGGTATTGCTTTGCTATTTGCAAGAACTGATCGGTAGCCTGAAAAGCCTTGGTCCGGACATCACTAAAGAAACATCAAAGAAAATTGCTATAAAATTAGAACACTAAAATATGGTGCAGAAAAGTATGTTGGCAAGATACTGTTGCATTCAAAGTGGAATGGCACCAAGCATTTTTCTTTTAGCAACTGTGCATCTAGTACTCAAACAATTTCTCCAATTTGATCTCTGTACTGCATGCTACTGAATCATGGGTCCACAGCTATGACAATAGGTTGTAACCAAAACTCACTCAACAAAAAGGGAAAAAAGTAGACTATGCTGGACAAATGCATGGTACCATATACAGACATGGAATGAATGGTGACATGCATTCAAGTTTGCTGACACCAACAATCTAAATGACTAAATCGATTTGAATGTAACAAGTACTACTATTTATAATAACTCACACCATTCAAACTTATAAGTCGCTTTGACTTTTTTTTTTACATCAATTTTGCTATGTATGTCTAGATATGTAGCAAAATTCGTGTACCAAAAATGTCAAAGTGACTTATAATTTGGAGCAGAGTATAATTAACATGCATATATAAAACCAAACCTACAAAGCTTTCTTTACTGGAGTGTGACCTCTGAGCCTTGTCAGCGCATTTGGAAAACTTGGGCTTCTCCAAGGTCAAAGTTCTCTATATGGCTTGTCATCCATAATCAGTGCTGGACGGCTGACAGACTGTGCTCAGGAAGACGAGACAATCCATCACTTGCTGACCAGCTGTGTGCTTGCTCAGCAGGTATTGTAAGGTCATTAGTCTCAGCTTACAGAACATCACCCCACAGCTGGTTCATGAGGATTCTACGACATGGTGTGGATAATCGAAGGCCGAAATATTGGAATGGATGCATTGGCCAGCAGAAGCCCAGTGTTAGGGGTTGGCATTGCACAATGATCTGGTAGTAGTAGGTATGCAGTAGCACAGGGTATGAGGGATTGGTGATCAGAGGCCTGTTGGGCTTGAGTTTGGTGATGAACCAAGACCCAAGATAGACTAGTGCCTCCTGTCCTTAATTTCCCTTCCTTCTGCCTATAATATATGTGCCAAAAAAAATACGATGATTACACTTGTGCAATCTTCACCTAAAAACATCCTTCCCTGTGCCCAAGATGGTACGCCTGGTCTAGCGCCATAAAAACCTTACCGCAATCATCTATTTCAGATCCCCAGAAGTTTTACAGGGATGAAGCCTGTTATTACCAGTTAACAAGGAGAAAGTAGAGACTGAGCTTACCTGTCTGGGTCAAATGTGAGGACAACAATGTTAGGCAGGACGCGAGTTGCAATCTCTGTCATTTCATAGTATGAACTAGTGACACTCAGTGCCATGATTCCTGCCATGAAGCAAGAGTAAATAAATGTCAGGTATGGTACAAAGCATTCACACTTCCTCACTGAAAAATACTTGTAGATCTAACAGTACTAAAAACAGCACGTTTGCAAATGTATGTACCAGCAGCTCTGGCCGGAGGGAAGGTATCACGTAATGCACGAACTGTGAATGCATTGATGAGTACTCTCTTCCTGGTCTGTCAGATAACAAAAGCCCTTGTCAGCAAAGAGGCAAACACTAAATTAGCAAATAAATCCATCTCCAGGCTAACATGGATACAGTTCTATTTTTTCATAGACAGGCTAATCCTAGATAGAGGCAGTTTTCATAATATTTTTTCTGTTCTGTAATCATGTTTCTGCAACAATAGATAGTGCTGAATACCCTTAACCAGCTGTACCACCAGTCAGGTCAGCTGTGAAAAAAGTGTGATTCAACAGAAGCGTAAACCTTGAACATGGAAGCAGAAGCCTATACACAATGGACGTGTTCATATTTGTACCTTTTTGGGGGTTAAAAGTATGTTTCAAACAAATGGACATCCAGAGTATAAGAAACTCCAAAACTTTCCCCTACACAGCTGACATCTATATATATACCTAAAATTAAAATAAGAAAATTTCTCTGTCCACATTTTCGTCCTTCACTCTCCCCAGTCCGTTCCTCCACTTCCCCAAGCATAGTAGTTATAGCCAGTTTTACTAAGAATGGTAGTAAATGGTGAATTAGAGATAAGAACACTGATTCGTTTATTGTCCTGTCCATGATCCGAATTCACAACTGGTGCTCATGAGTTAGAATAGCGCGCATCTAGCCATGGTACATATTCCGATTCCAAGATGTGACATTGTACGTTCCAATGAAACATACCGGCATGTGTGCTAACATCTCTAAAAGCTAATTTCCATGAAATTCCCTAACACAGCTTTCAGCAGGTCTAATTAATACACAACATGGAAAAGGATAATCAACAAGAAACACAAATAACACAATAGTTGTATCTTTGAGACAGACCCCATCATTCATGTAGCTTGCAATATTGCCAAGAAGAATTGTAGTGTTCGTCCTGATTCCAGGTTCTTCGTCCACCTGTCACAGAAAACAATGTCTACCATAACTGCAGTATAAACCTTTTTAAATCCAAAAGTGAACTTCACCTGTAGCTTAGAGAGATATTTCAAGAGAGATCCTGAGATTGTACGCTGCGATAACTGCAGTAACAGATCAGACAATCAGTCATCAAGAAGTATAGTTTTTGGCAGAAAATAAAAATCAGTGATGAGGATCTAAAATTCCAGAAATATTCATTAAAGCATGTCATGGCAAATTTTGTGTGTTATGTGCACGCTCCTGCATCTAAAGGCAAGGATATGAGTTCATTCAATCAAATTGGTTATAAGAATTCAGCCCTAACCTTAGAAAACAAATTTACAGAATAAGGTTGAACACATTACCAAATTAATACATATATGTTTTGTTTCTTTGGAATACAAATCACAATCAAGAAAATAACGAATTTTAGAAAATTGGACAAAATAGTTATACTTCTTCATAACTAAGGTTCAGTCAGTTTATACTACATCTCACTGATAGACCCATACCCAACAGGAGGATAGAAGCAACTCACTTTTGGTCCTAATACAAGCATCGACTTCAATGTCAGTTCACGAATAGTACCATCAGTATCAGAGAAGCCAGTGGCTACATGAGGAAAAACCTAAAAAGGAACACTAGATCATTAGATACATTTATGCAGACAACAGATTCCGATTGTCCATAAAGTACTTTGACATACCTGTTCATCAACAGTTTGAGCTGACATTGATTCCCCAAACTGATCTATGTGATGCAAAAGACATGCTCGGATAGCTCGGTCACTGGAGGCAAAAAGCTTGACAATAGTTGGCAAGACCTGAAAAGGGCCAGCATTCTTTATAACCAGACTGCTTGATAATTCATAAACAGTGTTAATCATAATGAGTAGAGAAATGGTCACCTTGACACTAAATTGGTCAGCAGGAAGCCATGAACCCATCTTTAACAAAACAGTTAAGGCCGGAGCGGCAGCTGAACCAAACTCAAGAGAAGAAGCCAATACAGGGAGCAGCTGTGCACAAAGTAACCCAAACAATAAGTATACACATAAGGTCGCCTGGCTGGTTTGAGACAAATAAACAAAGGTAGAGAATAATCATGAATGGAGGAATAGAAGGTTCTACTTTAGACTTTGGAAGTACCTTTTTCAGGACTATCTCACGGGGAAGCTGTTCAGCTATATTGGGGAGTTTACGGAAAAAGCTGTCCTTCTCAAAGGTGTCTTTCAAATTAAGAATTTCCATGAACTGGATGGTCTCTACTAACTTATTCTGGAAAAACTCTGAAAACAGAGAGCCAAAGACATCATTACACATGGAGGACAATACTTGTGTTAAGACTAAGCACTGAAGAAATGTATATAATTAGATAAATTATAACAAAAAAGTTGGCTGAACGACATGGAAAATACGTTGGGCTTACCGCTGTTGTCAATAAGTTTTGAAGGATTTAGTCTACGAGAAGGTGTGGAATTCAAGAGCCTCTGGTAATCTGGAAGTAGAGACTACAGGGACGAAAATAGTCAATAACCAAAAAGACACAAATGCATATAAACTTCTGCAGTTAGAACAATGGGGAAACTCCAAACCAATAAAGGTAATTGCACGGTGCGAAATAAGTGACTAGGTGAAATCATGTGAGCTAACCTTTGGGATTGAAGCAGTATTTCGAAGGTCCTCTGTTCTAGCAAGCTTTGCACCAGAAAAGAGTTCATAGATTAAACACCCTGCAATGAGTGTCATGTTCTCATTGTTTCAGCTATCAAGGAATAATCAATGATGAAGACCACCAAAAGCAAACAACAGACAAGTTCAAATGGCATCAGTTTATCAATTTGTATTTTGACATTTCTGTTTAGCCCCTCATGACTTCTATGTAGAATGCAAAAGCTCAGTACTAGTATTTAACCACTAGAACACAATTTCTCCCATAAGCACAACCATAACAAGCATGCCATGCATGAGGAACCATTAAGAATTGTTTATGCTCACCCAGTCCCCAAGAATCAATGGCCCACGGAGGTGATTTTCTAATTGAAGCCCAATCTGACTTTGATAGCTCCATTGGCTTGTACTGTGTTCCAACTAACCAATCAAATTGCTGCAAAAAGAAAAACACATACATGGGAACAAATTCAGATAAAGTAAACATTTTATTACTTTATTGATCAAGGAATGTACTTATATATACTCCATCTTTTTTCCTTGATTTCCATGGTACTAATATGAATTAAACTCTTCTAACCTTTTTTTGGTTAAAGTAGACCTTAGCCCAACAGGTGTCGAAATAAAACAAGTTTCAAATATATTTTGTAGGAGCACTGTTTTGACTTTGAGTATTACCCAAATGACATCAAAGAGGGAATTGTACAGGCAACATGCCTAACGAATATAAATAAAGGTGCAGAATCAAGTCCTTACCAACATGGGGCTACCAGAGGCTTCATTGTTAGCATCAAATTCTGACAGAACGTCAAAAGCATGAAGCTTCCAATCCAGGGTTTGTGTAACAACAACACTGGCCAAGCATACATTCCCATGAACCTATATTGATCAAGCGATGGCAAAAAAGGTCATTTAACAATCAAATCATTTACAGCATCTGTAATTAACCTATATTGATCAAGTGGCAAACAGGTCATCTAACAATCACATCATTTGCAATTTCTAATTATGTGTTAAGACCCCCCCCCCCCAGTTTTGATTTAGATGCACTATATGATCCAATAACATCTGAACAAGGCACCCACATCAATAATCAAAACATGGAAATGTTATAGGTCGTGTCCGAAGAACGATGGAACAAAAAAACTAACCTATTCCAAGAACAACTGTGCTGCAAGCAGCATACACAAATTCACAACCACATGCTTCGTAAGATCCTCATTATCTATAACTAAAGAGTAAAATGCACTGTAGACCCATTAACTTGCAGCGCTGTCCCAAATGGGTCCGCCAACTACAAAATCGGGTATCTATCCCAGCAAACTTTCATACAAGTTCACTCCAGGTCCAAAGGGCAAAACCAGCCCGGTTTTGCCACGCAATTTATCAAAAACACCCCTCCTTATCCTACGATGCCAAAACACCCCCAACCACTCATCTCCCATCTCACCCGCATCTAGCAGGCGGCCAGGACGGAACGAGGTGCGTGGGTTGCCCGTGCCGGCGTGCGTGTGTCCGCGTGCATGAGTGGGTTGTCTGTGCCGGCGTGCGACCTCCATTGACTTGTCGTGCTCTTGCCGCCGCCAGACGCGCAGGCGCCTCTGCAGAACGAGGCGGACGACGCCCAAGCTGCTTCCTGATCGCTGTTTGCGCCGCGTCCTCCCCACGACGGATGGCGCCCGCGACGGAAGTCCCACCGCTGCTCGTGCCATCTCCTCTGGCAGCGACCGCGACGAAGGCAGCCTCGCAGCAGAGGCGCCCCGCCCATGACAGGCGGCCTCGCCCACGGCGGAGGCGGCAGCCATGCTCGCGCCAGGCGAGCTCGGCAGAGGCTGTCGGCCCGCGGCGAAGGCGGTCGCGTTCATGCCCCGCAGTTCCGGTGGCTTGCGGCGAAGGCGCCCCCTCCCGCGACCAGCAGTCTCGCTCACGGCGGAGGTGGCCGCGCTCGTGCCAGGCGGCCACGCTCATGTGGCGACGACATGGGGCTCACATCGGAGCTCGCTCTCAGCGGCGGGTCAGGCCTCGCGCCCCGCGGCGATGCGGTCTCGTGACAGCGCCCGACTGTGCGGATCAGCGGAGCTCGCGCAAGCGGCGTGGACCGCGTCCGGCCGCACTATCTCGCCGCGCGCTCAGGCGGCACGGCGCGACGCAAGTGCGGCCAGACGTCTACGGCGGCGGCTAGGCAGGAGAGCCTTGCATCCACGGCGTCCCTGTCCAGCGCCATGGGGACTCCGGGTCGGACGACGACGCGAGCAGCGGCCGGCGGCGGCCGATTCGCAACGGGAATCGCAACTCCGGCGGGCGACGACGTCCACGCGGCCTCGCACTGCATCCACGGCCTCGCCCGCAACATCGCCTTCCTTTGCTCCTCCGTCTCGGCTTGACCGCCGCGGGCGCAGGCGACGGCGAGCTCCGCCCTGCCACAGTGAGCGCGAACACTGGGGACTTCCGCCACGGCGCCGGCAACGTCGCCCTCCTGCGCGGGCCACGCTCATGCTCCTGGCCGCCTCCGTCCCGCACATCAACGTTGTCCTGCTGCGGTTTGGCTAGCAGCCCGACATCACGGACACGGCCAGGACCTACGTCCTCTGCCTCCTCCCGGACCTCGCCATCACGCCCGTGCTTAGCCTGCTCAAGGCGTACCTCGACGCGCAGGAGGTGATGCTGCCCACGCTTTTCGCCCCCGCGATGGCGCTGGCGCTTCACATCCCGCTCACCTTCTTGCTCTCCGCCAGGATGGGCGTCCGGGGCGTGGCTGCGACAGTCTGGCTCAGCGACCTTGCCCTGGCGCTCATGCTCGCCGCCTACGTGCTAGCATGCGGGCAGCGAGAGCGAGCAGAGCGGCTAGGAGGGGCTCAGGGGTGAGATGGGAGATGGGGAAGGGGCGTTTTTGATAAATTGCGTGGCAAAACCAGGCTGGTTTTGGCCTTTGGACCTTGAGTGAACTGGTATGAAAGTTTGCTAGGATAGATACCCGGTTTTGTAGTTGGCGGACCCATTTGGGACAGCGCTGCAAGTTAATGGGCCTACAGTGTATTTTACTCATAACTAAATATAACATTGTTACAAGCAAGAAGGGACTATCAGAACAAATCAATGCAAATCTGCATGGAAATGTCACAAAGCAACAACAATGGAATGTTTTATCTTGCATTTGAAAGATTAAAATGAGTCGGATTGCATATTACGTTCCAAACTTCAACTTGATGCAGGAACTTACAAGTTTGCAGTCATTATTGAGAAAGCTCACAGCTTTGGATATCTGATGAAGCCCCCATGCAAAGTACTCATCTCTGCACCATTAACCATAATGACAAAGTAGTTCAATGTTCAAAAAAAGCATTAACAGTACTGAATTAAAACCTAATGAAAAAAATGCTAGAAACTGCAGAATTTTTCTTTCGAAAAGAACATTTTGAAAAAACATAAGACTACAAGAAGCTCATGGTACCTCTGTGTACCACCAAGATTCAGTTCCTTGACTTTTTCAGAAAGTGGCATAACAGGCTCTGTTACAATATAAATTGTGTGTTTCATGGCAGGTCCATCTGCAACTTCTGCTTCAGTACTGTGTAAAAAGGATAAGATATTTGGATGCCGCACCTGCAGTAACCACAGCAGCACTGAACTGATTTAGCATATACATTGAGGAAACAAAAGGTCAAGTTAACCCCCAAAAAGAAGAAACATGTGTATTGTAGAAATGCTACTTCTGATGAAAGTAAGATACAACAGAAACAATTCAGTAGTGTTGTGGATGGAAGAGGACATAGAAGTATATAATGTTGAATGCTGAAATATTGCCAAAAGAACAATTCCATTTTCTTTGGCATTTTTCCTTCTCGTTTGGTCTATATATTTTTACGATGTTGTCTAGATTTCTGAAAGGCTCTGTTGCTGTCATTATTTTTTGAAGACTTGACATTTTGCCACCACAGGCTACTCCTCAAGGCTAAAAGGTTCGGCACTATTGAATATTGGTAATCAGAAACCCAATGACTGAAGTTGTTAACTTACTGTTCGTAATCTCTTAACACCATTCCGACCAGCAACCATGTGTCTGTCCTGAGGGTTGCTCCCTGACAGAGAAAAAATTGACACAGGCGACCCATCATCCTGGAGAAGACAAGGCAACAAAACACATTAGCAAATGGCATGCAAATCTAACAAAAAATCAGACAAAATAATCATTTGGAGGAAAAAAAGATAGACTGCTTAAGAAATCAAAATTGCATACGAAAATTCAGTAGTTATGGTAATCTAGGATGAATAATAATAAAACTCCATTGACAGTGTGCAATATCACAGTGACAGAAACCTGAGTGGTAATATAACCCATGTTCTCTAAACTTCTGTGTATTTGAAAATATGTTAAGAATTACTACTAGTTTTGCATGCCATCCAAGGTTTTGTGTTTATTTGCTTTTTTCACCTTCTGATGTGATGTAATAGTAAGAGCACAGTCAAACAAGCAGACTAAGTTTAAATAACTGTACATAGCTATATCACACAAATTTGGATGGTATGGTGAATGCAACATAAGAGCTAGTAGCAGAAACATCCTCAATATCCTTTGACACTCACCAAGTTGGATGGCATGGCACTGTAAATGAGCTCCATAAAGCAGATCGAAGTTTAAATGACTGCATACAACTAGGTATATCACACAAAATCTAAAGTACAACCAAATACCCTTCATTGGCTTAACCATACTAGCCTCGAATCAACTCTGCAACGAATCCAACAATTATGCTTCTGAAGGGCTACTAAAGCTAGCAATAGTCCAACATAGTCACACCTACCCCTAAAACAGCGCTCGAGTGCTCAAAATGCTACAGAGCGCACACCCACAAAATCAAGAGCGTATGCAGCCACATAGCACATGAACCACACAGAAAAGTACACATGAAGCATAGCGTGCACAGCTCGTTCCTCCCGGAATTGGACCAGCGGAAGCAGTTCTACCGAACCGTACCAGTCGACGAACCAAAACAACGACACATCTGAGGGGGCACTGATCGATCGGGCGGGAAGGGGTGGAACGACGCGTAAGCGTACCTTGGAGGTACCGCGGTGGTGTGTCCATGAGCCCCAGGCGGATGCGTAGGGCTCACCGATGGTGTAGGGGAAGTCCTTGAGGCCCGATCCGGATCCCGCGACCACCTCCTTGAGGAACCTGAACATTTTGCACTACGCTTCCGGTGCTCGATCCCCCGTCGAATTTGGTGCGGCGCTTCCTCCACCTCAATTGCCTCCTCGCCTCGGTGGGTGGTGAGCTGCGCGCCGACGCGGCGTGGTAGATCCGGGGCGGTGGAGAAGTGTATCGTCGAGGGAGAGGGTGAGCCGGTGAGGGGAGAAGGGGGAGGAAGGGGAGAGAAAGGGGCCCACCTGGAAGAGAGCGTAGAAATATTTGCGCTTTTACCCCTGGCCTATGATTAGGCTCGTGAGAGAATCTGCAGCTGGACACGCACAGGAGCGCAGCCGCGCAGGCACACAACTCATTCTAGCTAATTGCGAGAATATGCGACTATTTTGAGTTTTTGACACAACAAATTGTATGGTTTGCAATGAACATGCACGTGTGAGTTAGTTCTGAGGCATTGTTTTTTTTCGCGATCATATTTTATATTTTGAAAACGAAGCTTCCTCCGGAGACAAAAGAGTTGCCTGAGGGCTCTATAGGGAGAAAAGACAAGGATGGACCGCGGACAGGGAGCATAGAAGCTGCACCTCGAGATTTGTGTGCTGTTAAAATTTTACACAATTTTTGGTACCGAAAACATGGACCGCGAAATTTTTAGCCCGAAGAGTACTATAATATTTTATTTATATTTAATAAATATTATTCAATCATAGGCTAACTAGGCTCTAAAGATTCATCTTGTGATTTATAACTAATCTGTGTAATTATTTATTTATTTTACCAGCATTTAATGCTCCATGTATACGACATAACATTCGATGTGATGAAAAATCTTAAAAAAATTTCAACTTTAGAGGGGATCTAAACAAGGCCCGAGACGCTAGATAAGCATGTGGCTCGACACACTTGAATACTCTTTATCTTTTATGCTTGTTCCTTATACCTATGCCCAACACGTATTGAGATGAATTAGTATAGTCAATTTTTTTATAGTTAACCTTTTACCTCCAACTATCTTAACGTGTATGGATTAAGACAAATACAAAACCACGGTACAATGCTTTTATCTCACGACAAAACAATATAAAACCAACCAACCTAACAGCCACAAAAACTATCATGAACCATCATTTATCTACTGCAACTAGAAGCGGTGCATTTTGTTGTCGTGCACTTAATGATTTTCTGAACTTTCAACTTTACACTCAGGCTTTATATGGATGTCATGTATCTGTCTTAAAACCACATGTGTTGAAGTAGATTAGAATGAAATTTAGTTTAAATACACATCGAATCACTTCCATCTGGATTGAGATAGACATCAAATAAGAGTTACATAGTTTTCTAAACTTACACCCCGTTTTCACGAATTGAATGCTTCATAGGACAATTATTAGATTTTTCTCGCTTCCATCCCCTTCTGTTGCAAATAACATTATCCTTATCCAGAGCTTTTTTTTCTTCTAATACTCCTACTGGCTACTAGGACAAGTACCTATACTTATACTTAATTAAGCCCGAAGAACATAATAAAAAGTATAGTACATGAAAATGCAATGGATCATCTTGTGTGCAAGCCTATTCTGAGTGGCAGAGTATGCATTAGATAAATATAGAGCATATCTAAAAATATTTTGATATGCACAAGTTCTAATCCCACCACTCTTTGGATCAAATATATGCTCCATTTTCAATCATTTAAAGTTTTGGAGGTGTGCAAATTTAATATTTTTATTTAAGCAAAAGAAACAATAAACACCAAAGAAACCTGAGACAGAACGCATTCAGGTACCAAAACAGATGGTTCAGGTTTGGAGGGACTGTCGGACTGAACATCACTAATTCACTCTTTTTTTTTTTGAGGGAACCACTAATTCACTACTGCTGTGGTCTGTGCCAACTAATGTTTTGCTTGAATCCAAAGAGAACCACAATAATATATAATATAACTCGCGTTTGTACAGGTTCTAAGCTGTCCTGCAGGAATAAGAACGTATATATGTTTCGTTTTAAGTCATTGAGTGTGCAACAACAAACTGCATCGCTTCTGGTAGACCTCTGTTGAAGACTTGCAATGGTCGTTATTAGGCAAAGCGCGCGGGATAAAATTTGCGAGACCATTCAAAAAAAATTGAACGCTTTATTATTATTGAATATTTATCATATTTCTCCATTCCATCCCACCTTTTGTTGCAAATAACATTATCCTTATCCAGAGCCTTTTTCTGTGCTACTGACTACTTAGGATAGGTAGCTATGCTGAACTTAATAAGAACATAATAAGAAGTACTAGTATAGTACACGAAAATGCAATGGATCGTGTATTCGTGTGTGCTGCTCTTAGAACGTCCTTGGCTTGCACACGATGTTGGGATGCTTCAAGATGTGGAGACTGAACTGTCCTCCCTTCTCGGTGGTGTCGAGCTTGTCCTGCCCTGGCGGCGGCAGCAGCTCGAAGTTCTGGACGAGGCGGCCGATGGTGATGCCGAGGATGGGCAGCGCGAGGATGATGCCGGGGCAGCTCCTGCGGCCGACGCCGAAGGGCAGGTACCTGAAGTCGTTGCCGTTGGCCTCCACGTGCTTCTCCTCCTCCAGGAAGCGCTCCGGCCGGAACTCCTCGGTCCGCTTCCAGCTCTCCGGGTTGTTGGCCAGGTACCAGGCGTTGACGAGGATCTTGCTCTCGGCCGGGACGTCGTAGCCGCCGAGCTTGGCGTCGTGCAGGTTCATGTGCGGCACCAGCAGCGGGATGGCCATGCGCAGCCGCAGCGTCTCCTTGTTCACCGCCTGCAGGTAGGGGAGGTTGTGCGTGTCTGGCTCTGTGATTTGGTGGTCGGGGCCGAGGACCGTGTTCAGCTCCTGCCGCAGCTTCTGCTGGATTTTCGGGTGGTTCACCAGCTCCGCGATCGCCCACTCGATCGACCACAGTGTTGTCTCGATCGCTGCAGAGGAAAAACAGAGCAGAAGATACAGTATATGAGCTCCAATCACTTCCAATTTCGGTTCGGTGATAAAACTGATTGATTTTTAGAGTCTGTTCGTGTTGCCAGTTGCCACACACTACTGGACACCTCTTCTGTACGTACTCCTAGTTTGATGCATACACTGTTAGTTGCTGAATGCTAGTACTTTTATGCCTAAACTGAATTGTCGTCCGTTTGATACACAGTTTATACTATTAGAAGTAGCATCACGTATTTGACAAGCGGCCTGTCAGGTGGACAAAACTTAGCTAAAGCTTCCTGAGCCTCACAAGGCGCCATCGCTGCGTCTTGGAAGTACTATCTTGCAGGCTACTAAATTTCAGCCACAATAATCTTTGTCATACTAAACCTCAAGCGAGGTTAACTTAGTCTGTCTGTATGTACCTGCAACGTTAATGTTCTCGACGATGTAGAGCACATTGTCCTCGTTGATCTCACCCTTCTGCTGCGCCTCCAGGATGTGATCAATGGCGCATTTGAGCCCGTTGCTGTCCATGGGCTTGGTGCTCGCCAGCTTCCTGCAGAAACACGCTACGACACGGACAACCACCATGTGAGTGAGCACATCAGGCTCGTACAGGCATGGGCCGACAAAGAAAAAGCGAACGAAACCAGCAGACTCCAACAAAACAATGTAATAATTGAAGATGGTTAAAAGGGGGAACTCACTTCCTCTCCTCGAGGAAGAAATCCTTGAAGAGCTTGAGGCGTGTCTCCTTGACCTCCTTGCAGATCTTGAGGTATCCGCGGAGGAACGGGCGGAGGATGGGGATGAAGTCGCCGTAGTTGTACTCGAAGCTCTGCGCGAGGCGGCTGCGCTCGCCGTTGAGCGCCCTGAGGCGGAGGAAGAGCGGGTCGTCCATGCTCTCGAAGCGCCGGTCGAACATGATGCGGTACATGTTGTTGTACATCATGAACTGCAGTCGGTGGCGGAGCACGACGCCGTCGGTGGCCGCCTTCGGGTCGGCGCGCACGTCGTCCACGACCGCGGCGGCCTCGGCCTCCCACCCGGCGCGGTACTGCTGCACCACCTTGTTGGTGAAGAAGGGCACGGTCATGATGCGCCGCATCTTGCGCCAGTGGTCGCCGTACACGGTGAACACCATGTCCTGGCCCTTGCCCGTGAAGATGTCGAACACCACGTTGCGGGTGCGGGAGCCGAACTCCACGCCCTGCGTGTGGAGCACCTCCCGCGCCAGCGGCGGGGAGGACACCACCACCAGGTTGCGCTGCCCCATCCGGAGGAGGAAGATGTCGCCAAACTTGCGGGCCAGCGCGGCCAGGTTGCGGTGGTTCAGGTCGTCGCCGACCTGCAGCCAGTTGCCGAAGATGGGCACGGGGACAGGGCCAGGAGGCAGCCGGAGCTTGCGGCCACGGATCTTGGACACAGCGATGGCGACGATGACGGACGCGAAGAGGCCGACCAGGAGCTTCTCCACGAAGAGAAGGTCCATGGCGACGGGGCGGGAATGGAGGCCGGGCTCGCTGCCCTTTCTCACAGGTTTTTGTGTGTCTCACTACCGTCTGTGTGTTGGCGCGCTGGAACGGCGGTTGTTCCTGACTTCCCGGAGAGCCCAACGGACATGTATATAGGAGAACCGGCGGGATGAGGAGTTGGCGTCAAAATTGACGTCGATGCGGTAGGAGGGCCGTCGTGGTCTCGTGGTTTGGTGGGAGTGGGATGCCGGCGTTGGGTCCAAGGGGTTGGCCCTCGCCAGGACGCCGGCAGGGAGTGCCGGAGCTCTTTGGTTTGGTTGGGCCTCAGCTTGAAGGGTCTGTGTGGTTTGTGGCTGTAGACTATATGTTCTTTTTTAGGGTGTGAGAATTGACTAGTTATATGTTCTTTTTTAGGGTGTGAGAATTGACTAGTTAGTGGAAGAAAAGACAGAAAATGTTATTGGTGGAATGGTGGGTGGGTGAGAACTTGACTTTGACTCGCCTCCAATTAAGTGTTTGGTGGTTTTTTTTATTTTATTTTTTTCTCATTTAACCATTACTCTTTTCGTTTTAAAAGTATAATATCACCGAGACTCGTGTGTTGGTCAAACTTTTTTAAATTTAATTAAATTTATAAAAGTATTAACAATATAGAATTTCAAATAAGTTTCTTATAAAACTATATTTAAAGATTCATCTAATGATACTAATGATGCACTCATAAATATTAATAGTTTCTCATATATGTTCAGTTAAATTAAAATTGTTTGACTTTTCATAAAATAAGAATGATATTCTTTGTAGAACGGAAGGAATACATGACATATAAATATATGAATAATAAAACCCTGTATTCGATCTATAGTGATGGGAAGTCATGATCCAAGACGCGGTTAAGTTCAGGAGTTCAAGGATGTACCTAGTTGTTGTCCAAAAAAGAAGGATGTACCTAGCATACAAGGAATGCATTCGAGGGTATGAGCTCCCAATCAAGAAAGATAAGTGTGTTGTTTGGCGAGGGTGTTTACATATGTTCTTTGTAAACCAAAAAGAAGGATGTAATTTCAAAAAAAAAAGGATGTACCTAGCATACAAGGAATGCATTCGAGGTTATGAGCTCCCAATCAGGAAAGGTAAGTGTGTTGTTTGACGAGGGTGTTTACATATGTTCTTTGTTTACGGTCTTTTCAGGCAATTTTTATGCTTCCGCAAGTAGTGGAAAGATTGTAAAGTTTCGGCAAGTAGCGGTGATCGAAGGAAAGAAGATAACCAATTTAGTCTTTGACTCTTTGATGCATCCTTGTTTTCTAGACAGAGGCTGTTTTGTGTTTTATTGTTTAACTTCTATATTAGCTACTTGATATACACCAGATTTTAGGAATATCTCAGATTTTAGACACTCTTTTAAATGTCTTTATTAGAAAGAAAGAAAGTCAAGTGTGTGACTGGTAAAACCATAAGAAAAGAAACATGGATCGTTAATTACGAAAGAAGACTAGTTGGTCATAACAAGGACCGCCCGGGCTGGAAAATCATGTTTGATTAAAATGTTATATTTTACCCTTTCCCGGCACCTCCCGCTGCATAAGTAAGAACGGATGTGTTAGTAGATAAAGAAAACTCAACGTGTGCCTACCCACAAGTCCGCACCTACTACCCATATAAAAAAGGTGGGACATCAACTTCTGTAGCTATGCAAGCTCAGCGGTGCCTGGTACTGTCCATATTCCGTTCGATGAGATCAGCATTGCATCATTCGAGTATTCGAGACTCTATACGTGAGCAATTCGGTGTTTGGTGATGCAAACCAGACAGACGTTTTGCACGTGTCCATCGGCATTCATTCCACGGCGGCACGGCCGGCAGACATCGTCTGGTGGAGCCAAGCCGAGCCGTGCGTGGAACGGTGGGCGCGCGCGGCTGGGTGTAGGTGGGCAGAGGCCGGAAATCATCCGCGTCGACCAGGTGCCGCGCCGCCACGCGCCGACCACCTGGCGGACGGATCTACCTATGTAACCGGCGTATGTTTCAGCCCAGTAGAGCCTATAATGTGTAATTTTTTATAATTTTTATTTTTATCTATTATCTTTGTATAGAAAAAATTATCAATTATATTATTTTTTTATAGAAAAAATTGTCCATTGTATTTGTTATTGTTTTTGTTAGAATCATGACTGTGTTCTAGAACATCGACGGATAACATCACCGATGTTTCAGAGCATATCGATCGATGTTCTGTTATTTTCTTCCGATGTTCCATCATTTCCTTTGCCATGTTGTGTCGTTTTCTTTGATACGCACGAACCGGTAGAAGAAACGGTACACACGTAGGCGATACAGCACGTACGCACGAACTAGTAGAAGCCGGCCCACGTACGCACGTACGGTAGAAGAAGCGGGGACGAGAGGAGGGTGGTCGGCGCAGCGTCGGGTGCCACCCTGGCCGGCATGCAGCACGACCCGGCAGAGGCTGTCCGCCGCGGTCAGCCACGTATCACTTTTGCGTCTCAATTTGCTGTCTGTATGTGCACTGTGGACCCGTGCAATTATACTCGTGGCTTTGAGCTAGTCCATGACGAATATGTATGCGCATTCGCTTCATACGTCCGCTGTTGGACGATGATGTTTTTTTTTTTGTGTGTGTGGAATGTGATGGATCTCTCGGGAGGCTTGGTGGTTTACGTGACAGGATTGTTTTGTACTCCGTACTCCGTACTCCGTACTCCTACGTCGCGCGTCGCGGCAGTTCAGCCTCTCGTTGGGCGCGTATCGTGCACGCCTATGCTTGTGGTTCATCGATCCCTTAAATAGTATCCACTCGAGCTTTGTGTGACACCCTAAAATTTACATGGTTTTAAAATAGTTAAATAATTTAATTATATAATTTTATAAGCATTTAACCTAGAAGAAATAATAATTTTATAAAAGTAAAATTAATTATAGACAAGAAGTATCCTTGTGTATTCATGCTGGTGTATTATTTCTGTTGTGATGTATGGATTTGACCAAATCTAAAACATGAATTCAAAAGAATTTGAAATCTCTTTGAAGAATGGTTCAAATAAAAGAAAAGGGTTTTTCTTTTCCCTCCCTGTAGGGGTATAGACCCCATATACCCTTACGGCTAAATTTTGGGCTGCTCGGTACAAGACGGCCCAGACCAGAAGACGACGGCTGGTCCATCATCATCCTGATCGGTGGGCCGGACAACAAAGTGGAGCCCATGATCCGCTACCGACCGGGTCGGTGGGCTGCGCGGGCGCTGAAGGCTACTTGGTATGCAAGGAGTCTTAGTCGGTTAGACCTAGTCGTGTACTCCAAGGATACGGCTCAATGTAACCGACCACATCGGAAAATCCTAGATATGTAACCTTGCCTCCCCAATATATAAGGCGGGCAGGGACCCCCTAGAACGGATCTTGATCTAAACTCATCAATACAGTAACAGAGACACAGGATGTAGGGTATTACGCCTCTGAGCGGCCTGAACCTGGATAAACCCCGGTGTTCGTCTTGTGTCTCACATCCGGATCGTAGGTCTTAGCGCGCTCTTCACCGCAGGTATCCCGTGGTAGACTGCCGACGAGGTATAATCGACAGTTGGCGCGCCAGGTAGGGGTGCGCGATCAAATCTTCAGGCGATCCAGATGGTTTTGTTACCGGCTTCCATGGACTTCGAGGCGGGCGTCTTCCTCACCATCGGTTCATTCACGTGGACCACCGACGGGACAACGTCCCTCACGTTCACGGGAGTAGCGCAGCCGGTCCTAGCTCCGGCTGCGACGCAGTCGGCCCCAGCACCAACCGCACCGATCATTTCTCCAACAACCCAGATCTCGGAGCCGCCCCCGGGGTCGTTCGAGCCACCCATGACAAGGGAGGAGATGATTGCCACGCCAGTGGCAAACTGGCGGCTTCCTCGCTACCGGAGGAGGCACATCGACAACTCCGACCTCATTGACATGATCGACCAGCACGGGGCAGGTCTGGCTGAGCTCCTCAAGTACGTGGAGTCCGCTCCCGCGCGGCTCTGTGAGGAGTACTTGGAGTTCACCCCTGTCCGACCACGCCGACGCAATCGCACCAACCAACCACGTCGTGCAGATCCAAATCTGCCCATGGTCCGTGGGCTGCCACCTGTCCGCCAGGTCGGCAACGCTCGGCACCAGCAAGGACATACGAGCCGAGCTAGTGGTCCACGCCGACCAGAACCAAATCTGGCTCCGGCCCGAGCACCGCCTGCCGACCACAGAGGAGGAGCACCGGCCACGCGCCGAGGCAGGCCCCCTATTGTGGAGCAGCGCTGTCAACAGCAACCCGCGCCCGACCAGGGGCGCCGCGAGCAGCACCCTGCGCGCAATCAGTCATGCCATCCGCGCTGACCAGGTCCAACTCTGGCCGTCGCTCGGGCTCCGCCTCCAGTTAGGCTGGATGAGTTCATTGATGTGCATCAACATCGGCAAGCGCTTACCTACGCCGCTCGACAGGCCCGAGCAGCACGGAGGCAGCAGCGTCGGGAGCAGCAGGCGCAGCCCGCCCCAGGGCAGATAGATCCTATCGCCCCTGACTAGAGCCGTGAAGCCGTCTTCCCGCACGGGTTGAGCAACGCAGCCGCACCCTACGCGAGGAACCTGCAGGATGCCCCCCGGCGATGTGGCGATTACCTGCTAGACCTAGATCCCAATCTGGTTCTATCACGGAAGATCCGAGGCCCATGATCGGCATGGTGTCTCTACAGCAGAATCCTTCTGAATTAGGCACGATGGTCCCCGAAGACAACACCATGTCCGACTCACCCTCTTGGCTCAACGGGACGCCCTCCGTTTCTTTCGACCTTACAGAGTACCTCTTCTCTGACGAAGAGGGTCCTGAGGTCCAGAGTCGGGAAGACATTGAGGAGAAGGATCCGACCACGTTGGACGACCAACCCTGTTTCACCAACACGGTGCCAGGCACCCCGAGGACTCCGCCTAGTTTCGACGGTGCCATCTTCACCGTCAGCGTGGATGAGCCTCCCGTCCCGAATGAAGTAGACCAGGAGAGGCAAGCAAGAGAAGACCACAACAACGATCAAGAGCATCGACGCCTCCAGGAGGCACAAGACGCGAACGTCATCAACAACGGAGGCAACATGGGTAATGTGCCAAACCCCCTGGCATGCCGCCTTCAACGCAATCTCAATGGCGAGTTCAACACTGTCGGCAACCAGATTGTCCAAGAGACTCCCACGGATAACATCGCTGTGGCCATGGATCGGCTCAACAACCTTCCCCTGAACACACCCGGGGTTGAAGCAATCTGAGACTTTCTGATCGTTGCCGAAGCACAGGTGGTTCAGCTCTGCTTCGTCGGGTCACTGACCACATCGCATCGGTCACGGCGGTCCCGGCGTAGCCGTTGATGCCAACCAATAGAAAGTGGCGCCGACAACGAGTCCAATCATGGAGGCCCATCGCTCGAGCAGCCCCGACGGGCCGGCGCCGACGACGCTCCACAAGAGGTGCCACGCAACGACGAGCGCCAACATGGCAATCGCCAGCGCGCCAATAGGCAGCAGGCCAACCGACGTGTCAAGCGCAACTAGGAAGTCGAGCAGCCCCAAGATCGCGACCTCCGTGATCATCCTGACGAATGGTACCGTGCTCGGTGACACCTGAACGGACCAGCCCTGTTCTCGGAGGAACTCAAAGCTGTCCTTTGGCCAAAGAACTTCCGAATCAGAGGCGTCAAGATGTACAATGGGCAAGATGATCTTGAGCACTGGATCGTGCTGTAAAAAGTAGCGGTTCGAGCAGCAGGAGGTGACCAATACGTCATGGCAAACTACCTCCCTGTAGTCCTGAGCAACATCGCTACCTCCTGGCTACTCCGTCAGCACGCCGGTAGCATCCACTGCTGGCCCCAGCTCAGGTAGATGTTCCCCTCCTGTTGCTCGGGAGGAGCCCGAACGGTGCTAACTGGTCAGCGTCAGTGCTGGTCGGTGCCACGTGGCTGGTAGCTTCACTGCTCAGCACTACGTGGTTGGCATCTTCACTGCTTGGCACTACATGGTCGACATCTTCCTTGCTTGGTGCTATGTGGTCTGTATCTTCACTGCTCGGCACAGGTCAATACGGTGACTTCCTCAAGATACATGGTGCTCGGGGACTAGCTATGGGGGTATAGACCCCATATACCCTTACAGCTAGACTTTGGGCTGCTTGGTACAAGACGGCCTAGACCAGAAGACAAAGGGTGGTCCATCATTATCCTGATCAGTGGGCCGGACAGCAAAGTGGAGCCCGTGGTCCACTACCGACTAGGTCGGTGGGCCGTGCGGGCGCTGAAGGCTCCTTGGCATGTAACCGAACACATCAGGAAATCCTAGATATGTAACCTTGCCCCCCCACTATATAAGGCGGGCAGGGACCCCCTTAGAACGGATCTTGATCTAAACTCATCAATACAACAACAGAGATGTAGGACGTAGGGTATTACGCCTCTGAGCGGCCTGAACCTGGATAAACCTCGGTGTTTGTCTTGTGTCTCACATCTGGATCGTAGGTCTTAGCACGCTCTTCACCACAATCTACTACTTCGTGGTAGACTGCCGATGAGGTATCATCGACAGTCGGTGTGCCAGGTAGGGGTGCACGATCAGATCTTCAGGCGATCCAGATGGTTTTGTTCCCAGCTTCCATGGACTTCGAGGCGGGCGTCTTCCTCACCATCGGTTCATTCACGTGGACCACCGGCGGGACGGCGTCCCTCACGTTCACAGGAGTAGCGTAGCCGGTCCCAGCTCTGGTTACGACGCAGTAGGCCCCAGCACCGACCGCATCAATCACTTCTCCAACAACCCAGATCTTAGGGCTACCCCGGGGTCGTTCGATCCACCCATGACAAGGGAGGAGATGATGGCCACTCCAGTGGCGAACTAGTGGCTTCCTCGCTACCGAAGGAGGCAGATCGACAACTCTGACCTCATCGACATGATCGACCGGCATGGGGCAGGTCTGGATGAGCTCCTTAAGTACGTGGAGTCCACTCCCGCACAGCTCTGTGAGGAGTACTTGGAGTTCACCCCTGTCCGACCACGCCGATGCAATCGCACCAACCAGCCATGTCGCACAGATCCAAATCTGCCCGTGGTCCGTGGGCTGCCACCTGTCCGCTAGGTCGGCAACGCTCGACACCAGTAAGGACGTACGAGTCGAGCTAGTGGTCCACGCTGACCAAATCCAAATCTGGCTCCGGCCCGAGCACCAGCTGCTGACCACAGAGGAGGACCACCGGCCACATGCCAGGGCAGGCCTCCTACTATGGAGCAGCGTTTTCAACAGCAACCCGTGCCAAACTAGGGGCACCGCCAGCAAGTTAGATGATCTGCTAGTTGGGTATAGGGCTACCTCTTCATTATGTGTCATAACTAGGATGTGCCATTCTGGGAGAGGGGTTTTCTATATTCGATGACCCTACGGCCCTAACTTATTAGATGAACCTATGAGTGGCTTTATATGGTTTACGGTGCTTTGGGCCTTGCAAACCTATGCATTTGGAAATCATGACCTGTAGTGAAAGTGTACACCTCTGCGCAAAGTTAAACCAATATATCGTTTGTACCCACGGTTAGGGCGGCCAAGGGGTTCTTATGGAATGGATCATCACCTCAAATTATGCTACATGTTAATGTTTTTATCATGTTCTTAATCATGTCTACCTGATCATATGGTTATGGGTTTGTTACTACCTTGATGCTAATTGCTAACATGTGACATAACACTAAAAGCTACTTGCAGTTAAACCATTTCAACCTTTATTGAGCTTCATGAACCTCTTCTATGCTTGCTAAGTACGTATGTACTTACACTTGTTTTATTTCATTGCTTGGAAAATCCTGGATGGGTAACAGATCAAGATTGGAGTGAGAGTTATTGACACGACTACTAGCTTTTGTCAACCAGTTGATTTGTCCCTGTGGTGGATCTATCATCTGGAGTTATCTTAGTTATGTCTTATTTTTGTTAAAGACGATGTCATGCTATTCGTGCGCTATGCAATAAACTCTGATTTGATACTATTTATAATTTGTCAACTTATGTGTGCGACATTCTAGGGTGTCTGTAAGGCTTTTATATATCTTATTTTAGTCCTTTAAAATGAGATATGACACTTTGATATTTTTTGTTTGGTTGGGTACTGTCGATGAAACCTCCTCGACAGTCTACCATGGGGCTCCCCGAGGTAGTAGATTTGCGGTGAGGGCGCGCTAAGACCTACAAACTAGATGTGAGATGCAAGACAAACAACCAGGACAACCAGGGTTTATCCAGGTTCAGGCCACTCTGAAGCGTAATACCCTATGTCCTGCGTCTCTGCTGCATTATTGATGAGTACCGGAGTACAATGAGGGACGATGTAGAATGCGTTCTAGGGGGGTCCTTGCCCACCTTATATATCCGGGGGTAAGGTTACAGATCTAGGGTTTCCTATGGTCAGTTACATTGCTCCGTATCCTTGGAGATTATGAACAGATCCTAACTGACTAGGCTTCCTTGCATGCCAAGCAGCCTTCGAGCTCTGCGCGGCCCACCGACCAGGGCGGTGGTGGACCACGGGCTTCGTCTTGTGGTCTAGGCCGTTTGGTCCGTGCGGCCCAAGGCCCCACTGTGAGGGTATAGGGTTTATACCCCCGCAGCTAGTCCCCGAGCACCATGTATCTTGAGGGAGTCATCGTCTTGTCCTGTGCCAAGCAGTGAAGATGCAGACCATGTAGTGCTGACCAGTGAGGATGCTGTTGACATTTCTTAATGCAATCACCAAAATAGGCAAGATACCTATTCTGGCAACCATGCCAGAAATGCCTGTTGTTGGCGACTCTTAGCAATGCTACCAAAATTGTACTCTAGCAACGATGTAAGATGTTCCCAGGTGATAGATCGTAACCTTTTAGAGATGATATCCGCAAGCGCACGGATCTATCATTGTAGCATTTCACCCGGAAATAGTTCAGGGTATCGTTATTTATATTTTCCCATAAGAGGCGGGGGTACAAATACCTCTAGCACAGAATATGTTATGACTTCATATCATTGAAATATGGCCCATATCTATGCATGGGTTAAACAATATGATTGGTAGATAGTGGACACACATAGAGCAACCTCAAGGATAAAGGTAAAGTAAAGAATAAAAGAATAACCTAAGCGGAGCAGGTATATCTTATACATTTGCATAGAACAAGTTAGTGTCATATGATAAACAGGTTAAGATACAAGTCATGGTCAAGAGCAACAAGGAGATCCCGACAGCTGATCTGTCAGCCAATGGGGACATTTACGAACTCCTACACAACATACGAATGTGGGGGATTACGAAGGACGGACAGGGCTGTCACCACGTGCCGCCTACCCCTCAACCGTGGCATACCGTCATATCCGAAGGCTTCCTCACATCCGGACACCACGTCTGCATACTAAGGAACTACCTATATCTCCCCAGGACTCCCACCCTACCGATGGATGAGCTAGGATATAAGCAAACCCGAAGGAACAACGAACCGTTACTTTATTCCTATCATCTTCTCTAAGTTTGTAAATCATATGAACAATGAAGAACAAGTATGAGCATGATGAACAACTCTCATATGGACTATAGTCTAGTTCATAATCATAGAATATATCATGCTCAAGACTACACTCTAGTTCATATGCAAGAATGTAAATAAGAATAGGGAACTTGAATAAGGAAGAACTCTTCATAGTGTATTACCAAGAGAGAAGCACTTCTTCCTAGGAGACAAGCCCTCCAAGTAGCTCAACATTGCTCCAAAATATTCTAAGTAGCTAAGCCTAAAGAACAAGTGTAGAGAGTGAGGTAGTGCTCCAAATGAGTGTGTGTTGTGGGGGTGCTCCTCCTCTCCTTTTGTAGCAGGTGGAAGGCGGTTCGGGGGTAGGATTGGAAATCCGAGCAGTGCACCATCCTCCATTGCATTGATTGTACTGACACGAGCTGGCTGGGCCTGAACCGCCTCATTGGTGCACCGGCTGGCCCACCCGTGGGTCGGTTCGCACCCAGCCTTGGTTGGTGGCTTCTGGCTCGGGCCTGGACTGCTGTGTCATGGTTTATTTGGCCCGTACACACTTTGGTTGGGATGACTTGCTTTGGGTTGGCAAATACATCTTTAGAAAGTGCCTTTTTATTACAAATATTCCCTGTACTTGGTATATTTCCTGCATAGTGACAAATCTTCCAGTACATGTGGAATTCCGTTAGTGGTAAAGGTATATGTGTGTAAAAATATATAATTCTTTTCTTTTTGGTTCTATATTGGCGGTATAAATTCATCGTTAAGGACCGCCAACAAGATCCCGCAAGCTTACCCTTTGCTCGTCCCCGAGCAAAGCTAGGCTTTGGTTGTTGATTAGGAGTTGCTTCTATGCCGATTATATTTCAAGTGTACAATATTTATAACAAAGTTTTCTACCTTAGTTTGAATAAATCAGCATACTATCCACCTTGTTATTATCTTAAAAATGGGGTTATTAGCTATCTCAAGTCTTGGGCGATTGCAAGATAGAACAGATTCACAGGCATTGCTTATCGTTCATCCCAAGATTAACTATCTATCCAGAGGTTTTAAAATTTTTTGCAAAGAAAGCCAAGTTCCTCAAATGATTCTCTCGATCACTCAATGTGTATGTTTACCTCACCAAAGGCATTGTAATGTTGCCTTTCTTTCATAACCTACTACTAAAGCTTTTGAGTGGAGTTATAGGCAGGTATGAAGATGGGCATACCTGTATCGCATGTATTGCTAATTCAAAAATTGAACCACAAGGAGATACAAGTCATTCACTTTGATTGAGATGTGCAAGTGTGTGGAGTATAAAGGTGGATCCTATATCTAAATATTTTTGGTATTCCATGCATCATGACTCTCTTTATTGGATGGATGATATTTTTGGAGGGACATGGGCTATAAAGGTACACACTTTTTTTTCTTTCCTTTTCTCTTTTTTTTTGAATAAGGAATTTTGGATCTTCCCATTGTTTATTGATCTCTCATGCCCCTTGGCATGATTTTTTTAGCATAGCCCATATCCTTTATTTGGCATATGAAGAATTTTTGAATGGAGAGATATCATGATGGAAATGCGAGGAGTAAATTTTTCTGGATAAGGAGGCTCTCAGGGTAAGAGTCGGTATTTTTATTTTGTGGAGAGTGGTGCACAACTCTTAGTGTAAGAGTTAGCATATATTTGGGTGGAAGAAAAAATGCATGTTGTGTGCAACTCTCAGGGTGAGAGTTGGCTTTATTTGATGAGTGCAAGTGAATCTCAATCATGGGCATATGACCATAATCTCACTAAGGTCACAACAGTTTGACTCAACTCAATGTTCCACAAGCAGCATATGACTAAAGGTTTTGCAGAATTGAAACATGTCATATGGCCTTGGCAGGTATTTCATAATCATTGAGGAACTATTGTTTTGAATATTTTTGAAAAATAAAACTCTGGATGACAAGTCTCACTTAGACAAAGTCATAGCGCAGGCCATGTCACTATATCATATCAGGCAATAACTTAGATAAGATCAAGCATGTGCGACCCACTAGTTCAAGTTTTTAGGATTAGACATTTTTAGCTGATAAACCCAAACTTTGGAGAAAGCTCGATTATAAAGCAGGTACAAGAGAAATATAAAATAGAGTAACTATTCATCATCTCAACAAGGGTTAAACTAGATATTTATACATCACACATATATAGAGTGGAATAAATATTTTTGGTCTTTTTAGCATTTTTAGTTTTTTAGGAATTCATGGTTGCTGAAAATTAAACATTCTAAAAAGAAAATAAAATTTCTTGGAATTTAAATATGCAATGCACATACCTTTGCGGGTCTCCCCCATGCTAGCTCATTGCGGGGGTCTTTATTTCTTATTTTTGGCTTACCGTATGTTGTTATCATTGCTAGGGCTTCCTTTGTGATGTTTGAATTCTTCGTTATGCAAAGGTTAGTCCATAGAAATACACCAAGTCTATGCTAGCAAGTCATTTCAATGGTCAACTTTTGGAGGTTTTGAACAAGGTAAGTTAAAAACCCAAGCACCATGCTTGTATTTTTAACTTATGAAAGTATGATGAGCTGTTCATCATATTTCAAAATAGCATGCACTTAGCATAAACAAGGTGACATGATAGATTTAGATGACAGATTGGTAAGTTTCATTTTTTTAAGAAATATATATAAATTTATTTTGTTTAGCTCAATGATCAAACCAGAATTTTTTTTGATTAGACCATAGCAGGTAAATAACCCAAACACCATGTTTGTGTTATAAGGCCTATAAGGTTATGATGGTACAATCATCATTCCTTAAGCTAAACATTTTTATTTAAAAAGATAGAGTATATTATTTATTTATCTATATATAAGAAGAATTATTAAAAAGATAACTTACCGGTTTACCTGTCGGTCAGGGCTCACCTTTTAAAGTCCGTTGAGCAGGACTTTCTCCCCTTCAATTTTTGCTTGATGAAGGTACATCCGTCATGGGAGTGGTAGACAGTTGCACTTGTTTAGGCCTCCATACCATCTTGTTCGTCTTCGGGGGTGCAGCAGTTCGTGATGTGGATTGTTTTTGGTTCTGCTGCACTGGTTTCTTCGATGGTATGGGGATCTCCTCCTTCTTTACCCCCTGATTCTGATGATTTGCTTTGCCCTTCTGCTCCTTCTTTTTCTACGAAGGAGCCTCGCTTTTCTTGTCTTGGGGCAGGGGCTTCTTTTGCTCTTTCTTTTGTGTAGGAGCTATTTTATTCTTCTGCTCCTTGGTTTTCCTAGGAGCTGCCTTTTTCTTTTGCTCTGGCTTTTGTTTTGTTTCTTTTGTAATCCTTGGAGCAAAACTGGTGCCTTGTGGTTATATTTCCACTTCATAATGTTTTGACTGTTTGGCCCATGCTTGATGCAAATCGTGTTGCATTCTTCTTGCTTGCGGGGCCTGAATTCGAATTTCTCTTCTTTCCCATTGATGTTGAAGCGGATTTCTCTGCTCCAACATCAATCTGAGCTCCCACAGTGCTCAAGAATGGCCTCCCAAGGATGAGTGGTGTGTCCTTGGTGAGTCCATGTCTAGCACCACGAAGTCAACCGACACAAAGTATCCTCTGATTTTGACAGGGATATCTTCAGCAATCCCTGCTGGGTAGCGGATGGAGGAGTTGGCCAGCTGGAGTGTCATGGTTGTGGGTGCCAAATGCATATACTTTAGCTTGTCAAAGACCATCTTAGGCATGACACTAACACTGGCTCCAAGATCACACAAGGCATGGTCAAACTGTTGAGTTCCAACTGATCGGGTAATAGTTAGACACCCTGGATCTTTCTTTTTTTGAGCAGACGGTTTAGTATGGTTATGCTACACTCCTCCGTCAGCTTCACCACTTTCGTGGATGGTAGAGGGTGTTTGTTTTTGATGATGTCATTAATGTACTTTACATGGAAAGGTATGCGTAAGACGTCCATAAGCGGGACGCTCACATGTACCTTCTCTACCATCTCAACGAACCGTGCAAATTGCTCATCCGTAGCCTACTTCCTTGTTCTTGTAGGGAATGGTAGGTAAGATGTATCTAGAAACTCGAGTGGTGTTGCCCTCTCTTTTGCACTTTCTTGTTCTGCTGTTGAAGATGATGGTTGTTCCTCCTGCCTTACTCTTTGCTTTCTTGCTACATGGTTAGGGTTTGGTGGATCACAAGTGGACTTACCACCCCTCATGGTCACCAAGCTTACATTTTTGACAGCATTTGCAGGTTGAACATTAGGATTAATAGGAAAAACAATAGCTATCTGAGCTAACTGAGTTTCTATCATTTTGTTAAAGCTCAGCTGGTTCTTAACAACAGAAGATAAACCCTCTATTTTTGTGCTTAAACTTTCCAAAATTTTATCATTGTTCAACATATTTTTGGTAAGATTTTTATTTATTTTTGTTTGTCCTAAAATGAGATCCTTAATTGAAGGTTGATTCGAATTGTAATTGGAGTGATAGTTTGAGTTACCTTGGAATGGAGGACGGGATTGGTTATTCCAGCCGTTACTACCTCCTTGTTGTTGGTGGAACCTGTTGTTGATGTAGGATGCTTCTTCACGGGTTTCGGGGGAATCATTCCGTGAATGGCCAACATTACCACATACTTCACATGTCATGCAAGAGTCCATGGCATTGACAGTGCCGAATGTGTCTTCAGGGACACATTCGTCAAACTTCTTAAGGAGTAGATCTATTTTTGCGGCAAGCATATCCATCTCCTTCACGGTGTGCATGCCTTTTTGTGCTTTAGCGGGAGCTCTGTCCTCCCCCAAGCTTGGTTTTCTACCATCTTGTTGATTAGCGCCGTAGCGCCATCAACAGTGAGTGATAGAAAGGCACCACCAGCAGCGGCGTCAAGATGGCCCTTGTAGAAATACCTCTAGCACAGTATGTTATGACTTCATATCATTGAAATAGGGCCCATAGCTATGCAGGGGTTAAACAATATGATTGGTAAACCTCAAGGATAAAGGTAAAATAAAGAATAAAAGAATAACCTAAGCGGAGCAGGTATATCTTATACATTTGCATAGAACAAGTTAGTGTCATATGATAAATAGGTTAAGATACAAGTCATGGTCAAGAGCAACAAGGAGATCCTGGCAGCTGATTTGTCAGCCAATGGGGACATTTACGAACTCCTGCACAACATACGAACATGGGGGATTACGAAGGACGGGCAGGGCTATCACCACATGCTGCCTACCCCTCAATCGTGGCATGCCGTCATATCCGAAGGCTCCCTCGCATCTGGACACCACGTCCGTATACTAAGAAACTACCTATATCTCCCTAGGACTCCCACCCTATGGATGGACGAGCTAGGATATAAGCAAACCTGAAGTAACAATGAATCGTTACTCTATTCCTATCATCTTCTCTAAGTTTGTAAATCATATGAACAATGAAGAACAAGTATGAGCATGATGAACAACTCTCATATGGACTATAGTCTAGTTCATAATCATAGAATATATCATGCTCAAGACTATACTCTATTTCATATGCAAGAATGTAAATAAGAATATGGAACTTGAATAAGGAAGAACTCTTTAGAGTGTATTACCAAGAGAGAGCACTTCTTGCTAGGAGACAAGCCCTCCAAGTAGCTCAACCTTGCTCCAAAATATTCCAATTAGCTAAGCCTAAAGAACAAGTGTAGAGAGTGAGGTAGTGCTCCAAATGAGTGTGTGTTGTGGGGGGTGCTCCTCCTCTCCTTTTGTAGTAGGTGGAAGGCGGTTTAGGGGTACGATTAGAAATCTGAGAAGCGCACCATCATCCTCTGCATTGATTGTACTAACATGAGTTGGCTGGGCCTGAACTGCCTCACTGGTGCGCCGGCCGGCCCACCCGTGGTTCGGTTCGTGCCAGCCTCGGTCAGTGGTTTCTGGCTCAGGCCTAGACTGCAATGTCATGGTGGATTTGGCTCGTGCACACTTTGGTTGGGTTGACTTCCTTTGGGTTGGCAAATACGTCTTTTAGAAAGCACCTTTTTATTACAAATATTTCCTGTACTTGGTGTATTTCCTACGTAGTGACAAATCTTTCAATACATGTGGAATTCTGTTAGTAGTAAAGGTATATGTGTGTAAAAATATATAATTCTTCCCTTTTTGGTTCTATATTGGTGGTATAAATTCGTTGTTAAGGATCGCCAACAGATGCTGACCACGTAGTACTAACCAGTGAAGATGCTGACCACATAGTGCTGAGCAGCGAAGATGCTGACCACGTAGTGCTGACCAGCAATGATGCTGACCATGTAGTGCCATCCAGCATCATTCTGAGCAGTCCGTACATTTGCTCTTGACCACAGCTTCTGTCACGGAAGGTGGTCTGTTGAAAGATGCGTGGTGCTCCAAGAAAAAGAAAAAAGCTTTTCACATCTGTGGGACGTGGGCCCACGTTAACATGTGACACGAAGGATCACTGGAATGCTAACATGAACCATCCGTAGGGGTAGGGGTATCGAACCAAGAACAGAAGATAGGCCCAAGTCACCGCGAGGTGATGTGGGCCCACGTAGTCCCCAAGCTCGATAGAAGATAGAAGATGTTGTATTGAGCTTTTTAAGAAAAAAACTCAAAGTTGCACTAACTGGTCTGTAGTCAGTGCCAAGCGAAAAGTCGATGCAAAATTCTAGGTATGAACCTATGGCTTTCTATTTAGGAAATAGAGCACACGCTTGACCGGGTCGAGGATCACCGAGAGCCGCTGGTCCGTAGACACCTTTAGGTGGCAAGTCGAATATGCAGTCCCCAGGTAAGTCCTGGATGGAGCATAGGCTATATCGGGTCGAGAGACACCGAGAACCACTGGTCCGTAGACACTTCTAGGTGGCAAGTTAAATGTTCAGTCCCTAGGTAAGTCATGGATAGAGCACATGCTCTATCGGGTCGAGAGACACCGAGAACCGCTGGTCCGTAGACACTTCTGGGTGGCAAGTCGACGCACAGTCCCTAGATGAGAAAAAAATAAAATATTTGACCAAAAAATCACCAGATTTAAGTAGAGAAAATCTGGAACAAATTTGGAAAGAAGTATAATTAAAACCACAATCTAGGGATAAATCCCGTAATTATTGGACTTGCCCCAATCTCGATATGGTAGCACGTGGAAACCGCACGGGCATAGATAAATTAATCCGGGGCCCACATCCTCTCGCGCGTCCACACTGAGTCAGCGGGTCCAACCCTAGAAGTCAAAGCGATGTCACCCAGAGGGTATAAATATCCAGCTGCCGCCGAGAGGAACGGTTCTGCATTCATTCATTTCCACTCCCTACTTTGCCCACCTTCTTGAGTGCTCTACTGCAACCGCACTCACACTCCTGCCGCCGCCGCTCTGTTTGCCACCGTTGCACCGCCCACCACTGTGCATGAATCCAGCACGGATCCGCACCGCCGTGACATGCCACCCATCAATTGACCAACCCTCAGAGGAGATGGTGAGGAAGACGGCGAAGAAACCAGCAAAAGCGTCTGGATCTGGCAGATTTGGGCCGCAGTGGCAGCAATCGACTTCCACGTGGGAGTTGCAGCAGCTGCTCGCTGATGAAGGACTTTTGCCGGCACAGGAGATTAAGGTCTAGTGCGAGCCACGAGGTGAGGACACGCCGTGACCCCGGGATGGGGAGATAGTTGTTTTTGTGGATTTCATGACCCGCGGGCTGGGAAAACCAGTGAACAGATTCCTCACAGATCTATGCATTTTCTGGGGGATTAGCATTTGTAATCTAGACCCCAACTCTAGAGAGCAAGCTAAACACAACTAAGAAGACAAGCTACACAATTCTAGCAATATGAACAACTAGCAAGCAAGACAAGATATATAGAAATAATGTAAATGAGCAAGTGATTGATCTTTATACCGATGATGGAGAGAAGATAAACCAATCACCACAATCACAATCACACACAAGAGATGAACCTCAGGAATCAAGATTGACACAATGATTTTTTTACCAAGGTTCACTTGCTTCCTGGCAAGCTAGTCCTCATTGTGGTGATACACCCACTTGGAGATGTGCCCGCTAAATGGCTTCGTCAAGCCAACCCCACGGTCTCGGGTGCGGCACTATCAACACAAGATGAGGATCCTCCAAGTTACGATTCCACTAGAGTAGCCAATTCATGAACTCCCACGGGGAAGGCTCAAGAACCCATCAGAAATCCACCGGGTGTGGTCTCGAACAATCTCCAACTCGAGCTCAACACCTCCGCTATTCCAGGCCATCTAGGGTGATGGGAATCACCCAAGAGTAATAAGAAATACATAGCAATCATGAAGAACAAGTGCCTTTAGATGCAACACTAAGCAATATGCACTTGAATCTCACTCTCTCTCTTTTGGATGAAGCAACAATGCAAGGAGAGGAGTGGAGGGAGTCTCTTCAGCTCAAGGTTTGCTCTAGGATGTTAGAATGAGAAAGAGAGACCTCCCATGGCCGGCCAAGGGGGTATTTATAAGCCCCCACCTCGAAACTAGCCGTTATGCCTTAGTTTGCCCCACACATGCACTATGGACGCGTCCATAGTTTCACTCTGGACGCATCCACACTATGTATTCCAAGCACAGGTAGTTCACTTGTTGCTCCGGACGCATCCACAGCAGGTCTCCGAACACGGTAAGTTCACTATTGATCGTCCACAGCGTGCAATCTTGGTTCAAACAAAATCCGACCATTGGGACCTCCGGACACGTCCATAGTTGAGCTCCGAACGCGTCCCATAGTTGAGCTCCGTGTGCATCCTTCCCTGAGTACCGGAGTGCTTCGGACACGTCCACAGTTGAGCTCCGGACGCATCCACAGTTGAGCTCTGTGTGCATCATTCTCTGAGTAGCATCCGGATTGCTTCGGATGCGTCCACTATTGAGCTCCGGGCGCGTCCGCAGTTGAGTGTCCACAGTGTTGAAGTCACACGCTAAAATAGACATATCTCTTAGCTCTGAACTCTGATTTCGATGATCTTGGACTTGTTGGAAAGCTTACTTAGAGGGCTACACAGCTCACATATCCTCTTGATCCAAAACACAAAGGATCAAAGCAGTTTTCCAATCCAAGGGCCATCATCTCTCTTTTCCAACCCAAGAGTTCATCGAACCTCTCCAAAAACTTCTCCTTTGTAAATGTGCCAACACCACCAAGTGTACATCACCATATGCATGTGTGTTAGTATTTTCACAATCATTTTCAAAGGATTTTGGTTAGTGCTCTAGATCCTAATGCATATGCTCAATGTTAGATCCTAGAGGCACTTGCACGACGTGATAAACCGTGACTTCCCCTCTTGATAGTATGACATTTATCCTAAATGTGATCACGCTCGCTAAGCATCACGATCACTAAACCGGAAAGCCCTATAAGCAAACCTTTGCCTTGATCTCTATGGGCTCTTCTTAATTCCACCGGAGCTTTGATCATCATCACATGTGCACCATGTCCATCACATGATCATGTGCCACCTAGCTCCCATCATCACATGTGTTGCTAATATATTTAATTCTACATTCACTTAGTGAAACCATTAGCAACAGGGTGTGTCATCAGTTAGCCAAAATCACAATGGAGCTTTCAATCTCCCCTTTTTGGTAATTGATGACAACCATCACAAAGATATGGAATTTAAATTCAATTGATGAAATTGAATTGTTTGTCCAATGCATTTTGTTCATGAAGCAAAGTTTGGACAAATATTTCAACTTCGGTTTTGGTAGAATAGCTCCCCCTACATATGTGCTTTCATGTGTTTGATTCAATTCATCACATATGTATGGATAACAATTGTGGGAGAGTTATTTCTACCAAAATGATGCTAAGGTTTATAGAATGGACCTTTAAAGCGTGATGCCAATCGGAGTGCGATAATAAACTATCCATTATAGCTAGACATAGATCAAAACTCAAGATACCTCGTGAGATCAACATTACAAGCATGATATCTTGATTTGCATGAAAAACACTATGTCTAGTTACCACCTATGCATACTAGTACTTCATTTCATCATTCAAGTTTATACTAGCATACACCATTCAAGCATGAAAATTGAATTTTAAATCTCGCAATGCAACATTTCATCATGTTAATGTGCATACAAATGCAACAAATAGTCCATGAACTTGCTCTCCCTATTTGTTTGCTCAAATTTTAATTGATCCCCTACCATTGCCACATAGCTCTTGTGACTTACTTCTCCCCCTTTGTCAACAATCACCAAGAAGGGTAAATAGTGGAGAGAATTAAGTCAATCAAGCCATGGTGAGAATCAACATGTGGTCAAATCTAGATTATTTGCCTAGGATATCTAATTTGGTTTGAACCAAGGGCAAGCTTATGAAAATAAGGTTTATCTTGACCATGTTGAATTACACATCTTGAGCTCATTTTCTAGAATCAACACTAGGATTGTAAGCTCACAAACATGTCATATGCTACCACTAGATCATATCAAGCATAGAAGCAATAGTGGTACCATATATCCATCAAATTCATTTAATTTTCATGAATGATCCTAAAAATGCACATATGTCTAGATGATCTAAAACAAGTCCTAGACAAGTATGAATGCCATGCCAAATAACTTTACCTTGCTTTAGTCGAAGGGGAGGCATGTCAAATATGTGGGGGGTGCATCAACTCATGTTAGAGAAATCAAGTATGTTCAATTCATTCCTCAACTTGCAAAATCTCTTCTCATCAAGTGGCTTGGTGAATATATCGGCTAGTTGATCTTCGGTGCCAATGATCTCTTATGAAGTGGTGCCTCACATCAATGTGCTTTGTTCTTGAATGTTGGATCAGATTGTTGGTCATCTTGATAGCACTCTCAGTGTCACAAAACAAAGGCACTTGCTTGAACTTGACTCCAAAGTCATTCAAGGTGGCTTTCATGCAAAGTAGTTGTGCACAACAATTCCCCGCACTAATGTATTCGGCTTCAGCGGTGGAAAGTGCCACACTATTTTGCTTCTTTGAAGACCATGAAACAAGAGACCTTCCCAACAATTAACATGTGCCAGTTGTGCTTTTTTATCAATCTTGCAACCGGCATAGTCGGAGTCTGAATATCCAATCATTCCAAAGCTAGACCCCTTGGGATACCATAGGCCAACATCTTGAGTGCCCTTGAGATATCTTAATATTCTCTTGGCCGCTGTCAAGTGACTCTCTCTAGGAGATGCTTGATATCTTGCACACATGCACACACTAAACATCACATCCGGCCTAGAAGTTGTGACATAGAGCAAGCTTCTAATCATTGATCTATAGAGCTTTTGGTCAACCATGTTGCCACTATCATCAAGATCCAAACCACCATTGGTGCCCATAGTTGTACTAATTGACTTAGCATCTTGCAAGCTGAACTTCTTGATCATGTCCTTGATGTACTTGCCTTGACTCATAAATGTGCCATTCTTCATTTGCTTGATTTGAAGTCCAAGAAAGTAACTAAGCTCTCCAAGCATTGACATCTCAAACTCACTAGCCATCATCTCACCAAACTCTTTGCAAAAGTCTTCATTGGTAGAACCAAAGATGATATCATCCACATAGATTTGTAATATGAACAAGTCCTTGTCAATCCTCTTGGTGAAAAGAGTAGTGTCAACCTTTCCCATTTTGAACCCTTTAGAGAGGAGATAATCTCTCAACCTCTCATACCATGCTCTTGGTGCTTGCTTCAAACCATATAATTCCTTCTTGAGCTTCTAAACATGGTTGGGCTTCTTGATATCTTCAAAACCGTACATAGACCAACTCATTGATGTACCCATTGAGAAATGCACTCTTCACATCCATTTGATATAGCTTGATGTTGTGGGCACAAGCATAGGCTAATAAGATTCTAATTGCCTCCAATCTTGTTGTCGGTGCATTGGTTTCTCTAAAGTCAAGACCCTCAACTTGAGTGTATCCTTGTGCAACCAAATCTTTCTTTGTTTCTCACAACTAAGCCATCTTGATCTTGCTTGTTCTTGAAGACCCATTTGGTGCAAATCACATTGTGGTTCTTTGGTCTCTCAACAAGCTCCCAAACCTTGTTTCTTGTGAAGTTGTTTATCTCTTCATGCATAGCATTTACCCAAATAGTATTTACCCAATCATCATCCTTCAAAGAATCTTGTATCTTGGTTGGCTCTTTCAAATGATACAAATGAGTAATGCTCATAAATAGTTGCTAATCTTGTTCTAGTTTGTACTCCTCTTCTAATGTCACCAATGATTTGATCTAGAGTATGATCTCTTGCAACACTTGTTGGTTGAAGCACTTGAAGTTGATTACTTGAGTTAGCTTATCCTTGATCTTGATCTTGAGCTTCAAGTTGAGTTCCACTAGAACTTGCTTGATTTTTATTGATTTGGACCTCTTGACTAGTCATTTGAGTCTCATCTTCATCATCAACTTGCCTTGGCCGAATATCACCAATGTCCATGTTTCTTATTGCATTATTCAATTGATCTCCACTCACATCATCATGATTTTGAACTTCACTTTGAGATCCTTGGGTTTCATCAAACTCAACATCATAAACTTCTTCCACGGTGCCCTTTGCCAAGTTCCAAACTCTATATGCCTTGCTATTGGTGGAGTACCCAAGTAGGAACCCTTCATCACACTTCTTGTCAAACTTGCCAAGTCTTGTCCCTTTCTTGAGGATGTAACATTTGCATCCAAACACTTTAAAGTATGCAATGTTGGGCTTTCTTCCATTCAATAGCTCATATGGAGTCTTCTCATGCTTCCCATGGTAATAGAGTCGGTTGCTAGAGTAGCAAGCTGTGTTGATAGCATCACTCCAAAACCTTTGGCCAACATTGTACTCACAAAGCATTGTTCTTGTCATATCAATCAAAGTTCTATTCTTTCTTTCAACTACACCATTGGATTGGGGAGTGCAGGTTAGTGAGAATTTGTCGGTGTTCTGACCCTCGAGGGGTTAACACCAACGAGTAATATTGTATTCGCGTGCTCCCTAATCCAGTGGGTGATGCAAGAAGGACACAATAATTTATCCTGGTTCGGGCAAAGAAGGCCCTACGTCCAGCGGGGGGAGGATGATTCGTGTTATCTTGCACCGAAGTGCTAGTACAGGGGAAAATACAAGCTGGTGTGAAGAGTGAAAGGTGGAGTTGGGGCGTTCGGACGCCTTGCTCTCGACCTTGCACAGGCTCACGGTGTTGCTCTGTGATCTAGGGCCTTAATGTTTCTATGCTCTAGATCCTCTCGATTTTTTTGTCCCGTCCCTTTCTCTAACGCCCAGGCGCCTCCTTTTATAGACGAAGGAGGGGCATAGGTGTACATGTATTTCGAGTTTGCAGGACGCTGATGACGTACTACGTTGAGGCCGATCACGTCGGTGCCGCTGTAGTGATGCACGTTGGTACAGGAGGCCCTGCAGCCGTCGCGTCGGGAGTTGTTGAAGTTCAGCTCGAGGGTTCGCTCGGTGAAGTCGAGGGGCGACGGTCGAGGGTCTTGGCTGGAGCCGAGGGGGTCATGCTGAGGAGGTCGAGCTTCGCTGGATAAGACCGAATCTCGGAAAACATGAAAAACACGTTAATTTATACGTCTCGAGGCGGTGCGGGTCGTGGCACAACGCTCGGTATGGCGCAACAGCGTAATATGACTTGCGGGATTCCGGGGCATGGGCGGTAAAAGTAGATTTGACCGCCACGCCTGTAACTGTTACCGTAACTGTGGCCATGCGGTTAGGCGGGGGTAGATAGATCGCATTAAATGCGCTCGGATCCGTACGGGGGAGTTGGTGGCCGAGGGGTGCACTGTCCTCAAGGGCCGCCCATTCACCCGGGCGAAGTTCCGTCCTCGAGGGGAGGCTTGTTCGCAGGGCGAAGTTACGTCCTCGAGGGCAGGCTCGTTCGGAGGATGAAGTTCTGTCCACGAGGGGTCGCTCGAATCATACCCTCGCGTATACAGTACTTGTCCGTTCGGTATCCTCTCGGGTGGACAGTACTGGTCCGTTCGGTAACCTCTCGGGTGGACAGTACTGGTCCATTCGGTAACCTCTCGGTTATACAGTACTAGTCCATTCGGTAGCCTCTCGAGCAGGCTTTGGTTTTGGGCCGTCGTTGTTCGTTCGTGGGCCAGTCCGATACGTCTCATCCTATGGGCCTTCGTACGTTAGCGTGGGAGGTTATCGGAGGGGTCAAGATGCTGATTTTGCAGGGTTTTAGTTTGGTAAGCAAGGGGTCTGGGATACTCGTTTCCCGGGTATCGACAGTAGCCCCCGAGCCCCTGTGCGAGTGATGTCACTCGGGGAGGGGGTCAGGAATTTAGGAATGAGACGTGATTCGGATTTTTTCGTGGGGGGCGCATGAGCGACCCCCACGGGGGTAGCCCCCGAGCCCTCGTAGGAGTCGAAAGACTCCTGTGAGGGCTTTATTTTATATTTAGTTTAAAGGGTGCTCGTCCAGTCGGGTATAGGCCTGAACTGGAGTCGTAGCGTTTTACCGAGGGGAGCCCCCGGGGGATTTTCGACCCTCTTTCGTCGAGGGGCGCCGGACACAGGCGATCCCCCGAGCCTCGTGCGGCTGGGGCATTGCTGGCCTCGGCATTCTTCTCACGAGTCCTTTCGATCGGATGTGAGGCGAGAAGCATCGGACTACCCCCGATAGGGCAAGCCGCGAAGTTTTCAGTGAGCTGGTAATGGGAAAATCCAAGCGAGAGCCCGTTCCTCGTTCGATAGAGGTCAGCAGGAGGCCCGGAGGCGGTCTCATTAAAGCAAAACGCAATGGTCCTACGGATTCCGATTCCATTCGATAGGTCTCGGCGGCTCGATGCCTCCCTTCGGGGGGATTCCATAAAGTCCGTAGCGTTTCACCTTGGATGCGTCCAAAGGGGTCTCGAGAGTTCGTTCTCGAGCAGGGCCTCGTGTTGGCTACCCCTTGATCACCCCTGACTCGGGTGCTCGAGGGCGGCTGTCGAACCTTGTTCGTGGGGTCAGCCTTCGCTCCTTCGAGACTTAGGGCCGGAGCCCGATTTTGGTGCTCAAGGGCGGCCGTTAAGCCCTCACTCGAGGACCGGCCTTCGCTCCCTCAAGACTTTGAGATAGGGTCAGAGCCCGTTTTCTCCTCTCGTGGAAATCTCTGTCGATGAGTAATCATTCTCTTTCGGCGCTCAGGGGCGGCCGTTAAGCCCTCACTCGAGGACCGGCCTTCGCACCCTCGAGAGTTCAAGGCGGGGTCGGAGCCCGCTCTTTTATGGTGCCCAAGGGCGGTCGTTAAGCCCTCACTTGAGGACCGGCCTTCGCTCCCTCGAGACTTCGAGGCGGGGTCGGGGCCCGCTCTTTTACGGTGCTCAAGGGCGGTCGTTAAGCCCTCACTCGAGGACCGGCCTTCGCTCCCTCGAGACTTCGAGGCGGGGTCGGGGCCCGCCCTTTTATGGTGCTCAAGGGCGGTCGTTAAGCCCTCACTCGAGGACTGGCCTTCGCTCCCTCGAGACTTCGAGGAGGGGTCAGGGCCCGCTCTTTTGCGGTGCTCAAGGGCGGCCGTTAAGCCCTCACACGAGGACCGGCCTTCGCTCCCTCGAGACTTCGAGGTGCGTTTTACCTTATGTAGAAAACTCTGTTAGCGAGTGACGGTTCTTTTTTCTTACCGTTAGGCACGCCTTTTGAGGAGAAGGGCTTAGCGGTACGATCGTGACGGGCCCGAGCAACAGCTCTCGGTCAGAGGTGTGACGCGTGTGTCCGGTCGAGGGTCAAGGGGGGAACGATCAGGTAAACACATTAATTGCGGGAAGTTACCTTTTCCCTACCGCCGGGCTCCGCCCGTTGCTCTTCCCGAGTATAAAAACGGAGGGGGACAGGCGTTCACTCCCACCTTTGCCATTCTGCCGAGCTCCTGCTTTCCTGCGCATGTGAGGATAAAAACTTAGAGCGAGAAGTCGCGATTGGGAACCTTCCTGGTCGACCATCTGCCGGGGAGATTCGTGCTGTTGTTGCCGCCGCCGCGCCCACCGAGCAGATCTGTGCCGCCGCCGCCACCATGGCTCCAGTCCTCCAGCCCGCCGAGCCCTGGCGCCCATCGACCGTGATGCGGCAGAGGCTGACCGAGCTGGTGAGAGAAGGACTTCTCCGCCCCGTCATGGATTCGAATCGGCCGGAGTGGATTGCGCCGCCTAGGGACCATGAAGAGCCAAATCCGCCGAAGGGGTATGTGGTGAGCTTCCTCAAGTTCCATCGGCACGGGTTCGGCGTTCCCCCAAGCGAGTTCATGCGGGGGCTGACGAACTACTTCGGCGTCGAGCTCCACCATTTCTCCCCCAACGCCATCTCCAACGCCGCCATCTTCACGGCCGTCTGCGAGGGCTATCTCGGAATGGAGCCACATTGGGAGCTATGGCTCCACCTCTACAAGGGGGAGTGGTTCGCCTCCCCAGTGTCCGTCGGAGTAAGGCGAATCGTCAGAGCGGGATGCCTCAACTTCGCGTTGATGATCGGGAGGTCGGAGGAGCCACGCGAGTACATCCCCACCGGGTTGGCGACCAACCACTCCCGGTGGGACGAGAAGTGGTTCTATCTTCGCAACGACGGCGGCTATCTCCCGACGTACACCGGGCGGCTCATCGCCGAGCGTCCATACAATTGGCCGTTCGGTGTCGCGGGAGACCTTCAGCGTCAACTTCACCCCCTCGTCGTCGCGATGAGGACCCTTCGAGAAGCAGGCCTGACGGTGGGGATGGTCGCCTCGGCCTTTCACAGTCGACGGGTGCTCCCTCTGATGGAGCGCCCATTGCGGTTGGACGAGATGCTCCCCTCGGCGGCGCCCGAGCTTCTCAGGGGGTGCCGGATGTCCGGCGAGAGGCCGTCTGCCTTGGAAGTCGTCGTGCAGGTAAAGGGGATGGTGTTTGGCTCGTTCAGGGTGGAAGACGTCAACCGTCTCCCCATGTGGCCGAAGGAGGGTTGCCTCGACCTGGTGAGTGCCCCGGCTTGTGCCCTTCGAGTTCTTCCCCCCTCCTCCCCTTTCTTATGTCCCTGTGACTAAAAGTCTTTGCGCAGGGGAGAATCAACTACCGGAGATCGAGGCCTCCACTGAGGGAGGACGCTCCCGATCGTCAGGTAAGATGCTTCACCGCCCAACAAGAGAAGTGGAGTAAGGACGAGGAGGAGAAAAAGAAAGCCAAGAAGCTCCGGGAGCGCGAAAGGCTCGCGAAGCGCCGCACTGAGCAGAGGCGCGACGGGCTCCCGGAGGAGGAGTCTCCCTCTGATGGAGATGAAGGTGATGATGATGACAGTGTTGACGTCGAGGGGGTGGAGGGGCGCCTCGATCGCATCCTGTCGGAATCCTCCCATGCTGACCGCCCCTTTGTGCAGGAGGAGGTGGCGGAGCAGCGCGCCCCTCAGCCGGCGACGTCGGCCTCAGAGCGCCGACGTGGAAAAAGGGGGGCCGAGGCCTCGCCTCGAGGGGGATCACCCACCTCGCGTCGTACTCGTGGTGGGAGCCCACCCACTTCGATCCGGGAGACCCGGTCCCGGTCGTCGGCGCGCGCGGAGCAGAGGCGTGCCCAGGAGGCCCCATCGAAGCAGGGAAGCGCGGCGACCCCACCGACGGCCCCGAGCAGCCCCAGCCCTGCGAAGAGCTCGGCTTCGGGAGGGGTCTCGAAATCTGCAGGCAGTTCGAGGGGTGCCCGAAAGGCCTCTATACCCTTCGGGTAAGTGCCGTTGAATCATTTTCTTTTCGTTGCGTCGTCTTTGTGCGCTTTAATAAACTTTTTGCTGTTCTGCTTTCCATTTAGGCCCAAGCGCCAGATCGAGGAGGCGTCTCTCGTGCCGGCCAAGCGGCTCAAGATGGATGCAGCCATGAAGACGGAGGCCCCGGCTACAGGTGCGTCGTCGAGGCCCTTGGCCCCGTGGGAAGCCAAGTGGTTGTCCTCAGCCCTTGGTGCTATGGCCCGCGGTAGGCTGACGGGTTCCACTCCTGCTGCAGGGTCGAGCGTCCCGGGGGCCGCAGCGGGTGGCGACTCCGTGCCTGGGAGGACGCATGAGGGAGGGAGTGCCTCCTTGACGTCACCACCTGTGGCCCTCGAGCTCGACCCGGCACCAGGAGGCGGCGCCCCGACGTCGGGGGCTTCCGTTCCTGGTGGTCCGGAGGCTTCGATCCCCGTACCCAAGGTGGGAGCCCCCGAGGGCCACGAGCCGGGAGAGGAGGTCATCGTCATGGACCTCGAGGGTGAGGAGACCTCGACCCTTCCCCCCTCGACGGGAGAGCGGCGGCCCTGGCCGGCGGGGCTGCGCGAGCTCGAGGTCCGGAGGGAGCAGGAGCAGGGGGCCCTGCAAGAAGCAGAGCTGCCATGGCCGCAGCAGGAGGAGAAAACTGGGGGCCAGCCCTAGCATCAGCAGGCGCAACAGACGCCGCCAGGGGATGCGGCGCTGCTGGACCCACTGGCGCAGCAACCGCCCAAGACGTCGGAGGCGGAAGCGACTTCCGGACTGCCCAAACAATGGGTGTCCATGATTAGTTTGGACGAGTTGCTGGCCGAACAAGAAACGGCGTCGAAGGCGTCGACGGTCCCGCGGCTGCCGGGGGCGCAACCGAAGGATGCCTTGGTACCGAGCCCGGCGGAAGACGCGCCGACGGTGGTCCCACCAGCGCTACAAGTCGTGGCGTTGGGTGAAGCGACGGCCTCCACACCTCCGCTGCCTCCGACCGCGCCAGAAGCAGTGCCAGATCAGGGACCGCAACCGTCGATGGAGCAGCTGGAGGAGACGGCGGCTGTCGGCGTGCTGAGGAGGTTGACGTCCGACCCCGGGCTGAGGAGTTCCCGCGCCGCGTCAGAGTTCCGCATCCCGGGGGAGTTGGCCATGGGCTACGGCGTTCTGGGCGATGTGGTGGAGGAGATCGAGTCCTTGGCGCGAGCCAAGGTCAAGATGGTCCTTCCGTATTGGGGCAAGGAGCGCATCGTGCTCCGGGAACTCGACAATTCCAGCGCTCCGGGGATCGAGATGAATGACCCGGCGAAGGTCGAGTGCTGGGAGGAGGCCGAGCGGTCCCGGGTGTGGCTGCGGCACTTGCTGAAACTGGGCACCGAGCTCGCCGAAGGCCTTGACCGGAACCTCGCGGTGAGTCGCTGTGTTAGGCCATATGTAGTTTTTTAAGTTCTTTCATATGGGATGCCTTAACCCTCGATTTCCTGTCCCCAGGTGGCGCGGAGGCGGTCCTACTCCAAGTCAGTCTTCCTCCACGAAACGCACAACAGCCGGGAGGAAGTGCTTTGCCAACTCGAGGCCGGCCGCTCTGCGCAGAGCAGGGCGGCCGAGCTCGAGGAGGAGCTGAAGCAGACAAGGGAGGAGGCCGCCAAGGCCAAAGAGGAGGCCACCTGGGCGAAGGCGGACTCTGACGCCGCTCGAGGGGAAGCCGCCCGCCTCGAGGGGGAGCTCGAGCGTGCCAGGGAGGAGGCTGACGCGGCAAAGGCCGAATCGGAGAAGGCCAGGGTTGAGAGCGTCCGAGCCCAGGAGCGTGTCAAGCTACTCCTGGCGGAGGCTCAGAGCTCTGTGGAGCGCATCCGTTCGCTCGAGGCCAGCTTCGCTGAAGTCTTCGCCACGCGCAACGCCCTCTCCGCCTTGGTCCAGGAGGAGAAGAGCCGTGCCGCCGACCTAGAAACCCAGCTCGGGGCAATGAAGGCCACCCTCCAGGACAAGGAGCAGGCCATCATCCTAGCTGGTGGCGCCCTCGAGACCCTCCGCTTCGAGAAGACGGAGGTGACCCGAGCCTTCAAAGAGGCCCAGCGGGAGCGGGACGAGGCTCGGGGGGGAGCGCAACGCCGTGCTGGGGGATCGCAACGCCCTCGAGACTCGCTGTGCTGGTGAGTTCTTCAAAGGGTTTTTGATCTTTGTTCTTTCCGTATGGTTTATCAAATTCTTGCTTTGTGTTTCAGGCATCGAGTCCGAGCTGCTTGCAACCCAGAACACCGCCAAGGCGCTGCAGGAGAGCCTTGCGGCGTAGGGGGTGCTTCTTGGTCAGCTCCGGGTTGCCCTCGATGGGCTCTGCGCCCTCTGGGAGGTCGGGCCCATCGAGGGTGCCGAAGAAGACATCCCGGGTGCCGTGCTCGTGGACCGGATCTGCTACCTCGACGCCACCCTTCGCGATTGCGTGCGGGAGGCGCTTCACACTGGCGTGAAGCGGGCGCTTGCAGTGGTCTCCTCCGGCTTCGTTTTTGATATGAACGTGGTGGCCCAAGGCTTTGTTCCTGACATCTCGAAGACCGACGCCGAGAATGAGGAGCGCTGCCGAGGGCTCATCAACGACGCCGAGAGGCCGGGGGGAGAGCTGGCGAAGTTATTCGAGGGCGAAGTCCTCCCCCCGCGGATGGAGGGTACCACGTCGAGGAGGGCGGTGACGGGGCAAGCCTGTAGGGCAAGACTGGGCGAGGGTGCCCATGTAATGAATTAATTTTTTGTAACTTATATTCAATTGTGGCTTCGAAAGCCCTTTTCGAACATGAATGCATCTATCGTAATGCGATTTGTCGTTTTACTTTCGAGCCTTTTCTGCTTTCTTCTCACCTAGACTTTGCTTTTTTGACTAAGTTTTTGACGCAAGCTCGTATCCCTCGAGGGGGGAGCGAGTGGAGGTACCATAGCCCGGAGGCATAGGAGAGCTCTGGCTTGACAGCCCTCGACCCCAAGGGAGTTCGAGGCATTTTCTACTTAGTCGCGAAGCGTATCGAGGTGTAAGAAAGAAGAAGCGCTCGAGTTTTGCTCGCCTCACTTTTGCTTTCCGACTGAGCGTTCGACGTGAACTTGTATCCCTCGAGGGGGATCGAGTGGAGGTACCGTAACCCGGAAGTGTAGGAAAGCTCCGGCTCGACAGCCCTCGACCCCTAGGGAGTCCGAGGCGTTGTCAACTTAGTTGGGAAGCAAAAAAAAGGTGGGCGTGCGAAAAAATCATTCGTATTTTTAGGAACTTAGGGGGTTCCCCCCCGTTAGCCCCCGAGGGAGGCTCGACTCTGGTGAGACAGGGTCGAGGCTACCTCTTGCATGTACAATAACGAGTTTGAACTTATAATCGAAAGTGGTCCTTATATTTGTCATGCGGAAATGTACAAGACATGCAGGAATGTACAAGGGCACTGGTGCCCTAAGGGTAGAAACGACGTAGCTGTTCGATGTTCCATGCGTTGGTGAGGATTTCGCCTTTGTCGTTAGCGAGCTTGTACGTCCCGGGCTTTAGCACCTCAGCTACGGCGAATGGACCTTCCCATGGCGACGTCAGCTTGTGACGTCCTTTGTTGCTCTGCCGTCGACGTAGGACGAGGTCTCCAACTTGGAGGTCTCTCGGGCGCACGTGCTTGTCGTGGTAGCGTCGAAGTTTTTGCTGATACCTCGCGGAGTGAAGCAGTGCCATGTCTCGAGCCTCCTCGACCTGGTCGACGGCGTTTGCGAGGACTTCTTCATTGGTTTGCTCATTGTACGCCTTTAGTCGAGGGGAACCATACTCGAGGTCAGTGGGGAGGACGGCCTCGGACCCATAGACCAAGAAGAATGGGGTGAACCCCGTGGCTCGACTACGTGTTGTCCTTAAGCTCCATAGGACTGATGGCAACTCCACGGCCCATTTTTTCCGTGCTTGCCGAGGCGTTTGAGGATCCTTGGCTTGAGGCCCTGCAAAATCATGCCATTGGCGCGCTCGACCTGGCCGTTAGTTCGAGGATGTGCAACCGCGGACCAATTCACACGGATGTGATGGCGATCGCAAAAATCCAAGAACTTCTTGCCGGTGAATTGCGTGCCGTTGTTGGTGATGATGACGTTCGGGACCCCGAAGCGATGGATGATGTCGGTGAAGAACTCGACCGCCCGTTCGGAGCGGATGTTGCTGATGGGCCAGGCCTCGATCCATTTGGTAAACTTATCGACGGCAATGAGCAGGTGCGTGTACCCTTTGGTCGTCCTCTTGAGAGGCCCCACAAGATCCAGCCCCCAGACCGCAAACGGCCAGGTGATGGGGATCATTTGTAGGGCGTGAGCTGGGAGGTGCGTCTGCTTGGCGTAGAATTGACACCCTTTTCACGAGCGGACGATGTTTGTGGCGTCGAAAATGGCGGTCGGCCAGTAGAAACCCTATCGAAAAAGCATTGCCTACGAGGGTCCTTGGTGCTGCGTGGTGGCCGCAGGCTCCTGAGTGTATGTCCTCGAGGAGCCTCCTGCCTTCCTCGATGGTAATGCAGCGCTGAAGAACGCCCGAAGGGCTTCGCCTGTAGAGTTCCTTGCCGTCACCGTAGATGACGTAGGACTTGGCCCGTCGCGCGATCCGTCGAGCTTCGGTCCGGTCCTCCGGAAGTTCTCCCCGAATGAGGCAGTTGAGTAAAGGGGCTCGCCAATCCGGTGGCAGGTTCGACGGAGGAGATGTCTCCTGGATCTCCATAACCTGGGCCTCGGTCGAGGGGGCCCCGATCGAGGTCATGGGGTGGAGCTTCGAGGGCGTAGAGCAAGCCCCCGAGCCCAAATCGATGGAGGGCTCGAAGAGGTCCCTCGAGAACACGTTCGGAGGGAGCGTACCTCGAGTCGATGCGATTTTCGCGAGCTCATCCGTGGCTTCGTTGTATCATCGAGCGATAAGACTAAGCTCGAGGCCATGGAATTTGTCTTCCAACTTGCGCACTTCGTTGCAGTATGCTTCCATCTTGGCATCATGGCAGCTCGAGGCCTTCATCACTTGGTCGATGATTAGCTGCGAGTCGCCTCGAACGTCAAGGCGTCGGACCCCGAGTTCAAGGGCGATTCGTAATCCGGTGACAAGTGCCTCGTACTCCACGACGTTGTTAGAAGCGGCAAAGTGGATGCGAATGACGTAGTGCATGTGGACTCCGAGGGGTGAAATGAAGAGCAAGCCCGCGCCTGCTCCTGTCTTCATGAGCGACCCGTCGAAGTACATCGTCCACAACTCGGCTTGAATTTGGACTAGTGGCAACTGAGTGTCGGTCCACTCGGTGATGAAATCCGCCAGCACTTGAGACTTGATGGCCTTCCGTGGTGCGTAGGTGATGGTCTTGCCCATCAGCTCGACCGACCACTTGGCAATCCTTCCAGCGGCCTCCCGGTTATGGATGATCTCCCCCAAGGGGAACGAGGATACCATAGTAACCGGGTGACCGAGGAAGTAATGTTGGAGCTTGCGACGAGTAAGGACGATGGCATAGAGCAGCTTCTGCACCTGTGGGTAGTAGATTTTCATTTCCGAAAGCACTTTGCTGATGAAGTAAACCGGCCGCTGGACTGGCAAGGCGCGTCCTTCCTCTTGCCTCTCCACCACTATGGCCGTGCTGACCACCTGGGTGGTTGCCGCGACATAGAGGAGGAGGGGCTCAGGCGGTTCAGTCACCGTTGCTGGTCGAGGAGGGACGAGGATTAGAGTGGACGTCAGCTTGGCTTTGAGTTCGTCGAGGGCCCCCTCGGCCTCCGCGGTCCACGTAAATCGCTCGGATTTTTTCAAGAGACGGTACAGAGGCATGGCCTTCTCCCCTAAACGTGAGATGAAGCGGCTGAGGGCCGCGAGACAGCCCGTGACCCTCTGCACGCCCTTGAGATCCCGAATCAGCCCCATTCGCGTGATGGCCGCCACCTTCTCGGGGTTGGCCTCGATCCCGCGTTGGGAGACGATGTATCCGAGGAGCATGCCCCGAGGCACTCCAAAAACACATTTCTCGGGATTGAGTTTTATGTTTTTGGCTCGAAGGCACCCGAACATGATTTCGAGGTCTCGGATGAGGTTGTCCGCTCTTTTGGACTTGACCACGATGTCATCGACGTAGGCTTCGACCGTGTCGCCTATGTGTTTGCCGAAGACATGGAGCATACACCGCTGATACGTTGCCCCGGTGTTTCGGAGGCCGAAGGGCATTGTCACGTAGCAGTACATGCCAAAAGGTGTGATGAAGGAAGTCATGAGCTGGTCGGACTCTTTCATCTTAATTTGGTGGTAGCCGGAGTAAGCATTGAGGAACGAGAGGGTTTCACAGCCCGCGGTAGAGTCGACAATTTGATCAATGCGTGGTAAAGGAAATGGAACTTTGGGACATGCTTTGTTTAAACTAGTATAGTCAATACACATCCGCATCTTTCCATTCTTTTTCTTAACTAACACGGGATTAGCTAACCATTCGGGGTGATGAACTTCCTTGATGAATCCAGCCGCCAAAAGCTTGTGTACCTCCTCGCCGATGATCCTGCGCTTCTCTTCGTCGAAGCGGCGCAGGCGTTGCTTCACCGGTCTGGACCCGGCCCGGATTTTCAAGGCGTGCTCGGCGACTTCCCTCGATATGCCCGACATATCCGAAGGACTCCACGCAAACATATCGGCGTTCGCGCGGAGAAAGTCGACGAGCACGACTTCCTATTTGTCCTCGAGGTCGACGCTGATCGTTAGCACCTTCTCACATGGGCAGTTCGGGTCGAGGGGGACTTTCTTGGTGTCTTGTGCTGGCTCGAAGTTGCTGGCGTGTCGCTTGGGATCTGGCATCTCGTCGGTGAGGTGCTCGAGGGTCGCGGCTATCATGGCATTTTGCTCGACGGCCTCCCCATATTCGACGCATTTGACATCGCAGTCGTACGTGTGCTCGTAGGAGGAGGCGACAGTGATGACGCCTTTGGGTCCCGGCATCTTGAGCTTGAGGTAGGTGTAGTTCGGGATCGCCATGAACTGCGCGTAGCCCGGTCGGCCGATGATGGCGTGATACGTTCCGTGAAACCTGACCACCTCGAAGGTGAGGGTCTCTTTCCTGAAGTTGGCAGGGGTGCCAAAATAGACAGGGAGTTCGATACGGCCGACGGGGAAAGCCTTCTTCCCTGGCACGATGCCATGGAACCCCCCAGCACTGGGTCAGAGTTTGTGCCTCCTGACCCCCAGGAGGTCAAGGGTCTCGAGGTAGATGACATTTAGGCTGCTGCCGCCGTCCATGAGGACCTTCGAGAGGCGGGTGTTGATGATGATCGGGTCGACGACGAGCGGATAGGCCCCGGGGTTGGGGACTCGATCCGGATGGTCATCGCGGTCGAACATGATGGGCGCATCAGACCAGTCGAGGTAGTGAGGTGTCGTGACACGAACGGAGAAGACCTCTCGACGCTCCCGCTTACGCTGTCGGGGTGTGAGCTGGGTCGAGGGACCCCCGTAGATCATGTAGCAGTCATAGACTTCGGGGAATTTTCCGTCTTCCCCGTTGTCTCCCTCACCGCTGCCTTGTTCTTTCTTGTCGTCACCTTTCTTCACACCCACTTGCTCGAAGTGCCTTCGAAGCATGCGGCAGTCCTTAAGCTTGTGCCTTGCCCCGTCCTTATGGTAAGGACAGGGCTCCTCGAGCATCTTGTCGAAGATGGCGCCCTCGGGGGGCACGGGGGACCTCGAGGTCTTTTGCGTTCGGTTGTAGTGATGAGATCATCTTCTGCAGCCTCCCGCTTGCCTTGTTGATTTTTCTTCTTCTTGCTATTTCTCTTCGACCCTTTGCTCGAGCCTTCGGCGTTGTCAGCTACCGGCGTTTTTCCCTTGTCCTTCACGTCGCTGAAGAAGGCGCCGACGGCCTCCTCGCCAGCTGCGTAGTTGGCGACCACATCCATAAGCTCGTCAACAGTGTCGGGGTAGTTACGCCCTAACTCGCGAACTAGGTCCTTGCAGGTTGTACCCGCAACAAACGCTAGAACGACGTCGAGGTCGGAGATGTGGGGCAGCTCGGTGCGGAGCTTGGAGAATCATCGAGCAAAGTCACGGAGAGACTCCCCCGGCTTTTGCTTGTAGTTGCGCAGTTCCCAGGAGTTTCTGGGACGCACGTAGGTACCTTTGAAATTCCCCTCGAAGATACGGACAAGGTCGGTCCAATTGCGAATCTGATCGGGGGGAAGCTCCTCGAGCCACCTACGCGTGGGGTCAGACAGGAACAGGGGAAGGTGACGTATGATGGCGTGATCATCGCGCACCCCGCCCGCCTGACAAGCCAACCGGAAGTCGGCTAGCCAGAGCTCGGGATTGGTTTCACCGTTATATTTGACGAGGCTCGTGGGGGGTCAAAACTTGTCGGGCAGCTGGGCGCAGCGGATCCTCCTGCTGAAGACCCGGGGGCCCGGTGGCTCTGGGGCCTGTTGGTCTTCTTCGCTGTCGTAACGCCCTCCACGATGGGCGTTGTACCCTCGATCCTCGGCATCCCCGTGCTTGCGTCTGCGGTTCTCGACAATGTCGAGGCGCGCGTCACGGGGAGCGCGGTCATCGTTGATAGGCTCTTGGGCCAGGTTCTTCTTTTGTCGGGGGGCCGCCCCCTGATCGACCGAGCCCTCCCTCTCGGGCCGGGAGGGCTCGACCTGAGGCTCGGAGGTAGCTCCTCGACGCCTCGAGGCTGAGCTCTCGGCTTGTTGGGCAGCAGCAACTTGAAGGAGACCCTCGACCTCGCGTTGTATCCGCCGAGCTTGCGAGTTGGACGGTGCGGGCATATTGCGGAGGAGCATAGCCGCCGCAACAACGTTCTAGCTTGCTCGGGGATAACGGTGGACGGGTTGCTCGGGTACTCCTTCCTCGATGATCTGCCGGTTGACCTCTCGGGCCCTGGCTCGGGCTCTACCGCCGAGCGGTCACCGCTCTTATTCGAGGGTCAGCTCGAGTAAGCGCAAGCGTTCCTGCTCGTCGGCAAGCTTCGCCTGCGACTCCCGAATCTGTGCCATCTGCGCGTCCTGCTCGCCAGGATGAGGGCACGCTTCTCGGGGTGCATCTGGTTGTTGGTCCTCTGCTCTGGGGGGGAGCGTCTCTCGCCACGGTGGTAGACGCCGCGGCCGCTGGATCGATGGTTTCCTGATCGGAGTCGACGCCACCATCGATGTGGAGGCACTCTCGGGTAGGATCCCAGTGATCAGAGTCAGAGTCAGGGTCGCCGCAGTAGAAGACGGGGAATTGCCCCCGCGCCTCCTCCTGCAGCCGCCGTCGGAGTGTGCCGACGGTGTACCTCTGGGGGCCGGGCGCTCTTGCGAAAGCCAAACCCTCGGAGGCCGGTGTGACAGTCCCCACGTCCGTCATCACGCAGAGAAGGGTGTCTGGGCGGTCCTCCAATGCGCTCGTGTTGGAGTGGGTTGCTGTCATAGTCGTCGTCGTGGGATTGTTGGAGTCGGTCGAAGACCACCGACGACGCTCGAACAGCCCGTGCGGAAGCGAGCTTGATCGAGCGGGGGTTTCGTCGCACTTCCCCGACGAGCGCACGGTGAAGGTGGAGTCAGGGTTGTGCTGGGATCCTGCCGATTGGCCCTCTGCCTCTAAACTCGGATCAGATACTCCCTCAACAAGAGGTTTCTCATCTCCGGTCAGGGGCGTGGAGAAAGCGGCAGGGACCCTTCTTGACTTGGGTTGACGGCGATGACGGCGCCGACCGTGCCTCCTTCTGAATGTGGAAGCGTGGTCATGAGACTTGCGAGCGGCTCCCCATGAATGTGGGGGCGTACCATGACCTCCGTTCGGGTCACTGATCGAGAGCAGGGTCATGTCGTAGCCCTGGCCGAGGGTCATGAACTCCAGGCTCCCAAACCAGATCACCGTAGTGTGCGGAAGTGGTGAAACGAAATCGCCCATCCGGAAAAATGGCGGGAAATTGTTAGTGACACGCGGCTCCCCTACCTGGCGCGCCAACTGTCGGTGTTCTGACCCTCGAGGGGTTAACACCAACGAGTAATATTGTATTCGCGTGCTCCCTAATCCGGTGGGTGATGCAAGAAGGACACAATAATTTATCCTGGTTCGGGCAAAGAAGGCCCTACGTCCAGCGGGGGAGGATGATTCGTGTTATCTTGCACCGAAGTGCTAGTACAGGGGAAAATACAAGCTAGTGTGAGGAGTGAAAGGTGGAGTTGGGGCGTTCGGACGCCTTGCTCTCGACCTTGCACAGGCTCACGGTGTTGCTCTGTGATCTAGGGCCTTAATGTTTCTATGCTCTAGATCCTCTCGATTTTTTTGTCCCGTCCCTTTCTCTAACGCCCGGGCTCCTCCTTTTATAGACGAAGGAGGGGCACAGGTGTACATGTATTTCGAGTTTGCAGGACGCTGATGACGTACTACGTTGAGGCCGATCACGTCGGTGCCGCTGTAGTGATGTACGTCAGTACGGGAGGCCCTGCAGCCGTCGCGTCGGGAGTTGTTGAAGTTCAGCTTGAGGGTTCGCTCGGTGAAGTCGAGGGGCGACGGTCGAGGGTCTTGGCTGGAGCCGAGGGGGTCGTGCTGAGGAGGTCGAGCTTCGCTAGATAAGACCGAATCTCGGAAAACACGGAAAACACGTTAATTTATACGTCTCGAGGCGGTGCGGGTCGTGGCACAGCGCTCGGTATGGCGCAACAGCGTAATATGACTTGCGGGATTCCGGGGCATGGGCGGTAAAAGTAGATTTGACCGCCACGCCTGTAACTGTTACCGTAACTGTGGCCATGCGGTTAGGCGGGGGTAGATAGATCGCATTAAATGCGCTCGGATCCATACGAGGGAGTTGGTGGCCGAGGGGTGCACTGTCCTCGAGGGCCACCCATTCGCCCGGGCGAAGTTCCGTCCTCGAGGGGAGGCTCGTTCACAGGGCGAAGTTACGTCCTCAAGGGCAGGCTTGTTCGGAGGATGAAGTTCCGTCCTCGAGGGGTCGCTCAAATCGTACCCTCGCATATACAGTACTTGTCCGTTCGGTATCCTCTCGGGTGGACAGTACTGGTCCGTTCGGTAACCTCTCGGGTGGACAGTACTGGTCCGTTCGGTAACCTCTCGGTTATACAGTACTAGTCCGTTCGGTAGCCTCTCGAGCAGGCTTTGGTTTTGGGCCGTGGTTGTTCGTTCGCGGGCCAGTCCGATACGTCTCATCCTATGGGCCTTCGTACGTTAGCGCGGGAGGTTATCGGAGGGGTCAAGATGCTAATTTTGCGGGGTTTTAATTTGGTAAGCAAGGGGTCTGGGATACCCGTTTCCAGGGTATCGACAGAATTGATGTCGAATTCCAAGCTCATCACACAAATCTTCAATTCTTGTGTTCTTGAACTCACTCCCATTGTCACTCCTAATCTTCTTGATGGTGACCTCAAACTCATTTTGAAATCTCTTGACAAATGATTTGAATAGATCATAGACTTCACTCTTGTCATAGAGAAAGAACACCCAAGTGTATCTAGTGTAGTCATCAACAATCATATAACCATATGAAACAACCTTGATTTCCGTGAAGGGAAATCCACAGTGTCGGAGTGTATTATGACCATTCAAATCACATTACCCAATAACAGTTGAAATCCATAATCCATACATCGAACAAAAGAGTGCAGAATAGAGGGAGTTATAATAACTTATTACATCACCACTGGGCGGAATCAGAGTTCATGCAGCATAACAGTAAAAGCTTGAGGTGCGGAAGCTATCATCTTCTCTCCAACTTGAGCATAGACACGAAACCCTCAATCACTGTACTCCCTAGATGAGTACTCACTCCTTGAACCTGAAACCAAATTTTTAGTACGATTTGTATTGGCCACACTCCCATCCTATGCATTACTTTGTGGAAGTGGATGCAAAATAAGGATATCTCAAAAGGAACCTATAAGGCTGGGGTTTTTGATGTGAACTAGGGTCCTGATCTTCTATCAGTTCAAGATAAACAACGATTTGGTGGAGCACGACACACCGATCCCACTTCAGATCACAAAGACCCGAACATGCAACCTTAGCACCACGTCTCCTCTGGTTATCAACCGTGTCACCAACCGGTTGACCCCGCCAAGAAGGCTAATCCCTGCCTGCGAATCGAAGAACACAAGCAAGAACTCGAAAGTACGCAGCTCAAATATTGGGACAAACTGCAGATATATGATTAAGATCACAAAGTGGGGTTTCACAAACCGATAACGGCGACTGTTCAAAGACAGATTAATATAAAGCAAAACCCAAACCCTAACTTGGGTGGAGGCTACTGACTTAAAGACTCTAGGGTCGTGCAATACCCCCTGGACGCACCCCTATTGGGTTCCAACTCGATACACGGCCCAAAGACCAAAATACGACGTCGCAGCGTTGAAATAGATTCTGAATGTCAACTTGCACAGACGATTCCTGATGACTCCTGATGAATTTGGGCCCCCAATAGGACTCATTGGAAAGGTCTTCTCATCAGCTTTTTTTAGAGTATAAGAATGTCCAATTCCGAGTCCATATGTGGCTTGGGCGACCATTTTAGTGCTGACTAGTCCTGGAGCCCGAGATGGACTCGAACTTGACATGTATTGGGCCTCCAACTTGGCTTGGACGCCCTTGCTGGCCTCCAAAGGTGGTGGCCAGGGTGGAGGACATCCTAGGGCTTCCTTGATGTGTACTCCATCTTCTTTGGGCGTGCTCCCACTTGGGCCAGGATCCCACGGATGTATTCCGAGCCCATGACGACGAAGTAGCACCCAGCAGATACAGAAGCAGTTTATCTTGATGATTCGGATGCCTTTCTGACATGATATTGAGGTGGGACCAGATCTATTGGAAAGCTTATGAAATAACCTTTCCAACAAGTGCTGATTCACCTCAATTGCATTTTGGACGGATGAGTTATAGCCTTCCCAATGAAGCATTGTCAGGCTGCCGACGAACCGAATGCAGGACTTTGAGGAGCTAGCACATTGAAATACATTTATACCTGCAAACAAATAGTGACATGTACATGTGGAACCAAGTGAGTTGCACCAAAAGTCACTATGTGAATGTAGAACCGGGGTCACCTTATCAATGGTCGTATCTGAGGGTTTCATGTCCTCATCAGTTTTCCTAGGCATTATTCGAATATATAAATAATAAAATAATAATTATGTGTTAAACACATTCCCATTCCCATCATCCATCTCCATTCATATCTATAGCATTATCCCATCTCCATCCATATCTGTAGCATCATCCCATCTCCTCTAACACCCTCTCAGACTCTGGTCAACAAGCCAACTCCCTCTTGGCTTGCCTCAGCGGCCCGCAGCCCTTAACCTGACTCACGGCCAGAAATCACACTCAGGGGGAAGGTAGAACACTCCACTCACTAGTCCAGTGCATGCGGATCATAGAAAAAGGTCCATAGACGAAGATTTGGCATATGTATCAATCAATCAACCATACACTCTGCAGAGGGTTCACTAATCCACCAGATAACCATCATCGATGCACGCGTGCACCTAGGCAGATTTTGGGCGCCTACTGCCATAGGACGATGCCACTCTACCATCTAGCACTGGATCGCTGGAACTGTGAAGAGAGCATGTATCCGCTCCCGTAGAGGATGCCATGCCATGTACCCACTCCCGAAGGGGGTGCCATGATCATCTCGGTAGGGTGTTAGCTCCATCCCATGCATATACCTTCCTATCACTTCTCACCTAGCAGTAGTGGCATCGACCTATCCAGCGGTTCGGCCGTCTCCCCCCATGGAGAGCGAGTGGAAAGTAAGAGATTCCTAAGGTCCGGATACCAGCGCAACAGTTCCTAAATTTGACCAAACTAGGATATCTTCATCAGGGTTTATCTTTAACGTGCTACCACGACACCTTCGTCCCAGGCTCCACCTCTCGGAGGATCACACCCAAAGACCACCATTACATCTCAGTTAGCCCACCACAGGCTCCTCTCGTGGGAATGTCCAGAACCATTCCCTAGCAAGACTTGCTCCAAAAGCTCATCATAGATCCCTGCTCGATCAACTCAACCCTCACCCTACTCCCCGCCGTAAGCTCTACCCCAAACCCGAATACAACATCATCAGCTCACATGCCCATCTGATCCATCAACTCACACATCTAGCCTGGCACCCTCCAGGCCTTTCCCGGGTTCATCACGTCGCATCAAGATGTAAATGAGTGAAGTATAGAAATATAAATATAGCAGATAAGCAAGTGGCTATCATAACAGCGGGTAAACAGGTGAAAGTTTACAACAAGGTAGGGCTCATCAAGTAAATAATCTATCATGCAATCCTAGCACAGGCATAGCATTATAGCAACATGAATTTAAAGCACTAGCCATACTATAATTGCCATGCGTAATGGAATCTACGAGGTTGGGTGGTGTGTGGCACCTTCACTGACATGGCTATCGGACTTCTCCTGGTAGTCACTGTCGTCAGACTTGTCCTCGCTCGAGCCTGTAACGAGATTTAACGGTCGTGGAAGCGACCCCTATAGATTAGCACAAAGAATGAATACAAAATAGAAGATCCAAATGCACTCAAACATAGCCTAGATAGATAGAGCTCGATTTATAGAAAATTCGGATATGTGGATCATAATTTTCTGAGCTCGTATGAATTAGTTATGAATTTTCAAAGATTTAACCATTTTCTAAAAAAGAAAAAGGGGCCGATTTATCTGGTGCTGACACATGGCAGCTTCTGATTGGGCCACGTGTCACATGCGGGTCAACAGAGTCAACACAGCGGCTGACGTCATGCTGACGTGGCTGATGAAATCATGCTGACGTCATCCTGATGTCATCATTGGCCAAGTCAACAGAGGTCTGACAGGTGGGTCCAGGGTGACGTCACTGCTGACATCAGCAGTCAACGGTCAACGGTCAACGGTCAATGGTCAACTGACAGGTGGGCCCCACTGGGCCGTTAATGGCCGTTATTGGGCCGAGTGGGCCGGATATGGGCTGGGCCGGGCCCACCACGTGGCACGCTCTGGTGCTGCCATGTCATCACGCTGAATCCACAATGGGCTCGGTCCATAGTTTCTGGTCCACGGTGCACCAGCGTCTTTGGGGTCCACTGTCAGCGTCTCCATTCCACGTGAGCCGGGTGCACAGGCAAGTTCTCGGGTCCACGCGGTTCACTGCTCGGTTCCACGGTACACTGACTCAGCTTGGTCCCACTGGCAGCCACTCAGGTTCATGTACACCGCGTCCATCTCCTGGTCCACCAATTCATCTCCTTCCCCCTTCTTCTTCAGCCCGACGACACTGTTCATTGGCGGTGAGGAAGCTCCAATTCTCGGCGCCACGGTGGATCTCCGGCCTCATTATCTAGCCCAACGACTTCGGGACTTCATGGCAAACACGATGATGGGCTTCAAGGCGGCAGCTTGGCTTCCGGTGATGATCTCCATGGCGGCGGCTGCTCGGCGGCGGTGGCGCTCGGTGTACTCCTTACACCGAGTCACTCCAGTTTCAATTGACTGTGTAGATGCGTGATTTGAGTCTCGCGGCACCTGTCCGAAGCGCCGACGGTGACCAAAACACACGGCGGAGTCCACGCGGGCAGCAACTCCCACGGCGGAGCTCCGGCGTGACCATGGTGCACGGCTATGGCACTCCGAGAGGGTCCATGGCCTCCACCTTCTTGTCTAGTCGACGCAGCAAGTCATGGCGGAGCTTGTCATCGTGTTCTTGCACTTCGAGGCGGTCAGAGGCGGCGGGTAAACGACAGTGAACGGCGACGCTCTGGAGCGGCAGCGCGTAGGCAAGGCATCAGCATGACGGCTCGGTTCAGTGCTCTAACGAGGCAATCGTGAAGCTAGGGTGCACACGGGGTCCGTCTCATCGAGGCGAGCATGGATCCGGGATCAGTGGAGGGCGAGGTTCAACAGAGAGGTGGCAGGGTGATCTCACCGCGGCGGCGCTCGGCGTGCGGCGATGGACAGGGCGGCTTCTGCTCCGGCATCCTCCCGATGCCGTGGTCCAAGGAGGCTTGGCTGGTCTTGTTGGTGTGTGCGGATGTGTCCAGCGAGGTCGGTAGCGACCTGGCCCTACGCGCTCACGGCGGAGCGCCATGGCCAAGAGGCAAGGCGGGGGTTCGGGAGAGCGGCGATGGCATGGTGCTCACCGACGGATTGCAGAGGATGGAGGTGTGGTACAAGTCCAAGCGGCTCTGGCTCACGGTACTGCTCCTCCTTCCTGCTCCTGACGCAGCAGCAACGGCTCCGAGTTGGCGGCGGCGGTCTTCTTCCCCAACTCCGGTGGTGGCTTCTTCTTCTTCCTCGGCTCTCTTCTTCCCCTTTCTTCACCTCTCCTCCAATTGAAGCTGGCAAGATGGAATTGAGCTCCACCAGAGTGGTGGCGGCGGCCTGGGAACCCTAGGGTGCCGGGGGTGCTTGCTTTATAGGGCGGACGCGGAGGTAGGTGGCCGGCGAACGGCCAATCATGGCTCTGGCTCAATCAAGCAGCCAAGGGGGGTCCAGGTCAGCAACTGGGGCTCGGTCTAGGTCCATAGAGCAGCGAGAGGGGCTAGGTAGTGCTGGGTGTCAAAGCTCTTTACGGCGGCAGCGCAGGTGCGCGCGTGCGCGGAGAATCTTGCCTGCGGCCGTGGGTACTTTGTGCAGGCTGGTCGGTCCAGGTGGCTTGCGGGCGCGCATCGATGCGAGGCGACACGGGATCAAGTGGTCGAGGCGGGTTGCTTAGGGGCGATGTCGGGGAACAGCGCTGACGCGAGCGCGTGCGGTTGATCGGGTGACCTCAGCGGTGCTTATGACAGGCAGGGTCCACTCGTCAGCGACTGCGGGGGCGACGGCGTGGCGCGCGGTCGGCGGCGGCTCTTGCTGGGCCGCCTTGATGGGCCAACGTGGTGAGCGAGCGGGCGAGCGTGCGGGCGAGAGCGGCTGGGCCGCCTTGTTGGGCGTGCCGCGCAGCGCGCGGTCGCACGTGCGGGCCGGGCTGGCTAGGCTGCTCGGGCCGGTTTCATCTTTTATTTTTCCTTTTCTTTTTCTTTTTCTTTTTCTTTTTCATTTTCAAATATATTTATATATATATATATTTGTAGTGTGCTAAATATGAGCAACAAAATAGTAGGTATACATGGCCCAAATAATGTTAGGGTATTATCCCCTTAATATTTATTTGTCAAAATAAATATTATGTTGCCATTTTTATGAATCAACACATAAACCAAATAAAATCCAATCACTCTTTTAATGCAACATGATGATTGAGCTATTGAAACATTGAAACAAAACTATTGCAACTTTGTCTTATAACATATGTAACATAAAGCATTGACATGGGATGTTAATTAATTTGTAAACACATGAATGCTATGCATGACATGCTAGGGTTGATGCATATATAAGGGGGTAGATGATGACATGTTGCACCACATCACTCAGGGTTTTGTCAAAAAAAATTTTATAGCTCGGATTTTTGGGTTGTTACACCATACTTGTTGCCACCAATGCTTGTATATGTAGTTGGCCCAAACAAGTCCATGTGCAATAGCTCAAATGGCTTTAATGTGCTCATTTCACTCTTACTAGGATGTGGCCTTGCATGTTGCTTGCCGGCTTGACATGCACTACATGGTCTATCCTTCTCAAAAGTGACATCCTTCAAGCCTCTAACAAATTCATGCCTCAATAGCTTGTTCAATTGTTTCATTCCAACATGACCAAGCTCTCTATGCTATAACCATCCCATGCTAGATTTTCTAAGCAAGCAAGATATGAGTTGAGTCTCACTAGCATCAAAATCAACCAAATACAAGCTACCATGCCAAAATCCCTTGAATATCAAACTTGAGTCCTCTTCACTTATGACTTCAACATCATTCTTCCTAAAGATGCACTTATAGCCAAGATCACACAATTGTGACACCGGCATAATATTAAAATCCAAGCTCTCAACTAGCAACACATCTAGCAACACATTGGAGATACCCTTGTCATTGGATATAGCAATCTTTCCAAGTCCCTTGACCTTGCCTTTCTTGTTGTTGCCAAAAGTGATAGAATCAAATCCACCATTGTCACTTGTATCAATTGACTTGAACATACAAGAATCCCCCTTCATGTGTTGAGTGCACCCACCCAATGCCTCCCTTTGACTTTGCAATTGACCTACAAGACAAGATCAATCTCTTTTAGGTACCCAAACTTGCTTGGGTCCTACAATGTTAGTGACCAAACTCTTTGGTACCCAATTGGCTTTCTTCTTTAAGCCCATCCATGGTGTACCAATGAATCTAGCCTTTACACCATTAGCTCCCTTGATAAGAACATAAGATGCATTGAGCTTAATTGAGGATACATTAGATTGCTTATTCATGCATCTTTGCTCTACATGACCAACTTGCTTGCAACTCTTGCAATAACTACCATTGTTCTTCATAAAATTAGTCTTGTGAGGAGCAAAAGCGGCCTTGCCTTTCTTAGGGATATAGTCCAATCCCTCTTTGTAGAGAGAAGCTCTTTGACTACCCAAGCACATAAGCAAGCAGTCCTCACCACCATAAGCCTTAGCTAAGGTATGATTGAGCTTTCTTACCTCCTCCTTGAGTGTCTCATTCTCAACCACTAGTGTGGAATCATAAGTGAATCCATCACTACTAGATGAGTAGAAGTGGAAGTGCTACAAGAAGGGTTAGTTGGAGCAACAATAATAGGCTTATAAAAATATTCATCAATGATATCACATGATATGCCTATGTTGCAAGTTTTAGCCTTTTCAACTTGAGGTGGCATGCTATCAAGCTTGTTACTAAGAGAGGAATGAGCCTTTTCAAGCTTGGCATGGGATTTTTGAAGCTTCTCATGGTCTTCCTTTAGACTCTCATGAGATGCCTCTAGCTCAACAAGTTTGTCCTTAAGGTTTTGCTTATCCTTAAGAGCATCCTTGCATTCTTTCCTAGTCTTTTTATATTTATTTTTACAATCCTCAAGCATGATGTAAATTTCTTTCTTAGTTGGACCATCATCATCATCATCATGGTCACTTTCATCATTGGATTGTACCTTAGTGGCCTTAGCCATGAAGCATGCCGAAGGGGTGTCAAATAGAGAAATCTTCTCTTGGATTGCAAGGCTAGCATGCCCCTTCTTCTTGCTCATCTTGTGATCCTCATCATCACTTGAAGATGCATCACTTTCCCATGTAGCTACATGGGACTCATTATTCTTCTTAGTAGAAGCCTCTTTCTTCTTCTTTTGCTTCCTTGCCTCTTTCTCAACAACATCTTCATCACCACTCTCATAGGGACACTTGCCAACAAGATGATCCATGCTATGGCATCTAAAGCACTTCATGGTGTGCTCACTCTTCTTGGATGAGGATGACGATGAAGACTTGCTTCCTTTATTGTGAGTCTTCTTTCTCAAAAGCTTGCCCACCTTGACAAAGAGAGCACTCAACTCATCACCATCTCCATCATCCTCATTGCTAAAGCTAGCTTCTTCTTCACTTGATGATTCTTGCTTCTTCTTGCTCTTGCTCTTGGAGGATGAAGCCTTGAATGCCAAGCTCTTCTTGTTGTCATCATCCTTCTTCTAATTTTCCTTCTTTTTCTTCTTCACCAACTCTTCCTTTTCATGGTCTTCTGTAAACTCATCATCGGCCATGACTTCTTGAAGGACTTGATTTGGAGTTGGCTTCTCCTTCATGGTTGTCTTCATCATGATGGTCTTCAACATATCAAATCTCTTGGGAAGACATCTCATGAACTTGGTTGAGAATTGAGTATCCTTGATCTCTTCACCAAGTTCTTTGAGCTCATTGACAGTCACTTGTAGCCTATGGAATATTTCTAGCACAATCTCATCTTCCTTCATAGAGAAGCTAGTGAACCTCTTTTGAAGCATGTATGCTCTTGCCGTCTTCATACTCTCAGTTCCCTCATATGCCTCCTCAAGCTTTGCCCAAATGTCATGAGCCACCTCTAAGTTCTTGATGAGCTCAAAAGCCTTGTCATCAAGAGCCTCATGGAATGAGCTCACCGTAATGTCATTGGCTTGAAGTTTCTTTTCTTCAACCGGTGTTGTTGCATCTTCCTTTGCAACCTCAAAGTTGGTCTTGGTCACAACCCAAACCTCTCTATTGATTGACTTAAGGTGACTCTTCATCTTTAGCTTCCACTTTGCATAGTCATTGCCATCAAAGGGTGGTGCTCTCTTGGTGTTGTTGATGTGAAAGCTTAATGTAGCCATTTCTTCACCGTAGGTTGTTAAGCCTCAAATAAATGGTGCCTAGCTTTGATACCATGTGTAAGGTCCTAATGGCTAGAGGGGGGTGAATAGCCTATAAAATTTCTTGTAAAGCAATAAGACAAAGAATTAGTACTTAAGAAGGCGAGGCTCACTAGCACTAGCTCAACTAAGCTATGCAAGCCACCTAAAAAATTCTAGCAAGATAGGCTATAATCTCTAAGTCACACCAATAAGACTAAATTGCTATTTTACTTCTAGGGAGCAAGCTAAACACAACTAAGAAGACAAGCTACACAATTCTAGCAATATGAACAATTAGCATGCAAGACAAGATATATTGCAA
>CM041632.1:11877595-12015586 GCA_023333625.1 Bothriochloa decipiens | reverse complement strand
TTTGTCGTGTCTGTTTAGGACTCATAGTACCAGGGTATAAATATGTACCGAGAGACAATGTAAAGAACAATCATCAATGCAAAAAACATATTATTTTTATCTACTTTTCAAGCAATCTACTTTTCGACGACTTCGTCACTAGTACCTTTTCCTTTTCAACGAGTTCTTTCAAGAGTCGACGGGCTGCATCAACTTGATCTTCGGTGGCCTTGCAGGTTCCGCTTTTACCGAGCAAGATTCAGGCTTTGACGTCCGGGCGTATCGCTGTCGTCTCGTCTGATCTGTTCAACAGTTATCGAGTATCATCTGAGCTTTGACGTCCGGGCGTATCGCTGTTGTCTCATTCAGGTTTTATTCAAATCTATCATCCTTGTCGATTAACAGGTCAAATCGACTGGCACGCTCCGGATATCGATTTTGGGTATTAGCCCGGTGTGTTTGCAGACATAATTTTGCATCAACAAGAAGTTTATTTTACCACTCAAACAAAACTAAGCAAAGCACCAAGCACAAACACACTTTTGTTGACTTCATAAAAGTTTTATAAAACCACACTTTTTTCATTTTGTAAAGATAATAAAAGAATAAAATCTTGGCTAATTTTAGAAAAAAAATAAATTTTTAGAAAAAACAATAAATCCTTTATTTTATTTAGTGTTTTTGGTTCACAACCCAAAATAGAAATTTTGGGGTGTGACACCCACCTCGAAACTAGTTGTTATGCCTTGGTTTGCCCCTGCACATGCACTATGGGCGCGTCTATAGTTCTACTTCGGATGCGTCTGCACTGTGTATTCCAAGCACGTGTAGTTCACTTGTTGCTCCAGACACGTCCACAGCAGGTCTCCGGACGTGGGAAGTTCACCGTTGATCGTCCATAGCGTGCAGTCTTGGTTCAAACAAAATTTGACCGTTGGGACCTCCAGACGTGTCCATAGTTGAGCTCCGGACATGTCCATAGTTGAGCTCCCATGCATCCTTCTCTGAGAAACGTCCGGAGTGCTTTGGACGCGTCCACAGTTAGGCTCCGGACGCGCCCACAGTTGAGCATCCACAGTGTTGAAGTCACGCGCTAAAATGGACATATCTCTTAGCTCCGAACTCTGATTTTAATGATCTTGGACTTGTTAGAAAGCTTACTCAGAGGGCTACACAACTCACATATCCTCTTGATCCAAAACATAAAGGACCAAAGCAGTTTTCCAATCCAAGAGCCATCATCTCTCTTTTCCATCCCAAGAGTTCGTCGAACCTTCTCCAAAAACTTCTCCTTTGCAAATGTGCCAACACCACCAAGTTTACATCACCATATGCATATGTGTTAGCATTTTCACAATAATTTTCAAAGGATTTTGCTTAGTGCTCTAGATCCTAATGCATATGCTCAATGTTAGATCCTAGAGGCACTTGCACGACGCGATAAACCGTGACTTCCCTTCTTGATAGTATGGCATTTATCCTAATTGTGATCATGATCGCTAAGCACCTCGATTACTAAATTGGAAAGCCCTACAAGCAAACATTTACCTTGATCTCTATGAGCTCTTCTTGATTCCACCAGAGCTTTGATCATCATCACATGTGCACCGTGTCCATCACATGATCACGTGGTCACCTCCATGCCAACTAGCTCCCATCATCACATGTGTTGCTAACATATTTAATTCTAAATTCACTTAGTGAAACTATTAGCAACAAGGTGTGTCATCAATTAGCCAAAACCACAAAGGAGCTTTCAAAGTGCTCCAGTGCTGCCAAAGGAGGTTGAAGAAGTTCCCAGAGCGCCGCCCAGGGTTCCTCACATGGACATCCCAACCCAGCGTGTCCATATGACGCGCAAGAGAGGACGGATGACTTCATGACGTATGAGGAGATTTTGGATAACGACCTAGAGGCTAGCATTTAGGACGCCATAGAAGTGTTGGTTGACCGGATCAAGGTAATTTTGGTGGCGACTGCCAATAAATTGCTATGTTTGCAATTATAGTGACTAAGCTTCTCGTTATTGGGTATCTTCAGTCATTGCTGGAGACCTCTTCTCAGCATGGCAGAACCATTGACCAGTTCACAGTGACTTGGGAGGAGTGTAAAACTCTCAAGGTGGCCAAGGCATAGCTGGAGGCGTAGGCCAAGGTGTACAGGAGCGGGAACACGCCCAGGAAGCCAAAGTTGTCGTGCTGCATAATAAAGTGGAGGAGCAGGAGGCGAACAATGAGAGTAAGATGTCCAGACATGCCACTGTATCATTGTTGGTGTTTCTTAGCGAAAGCAGCAAAATTCGCAAGCGCATGGAAATACCATTTTAGCACTTCACATGGTGATCCACAGGGTATCGTAATTTCCATGAGGAAACGGTATAGCGTAGAAGGTTACTAAACTAGTTGCCCAGAGGAGAGAGATAGATAACATGGGTAATAAGGTTTTATAATGGTCAATTCCCTAAAGAAGGATATCTGAGTCACAAATATCTTACTTTGGGCACCGGGGCGCACCTGGTCTGCCAGGTGATACCGGCCTGTAGCTGTCCATGTTTCGACCCCGGGGGTCAACACCAACAAGTAAATTCGTAATTGCATGCTCCCTTAATCCGGTGGGTGATGCAAGAAGGACACGGCGATTTATCCTGGTTCGAGCAAAGAAGGCCCTATGTCCAGCAGGGGGGAGATAGTTCGTGTTATCTTGCATCGAAGTGCTAGTACATGGGTGAATACAAGCAGGTGTGAGATGTGTGAGCTGGACCTCGAGCGTTTCGGGCGCTTAGCTCTCCACTTCACACTGTCTCATGATGTTGTTCTATGATCTAAAGCCTTAGCATATGATGCTCTGGATCTCTCAGCTAAAGTCCTGGTGCCTCCTTTTATAGGTGAAGGAAGGGCACAGGAGTACATGTTTTTAGGGCTCACGTGGTTGGTGACGTATGACGTTGATGCCGATCATGTCTATGTCGCTGTAGAGGTGTACGTCGACATGGGAGGTCCTGCAGCCGTCGCATCAGAAGTTGTTGAAGTGTTGACCAAAGTTGTTGAAGTCCTGCTCGAGGTCAGCGTGATAGAGCCGAGTGGCAACAGTTGAGGCCTTAGGTCGAGTCGAGGGGGTCGAGGGCCATCGGATAAGGCTGAATCCTAGGAAATGCAGGGAATGTGCTGACTTACGCGTCTCGAGGGGGTGCCGGACGGGGCACATTGCTTGATATGGTGTAACAGTGAGGTACGATCTACGGGATTCTGGGGTATGGGCGGTAAAAGCAGGATTCGACCGCCATACTAACTGTTACTATAACTGTGATCATACAGTTAGGCGGGAGCAGGTAAAATGCATTGAATGTGCCTGCATCCGTATGGGGAGTAGGTAGCCGAGGGGTATACTATGCTCGAGGGCTGCCTATTCGCACGGGCGAAGTTTCGTCCTTGAGGGCGGGCTCGTTCACTCGGGCAAAGTTCCGTCCTCGAGGGTTAGCTCATTCGCTGGGCAAAGTTCTATCCTCGAGGCCGGCCCGTTCGCTTGGGCGAAGTTTCATCCTCGAGGGGTCGCCCGAATCATACCCTCGAGTGTACAGTCTTGGTCCGCGTGGTAGCCCATCGAGCAGGCTATGGCTTTGGGCTGTCGATGCCCATTCGTGGGCCGACCTAGTATGCCTTAGCTTGTGGGCTTTTGAGCAATAATGAGGGATGTCGTTGGAGGGTTTGGGTTGCTGATTTTAGGGATTAGTTCGGTTAATCGAGGGTTTGGGGTACCCCTTTCCCAGGTACCCAACAGTAGCCCCCAAGCCCCTGCGCGAGTGCTGGCACTCGGGCAGGGGGTTAGGAGTCGGGAGTTTGGTGTGGCTTGGATTTTTTTATGGGGGGTGCGCGAGCGTCCTCGCGGGGGTAGCCCCCGAGGCCTTGGAGGTGTCGAAAGACTCCTTCGAGGGCTTTATTTATCTTTGGTCGAGGGGTGCTCGTCCAATCGGGTACGTACCTGAACTGGAGTCGTGGTGCTTTACCGAGGGGTATGTCGGAATGTCGAGCCCTCGAGGGATTTTCAACCCTCTTTCATCGAGGGGTGCCGGGCATGGTCGAGCCCCCGAGCCTCATGCGACTGGGGCGTTGCCGGCCTCGGCGTTCATCTCACGAGTCCTTTCGATCAAACGTGAGGCAAGAAGCGTCGGACTACCCTCGATAGGACGAGCCTCGAAGTTCTGAGTGAGCTGGTAACGGGAAAATCCAAGTGAGAGCCTGTTCCTTGTTCGATAGAGGTCAGCTGGTGGCCTGGAGGTGGCCTCATTAAAGCAAAATGCATGGACCTATGAAAACTGATTCCATTCGATAGGTCTCGGTGGCTCGATGCCTCCCTTTGGGGGGATTCCATAAAAGTCCATAGCATTTTGCCTTGGATATGTCCAAAGGGGTCTCAAGAGTTCGTTCTTGAGTGGGGCCTCGTGTTGGCTCCCCCTTGGTGACCCCTGACTCGGGTGCTCAAGGGCGGCTGTCGAACCCTGGTCGAGGGCCAGCCTTCGCTCCCTCGAGGCTTGTTGTGGGGCCGGAGCCCATTTACCTTCTCCTGGAGGAATCCGTCGGTAAATAACGTTTATTTTTCTTACTGTTGGATGCATCTTTTGAGGAGGAGGCTTATGCAGTGCAGTGGTGGAGATCGTGGTGGGCCCGGGCAATGGCCTATTGCCTAAGGTGTAACGCATGCATCTAGCCGAGAATCGAGGGGGAACAATTAGGTAAACGTATTAATTATGGGGAGTTACATTTTTCTGTCGCTGGATTCCGCCCATTGCTCCTCCTGGGTATAAAACCAGGGGGGACAGGCTTTGTTCGCCCCTACCTCTGCCATCCTGCCTTCACCACCGCTAGTGCTCCCGAGTTCCTGCTTTCCTGCGCGCGAGGGTAGGAACTTAGAGCAAGAAGTCATGATTGGGAACCTTCCCGGTCGCCCGTACGCCGAGGAGATTCACGTTGTTGCCGCCGTCGCCACGTCCACTGAAGAGATTTGTGCCGCCACCGTTGCCATGGCCCCCATCCTCCAGCCTACTGAACCCTAGCGCCCGTCGACCGTAATGCGGCAGAGGTTGACCAAGCTGGTGGGAGAAGGACTTCTCCGCCCTGCCACTGATCCAACTCGGCCAGAGTGGATTATGCCGCCAAGAAGCCACCTGGAGCCAAACCCGCCGGAGGGCTACATGGTGATCTTCCTCAAGTACCACCATCACGGGTTCAGAGCGCCCCCGAACGAGTTTTTGCAGGGGCTGATGAACTTCTACGGCGTCGAGCTCCAGCACTTCTCCCCTAACACCATCTCCAATGCCGCCATCTTCGTGGCCATCTACGAGGGCTACTTAGGGATGGTGCCACATTGGGAGCTGTGGCTCCATCTCTACAAGGGGGAGTGGTTCGCCTCTCCAGTGGGACCAGGCGTGAGGCAGATCATCAGAGCGGGCTGCCTCAACTTCGCGCTGAAGATGGGCAAGTTAGAGGTGCCACGTGAGTACATCCCCATCGGGTTGATGTGCAACCATGCCCGGTGGGACGAGCAATGGTTCTACCTCCGCAATGATAGAGGCTATCTCCCGCCGTACACCGGGCGGCTCATCATCGAGCGGCCATTCAACTGGCCACACGGTGTGATGGGGGATCTTCAATGTCGACTTCGACCCCTCACCACCACGATAAGGACCCTTCAAGAGGCGGGCCTGACGGTGGGTGTGGTGCTCTCGACCTTCCACAATCGATGGGTGCTCCCCTTGATGGAGTGCCCACTGTGGTTGGATGAGATGCTCCCTGTGGTGGTGCCCGAGGCACTCGAGAGGTGCCGGATGTCCAGCGAGGAGATATCCGCTGCGGAGATCATCACATGGGTGAAGGGGATGGTTGTAGGTTCGTTCAGGGACGAGGACGTCAACCGCCTCCCCATGCAGCCAGAGGAGGGGTACCTCAACCTGGTGAGTGCCTGGACCTATGCTTTTTGTGTTTATGTTTTGTCCCTTTTTCCTTACTCTTGTCCTTGTGACTGAGTGCCTTCATGCAGGGGGTAATTGACTACCGAAGATCGAGGCCCCTGTTGAGGGAGGATGCTCCCGATTGTTAGGTAAGACGCTTCGATGCCCAGTAGGAAAAGAGGCGCAAGGATGAGGAGAAGAAGAAAAAGGACAAGAAGCTCCGGAAGCGTGAAAAGCGCGAGAAGGGCCGTGCGCAGCAGAGGCTCGACGGGCTCCCAGAGGAGGAGTCTCCCTCAGAGGATGAGGAAGACGAGGATGATGATGATGATGTCAATGTTGAAGGAGTGGCGGGACATATCGAGCTCCTTCTGTCTAGTCCCTCCTGTACTGACGGTCTTCCGATGCAGGAGGATGCACCAGAGCAGCATGCCCCTCAGCCGGCGTCATTGGCCTCGGAGCGCCTATGAGGGAAAAGGTCGGCCGACCCCTTGACTCAGGGGGGTTCATCCTCCTTCCATCGTACTCATGGCGAGACCCTGCCCACTTCGACCCGAGAGACCCGGTCCCGGTCATCGGCGCGGGCAAAGCAAAGTCATGCCTAGGAGACCTCGTCGGAGTAGGGAGGCACGGCTACCCCACTGGCAGCCCCTAGCAGCCCTAGCACTGGGAAGAGCTTGGCTTTGGGTGGGGCCTCGAGGTCTGCTGGTGGCTCGAGTTGGACCCAAAAGGTCTCTATCCCCTTCAGGTAAGTGTTGTCGATTTAAATTTTTCCTTGTTGCTTCCCCATTCTGCAGTTCATTAAGTTCTCTACTAACCTGCTTTTCTTCTAGGCCAAAGCACCGTATCGAGGAGGCGACCCTTGCACCGGCTAAGCGGCTCAGGGTGGACGTGGCCATGAAGTTGAGGGCCTCAGTCACAGGTGCGACATCAAGGCCCTTGGCACCGTGGGAGGCGAAGTGGCTGTCCTTAGCCCTCAGGGCTATGGCTCGTGGTAGGCCGACGGGTTCTGCTCTTGCTACTGGGTCAAGCGACTCGAGACCGTGATGGGCGGTGACTCCGAGCCGGGGAATACACAGGAGGGAAGGAGTGCTCCCTCGATGTCGATGTCCGTGGTCCCCGAGCTCGGCCCGGCGCCAGGGAGCGGAACCACAGCGTTGGGAGCTCCTGACCTGGGCCAACCTGAGGTCTCCATTTCCATGCTCGAAGCAGGAGCTTCTGAGGGCCATGAGCCGAGAACGGAGGTAGCCCTCATCGACTTCGAGGGTAAGGAAGCCATCACCCCTCTCCCCTCGACGGGAGAGTGGAAGCCATGGCTGATGGGGCTACACGAGCTGGAGGCCCTGCGGGAGCAGGAGCAGGAGGCCCTATAGGAAGTGGAGCTGCTGCGGGCGCAACAGGAGGAGAAGAAGTCGCAGGAGCGGCAAGAAGAGGAGGAGCTGACTGGGGGCCGGCCCCAGCATTAGCAGGTGCAGCAGACACCGTCGGGGGACACGATGCTGCTGGACCTGTCGGTGCAGCAGCTGCACAAGCCATTAGAGGAGGAGGAGACCTCGGGATGCCCAAAACAATGGGTGTCCGTGATCACCCTTGATGAGCTATTGACAGAGCAAGAAGCGGCATTGAAAGCATCAACGGTTCCACGCCCGCCGGGGGCGCAGCTCGAGGAGAAGACCTTGGCGCCGAATCCACCGGGAGACATGTCGATGGTGGACCTGCTGGCGCCACAAGACGCAGCGTTGGGGGAAGCGCGGCCTCGACCCCTCCGCTGCCTCCGGAGGCACCTGAGCCAGCGTCGAGCCAACCACCACAACCGGCGACGGCGCCATTGGAAGAGCCAGTGATTTCTGGTCTGCAGGCGGAGCGGCCGGAGGAGATGGTGGCCAAGAGTCCTTCTACTTTTTGACATCAGAAGGAAGGAGAGGATCCCCCCGTATGCTGGAGTAGTCGTCGCATTGGGGGCTCCTGGCCCGTTGAGGAGGTCAACTTCCGACCCTGGGAGATATACTGTGCTCGAGGGGAGCCAAGGGGTATACTATGCTCGAGGGCTGCCTATTCACACGGGCGAAGTTCCGTCCTCGAGGGCGGGCTCATTCGCTCGGGCAAAGTTCCGTCCTCGAGGGTTAGCTCATTCGCTGGGAAAAGTTCCATCCTTGAGGCCGGTCCATTTGCTTGGGTGAAGTTTTGTCCTCGAGGGGTCACCCGAATCATACCCTTGAGCGTACAGTCTGCGTCCGCATGGTAGCCCGTCGAGCAGGCTGTGGCTTTGGGCTGTCAACGCCCGTTCGTGGGCCGGCCCAGTATGCCTTGGCTTGTGGGCTTTCGAGCGATAATGAGGGATGTCGTTGGAGGGTTTGCATTGCTGATTTCGAGGATTAGTCCGGTTAATCGAGGGTTTGGGGTACCCCTTTCCAAGGTACCCGACAGTAGCTCCACGCCGAACCCGAAAGTGGGGGATTACAAGGGACGGACAGGGCTATCATCACCTGCCGTCTACCCCTCAACTATGGGGAACGAGGCAAATGAAGGTAACTCCTAGCTTAGACACCACGTCTACGCTGTTCGTTATAGCTCCAGCGTTGGCCAGGAACTTCCATCTTTATCAGGAGTCCTCTACTAGAGCTTCCACCAAAAGGGTGGACAATGAACCCGTAAGATAGAAATGAACAAGAATAACCTTGCCAAAAGGAATATAACCTAAAGATAAACACAGGTTTCTTACTTCAAGTACCAAGGCGCCCATTGAGGTACAGGTGGGGAGGGAGCCGACAACTCCGACACTCCTCCACCAGGAAGACGATGCTCCCAAGAACCTCTGAAGAAAGCTCCACTAGCTTGATCTCACTCACTCCCTACTTGAGCTAGCTAGAAGCTAGGTAGTGGCTCTACTTTCCCTCTTGTATACTATGCTAGAGTGTGTGTGAAGAGGAAGAAGAATGGAGTGTGTATGATGGATTTGATCTATGTGTGATATGGAATGGAGGTGGAGAGCATCTCCTTAAATAGAGAGTGAGTAGGTTGGTTTTGGGGCCCAGATGTCCAAAACACCCCTGCACTGCCAGTCCTCTACATTGATTGTATCACCTCACCAAAGATCGGGCTAGGTCGCTCAGTCGGTGTGCAGGCTCGCGCGCCCAGAGTGGCTTTGGTGCCCATCTTTGGTTGGTTGGCCCTGGGCTGTGTCTGGACCTGGTCTTTGGTGTTGTTTTGGGCTGACACGTCTCAGTTTGGCCTTCTTCTTCTATTTCTCCTTGTCTTGCCTTGGGCCAAGAAATGAGATGTGTGAATTATTGTTATTTTCCTTCATTATTGGCCCAATATTGTGTATTTTCATGTATGACCTGCAAAACAAGTGTGTACATCAAAACTATGGAATTTGTTAGTTAAAAACTCCTATCTACATTGTTTTTGGTGTATTCTATACTAATGTTGGCGGGGTTAGAATTGAGTCAAGGACCACCAACAAACTCCCCCACACTTGGTCCTTTGCTCATCCTTGAGTAAAGATTGAAGTACCAATATGGTTTATCTTCCCAAGATATCGATTTGTATACAGATTATTCCGAGCTTCACCTGCATCTGTGAACATTCATGGTGTCCACCAAATTATCATAGAGCTATTGAAAGGCGAAATAGCCTGGAGTCAAATCAACTTACTCTCCTCCTAATTAGGATCTTGGGTTTTGAGAATTTTTGCAAAGAAATATAGCTTAGCTCCTCAAGTGATGCTCTCAAATCACTCTTTTGAATTTTTATTCTCTTTCCTCACCAGGAACCATGTTGCTCACCCTACCTCTATTTTGACAGGCTTAGTATCTGGAGTTCATAGGTGGGGATGAGGTGCTCACTTACCTTGCGTATGTTGCTGCATCAAGCCTCGGATCCTTGGGAGGAAGGACATACCCTTAGATCGAATCATGTGCAAGAGTGTGTGTAAGTGTAGATGAAGATGGATCCTAATTCTAAATGTTTTTGGTACTCCTTGTATCATGACTCTCTTTATTAAGGATAGATGAATATTTTGAAGAGTATGAGCTATGAACGGAATTGCATATATTTATATTTTGTTTGAACGGGTACATGTATTTTCTTTCCCGTTGTTTATTGCTCAGATTTTCTCTTTTTTTCTTCTTTCTTTTTTTTAGCATAGCCCATATCTCTCCTTTTTTGGCATCTGAAGAAAATGAATGAGGAGATGTCATGATAGCAATGAGGAGTAAAAGTTTGGTGGATGATGACAGTGTGATTCTCAGGGTAAGAATTGATAATTTTATTCCAGTGTAGAAGTTGGTATTTTTGGTGGATGTATGTTGTGCGTGATCTCTCGGGGTGAGAGGCAACATTATTTGGTAGGTGGACGTGGGTTTTGATCTTGGGGGTATGAAACTTCTCTCAACATAAATCTCAAAACTTGATACAACTCAACACAAGATAAATGACTTTGTAGCAAGTTTGTAGTATCAAATTATATGGCACTGTAGGAGTTTATTCATCACTAAGGAGCATGCTATATATTTTGAATTTTATAAATAAATCCGAATATCATTACAAGAGAAAAGTAAACTTCATGTCATTATACTATCTCACATCCGTCGGTAACTTAGATAGAAAATGGGGTCCCTATAATAGAGTTGTTCACAGATATATCGGCTTTTAGGAAGGAATAAAAAGTATACAAATCATTATCAATTGGTGAAAAAGGAAATGGAGCATCATATTTTTAGTGTATAATCATTTTATTTTTCTATGAATAATATTGTAAGAGTGAGAGATGTGCAAACCGAATATCTTTGTCATGATGGTCGTTCGTGTGCACACCTCCTTGAATGGCGCCTCCCCCACACTTGTTTTTGTTTCTATCTTTTTATTTTCTTGTGTACAACAAAGAACAAAAACAAGTGGAGACAATGAGAGAGACACAATGCATATATATATTCTTTATTGAAATATTGCAAAACTTTATACAAGTAGGTGCACATAGGAATTCAAATTACAAATTGGAAAGGGAAATTGCCGAAATTAAAAGGGTGCGTGCACCTAACTTATTTGCAGCAGCGTGCATCTACTTGGGGATGTTCATGGCGTGAGCCACGTGTGCTGCACCAGCGACCCTAGTGAGCTTGGTGATGAAACTAAGACGATAGCTCCTGATCAGGTTTGCGTGAGTCACTCTATGCATGTCCCTAGTTTCTATTTCATTTTGTAGCCTTCCTATCATCCCATAGAGTGCGTCTACTCTTCCTCTAAGGAAGTTCAAAGTAGAGACTCTAGGCGCTGGCTGATCACTCTTGCTCTCAAACACTTCAGGTGTCTTCCTCGCATTTTTCCTAGGGGTCCTAAGGGGTGCACCCAACGATGTTCCTACTGACTTGGGTGCAGGAACTTTGTCGGGATTGCGGATGAACCCCTTCCCATGCCCACCATTGGGCCTATCCTCTCCTACAAGAACATAGGTTGGAGTTTTAGAGGTGGTGTGGTAGGATGATGTGCTACCCAAAAGTGCTATGGGGTGCTTGCCGATGTTGACGGAGCTCTTGTTCACGCCTAATGTTCCTGTGGTTGGCCTCTTGATCACCACCTTCTTGGTCTTGGCGCCGGATAGCGGAGGTCTTGAGCGGGTAGTGGATTTCATGCTGTCACCCTTGCTGGATCCTTCACTTGGTGGTGGCAGCATGGCAAGTGGCACCATGCTCATTGGCCCCTGGCTCTCCCTTTGTAAATCCACCAAACTGAAGGACAATGCTCCATCACGATTGTTGGGGGTGGAAGATAAGTTGTAGAGCATCATAGCTTGGTGAGCAATGGTGGTGAGGCTACTAAGACAAGAGAGTTCTTGCTGGAGTGTAGGAAGAAGAGGAATGGCTTGAGCTTGATTTTTGAAAAGAAGGAGAATGAGGGGACTACTTATAGGAATGGGCAGGCACCCCTACCTTCCTTCGAATCAGCCAAGATGAAATCGTCATCAAGACCGACATCAAAATGCGAAATGAAGCGTGGTGGAAAAACTTCGGGACAAGAGGAGCTAGTGGTGGGCCGGCCGGACCAGGTGGCTCGGCCGGTGCACCCGGATCTCCTCTTTGCCCGATTTTTCATCTAGGTACAAAATCGCGTATTTCAAATTTGAATATGTTATCGGTTTGGTTGATACGGGTACAATGCTCAGGCTTAACTCACATAACTCTCATTAAGCAAAGAGGTTAAGCCATATTTTTAAATTTTCAAAATATTTTTTTATTATATTTTAAACAACTACAACATTTTAGTCATAAAAGAATATAAATGAAATACAATGCTTGCTTTTGCTTAAAACTAGAAATCATGATTATTATTTTATAATTATAAAGAATAGATTAATTAGCTTAAAAAATATTTTTTGAACAATCATTTTTCAAGGCATAATTAAATCTATTCTATCTATTTCTTGATCAAAATTAGAATTGTGAGATGGTGCAAGGAAGGGTTTTAGTCTCTGACCGTTAACCTTGAAGATATTACCATCGTCATCTTGAATTGTTATCACTCCATGGGACGATGTGTCGATGACGGTGTACGGTCCCTTCCACTTGCTCCGTAGCTTTCCTTCACCGAATAATTTCACCTTGGAGTTGAACAACAGGACTTGATCGCCCTGTCGGAACTCCTTGAGCTTGATGCAGTGATCGTGCCATCTTTTTGTTCTTTCTTTGTATAATTTGGCACTGCGGTAAGCTTTCTCACGCCATTCCTCTAGCTCGGCAATTTGCTTTTGTCGGTTTTGCCCAGCTAGCTTGAGGTCCATGTTCCAGCTTTTGATTGCCCAATAAGCTCGGTGCTCAAGCTCTACTAGCAAGTGGCAAATCTTCCTGTATACCAGCTGGTATGGTGACATGCCAATAGGGGTTTTATAAGCAGTCCTGTATGCCCAGAGTGCATCAGGAAGTTATTTTTCCATCCATTCCCCATATCATTGACCGTCTTCGATAGGATATTTTTTTATTTGTTTGTTGGATGTCTCAGCTTGGCCACTTGTTTGCGGGTGATAGGGTGTAGCAATGTTGTGCTTGGCACTGAGTTCCTTCAAGAATGCCCTGAATGTTTTATCAACGAAGTGTGATCCTCCATCGCTTATCACCATGCGTGGTGTTCCAAAGCAAGGAAAGATTATCTCATGGAAGTATGGAACATCTTTCTGGCAAGCTTGGCGTCAGGAGCTCTGCATGGCATGGGTTCCACCCACTTGGATATGCAGTCGACAGCATCAAGGATATACTCGCAATCTTGGGACTTCTGTAATGGTCCCATGAAGTCGATGCCCCACACATCAAATATTTCTATTTGAAGGTTGTAGTGCAGGGGCATCGCATTGCGTGCTGTGATGTTGCCTTGGAATTGGCACTTTTGACACCTCCGAATGAATTCTTTGGTGTCCTTGTACATTGTTAGCCAGAAGAATCCACACTGCCAGATTTTGGCTTGTGTGTGGAATACTCCATAATGGCCTCCTACGGTGCTGAATGGCATTTCGCAATTACCTGTAGTTCTTTGGCTGTCGGTACACATCTCCTCAATAGGCCATCTGAACATACCCTGTACAGGTACGGGTCATCCCATAGTTGATGTCTGCTTTCTACTTGTAGTTTCCTTTGGTTTTCCCCTCATGGTATGTATCCTGCAACCATGAATGTTTGCATACCATGGGGTGATGTCCATCACCTTGAGTAGCATATCATCGCGTAGGAAGTCATTGATCGGCATTTCCTACATGTTAGTGACTTGCATACGTGACAAATGATCTGCAACAGTATTCTCTACTCCTTTCTTATCTTTTATTTCTAGATCAAATTCTTGGAGTAAAAGAATCCAGGAATCAAACAAGGTTTTGCATCTTCTTAGTGAGCAAGTATTTAAGTGCAACATGATCGGTATAAACAATAACTTTTGCTCCCACTAAGTAAGACCGAAACTTATTGATAGCAAAGACAACTGCAAGGAGCTCCTTTTCAGTGGTAGCATAGTTAACCTGAGCTCCTATTAGCGTCTTGCTAGCATAAGCTATTGCATGATTATCTTTGGTTTAGCCAAGGACCGCACCAACAGTGTAATCGCTAGCATCACACATGATCTCGAATGGTAAACACCAATCGGGTGGCTAAATAATTGGGGCCGAGATGAGTGCTTTCTTAAGGGTATCAAAAGCCTATAAGCACTCATCAGTAAACTCAAAAGGTGCATCCTTAGCTAATAGGCTTGTCAGGGGTCTAGAGATCTGAGAAAAGTCCTTAATAAATCTCCTATAGAACCCTGAATGTCCTAGGAAGCTATGAATCCTTTTACGTTTATAGGAGGAGGTAGTTGCTCGATAACTTTGATCTTAGCCTTGTCTACCTTTATCCCTCGTTCAGACACTAGGTGCCCAAGGACAATGCCCTCTCCGACCATAAAGTGGCACTTTTCCCAATTAAATACTAGATCCTTTTCTTTGCACCTTTCCAAGACCCTGTCTACGTTTTTTAGACAATAATCAAAAGTTTTTCCATAGACCAAAAAGTCATCCATGAAAACTTCCATGATTTCTTCAATCATGTCAGAAAAAATAGACATCATGCACCGTTGAAATGATGCAGGTGCATTACACAACCCAAACGACATTCTACGATAAGCGTATGTTCCAGACGGGCATGGGAATGTTGTTTTGCTTTGATCATCGGGATGGATGGGAATTTGATGATAACCCGAATACCCGTCGAGGAAACAAAAGAAAGAATGTTTTGCTAACCGCTTCAACATTTTATCAATGAAGGGTAGCAGGATGATGTGAACTAGGGTCCTGATCTTCCGTCAGTTCAAGATAAACAACGATTTGGTGGAGCATGACACACCGATCCGGCTTCAGATCACAAAGACCCGAACCTGCAACCTTAGCACCATGTCTCCTCTGGTTATCAACCATGTCACCAACCGGTTGACCTCACCAAGAAGGCTAATCCCTACCTACAAATCAAAGAACAAAAGCAAGAACTCGAAAGTACGCAGCTCAAATATTAGGACAAACTGCAGATATATGATTAAGATCACAAAGTGGGGTTTCACAAACCGATAACGGCGACTGTTCAATAATAGATTGATCTAAAGAAAAGCCCAAACCCTAACGAGGGCGGCGGCTACTGAATATAATGCCTAAGGGTCATCACACCCCCAGGATGCGCCCCCCTAACGGGCTCAAACATGATACACGGCCCAACGGACCAAAAACTGTGGTGCAGCACTGGAATAGATTCTGGACGCTGACTTGTTTTGATGTTTCCTGATGACTCAGAAGGAATTTGGACCTCAAACCAATATTATTGGTTTCCTTTTGAAATTATCTTTCCAACCATGGGTAGAACGTCAAAAACGGAGTCCGTATGCGTCCTAGGCTTCCGTTTTAATCTGTGCTAGTCCTGGAGGCCGAGGCAGACTCGAACTCGAATTGGGCTGGGCCTCCGTCTTGTCTTGGACGCCCTTGCTGGCCTCCAAAAGTTGTGGCTAGGATGGAGGACGTCCAAGGGCTTCCTTGGTGAGTTCTCCATCTACATGGGCCATGCTTCCACTTGGTCCAGGGTCCCAAGGATGAAAAACAAGCCCATGACGACGACGTAGCTTCTGACAGAAATAGAAACAGAATATTTTGATGATTAGGAGACCTTGCCGACGTGATATTGATATGAGACCAGATCTATTTGAAAGCCTATCAAACAAGCTTTCCACCAAGTGCTCATTGACCTCGATTGCACTTCGGATGGATGAGTTATGGCCTTCCCAATGAAGCATCATTAGGCTGCCGACGAACCAAAAGTTGAACTTTGTTGAGCTAGCACATTGAAATACATTTATACCTGCAAACAAATAGTGACATGTACATGTGGAACCAAGTGAGTTGCACCAAAAGTCACTATGTGAATGTAGAACCGGGGTCACCTTATCAATGGTCGTATCTGAGGGTTTCATGTCCTCATCATTCTCCCCTTCTTGACAACAAACCGTCCTCGGTTTGAGTTTAGTTGGAGGACAAGTTCTAGGTTGTAGTCAACATTGCTCCCCTTCTTGAAATTTTACCTGTTTCTTTATAATAAAACTTGTGGATCTTGACATGACATGATTATTTATATTGCAGCCCTCTAACTGATCATTTGTTTTTGTGAAAAAAGGAGATTTTAGATTTGAACAAATATAGACAAGATGCACCATATATTCTCCTTTACAATTATATTTGCCAATAAAATGATATGTATAATTCGACAACCATGGCAGTTCAGCATATTTAAATTTCTCTTCCAAACTACTAAGAGCACACAAAGTATCAAACTCTATATAACCCAAAGTATTTAGAGAAAACAATAATTTCTGCTCATCTTTTTTTGTATTAATTGGAAACAATTTCTTATTTTCAGCACAAGTATTTTCTCCCAAAACAAAGGAGTCATGCTCTTTCACAAGTTGTGGCATAGGGATAAACATAGCACTATCACACAACTCTTCTTTATCACAAAAATTAGTAGAACATTCATCATGTGACATAGGTAAATCAATTGAAGGTCGTACTATAGAATTATTAGCATCACTAGTGTCCTTTAAATGTTGCTCTATTGTAGCATGAGTGGTGGACAATTTTAGCACATCAAGAGAGCTCTTACATGAGACATTTACCAGTTCTTTTTCTATCACCTTATCTTCATGCTTCAAAGTGGAAGTGGGGTGTGGTGGTGGTGGTGAAGATGCTACGGCAACTACCGCGGTAGAAGCTACCACTTGGCTGCTTATCATGGTCTCAACCTTTGCAATTGTTTGTTCCATCCTTGCTAATACCCGGTTGCTTTTGTTGTCAATGTCGATCTGGTTCTTTTGCTAATAACCCTGTAAATCTTTTTCTGCAAACAAAGCAAGCTGGAACAAACGGTTGACAGTATAGAACTCTTTTTCAAAAACAATATCTTGTATGTCATGTCTCAAACCACCAAAGAAGTGAACAATTTTATCTTCCATGTCCTCTACCATCCCACATCGTATTCTACACCTTTGAAACTCATCATAATATTCTTGGACAGACATATTACCTTGCTCTAAGCACTGTAATTTCTTGTGCAAATCACGTTTATAAGAAAGAGGAACAAATTTATCATGCATTGCTTCTTTAAGTCTATCCCATGATTGAGGTTGTTGATGCAAATTGCCTAGCTCTCGCCACCAGAATTGAGCAAAATATGTAAATTCACTAGTAGCATGTTTAACTCTATCTATCCCGAGAACTAGATGGGTGTTAAATTCTTGTTCTACAACCATCTCCCAATCAAAATATGTGTCTCCATCATAAAGTCCAGAATAGGATGGAATGGTAAATTTACCTCTCTTACCATGATGATTAGAGTTTATATGTGATGGTTGGTTGTTGTCCATTCGGTCCATCCTTGTAAACTTTTGCTCCATGGTTTCCTGCAATCAACTTTTACAGAAACACATTGTTGATATTGTCAGAAATCAAATTAAATCCCTATCAACTTTTATGGGTTGGTGGAATCACTCCCTCACACCCGTCTTACCGAGTTCTTACCAAGTTCTTACCGACACAAACAGTGGATGGTGACCGGTGGCTTGGTTGTGATACCTGTGAAGAAGTGGCACCAAGATTGCAAGGATCTTTTTCTGTACCGATCTGAAGTATATATGTGGAGCTTAGGAAGGCTGGCCAAAAAATATGTGAGTGGTACACAATTCAAAGACAGAAAGTAATATTGAATTATAGTCCCAATTACTTGTTCTCGTTGCTGGCCTAACGTGTTCCAAGTACCAAATGTGTGTGAACAAGGACAAAGAAAGCACAAGTATGATGGAGAGACAAGTATGAATGAAGCACAAAGCACAATGTAGCACACGCAATCACAGAACAAGCAACTCCTTTTTGTTTTTCCTCTTTTTTTTCTGAACAAACTTTTTTTTACACTATTTTTTAAAATTTTTCTCTAAACAAGTATGACAAAAGATGCAACCACAAAAATTTTCACCTACAACAGAGGTGGAATGTGGTCTACAGAAAATCAGCATGTTCTCTGAAAAGGGTGCAAGAACCTTATCAATTTTTTTCTTTAGTTTGCTGAATTTTTTTGGCAATTCTAACTAGACCAAATAGGCTAAAGGTAGTTTGGGTCGACTCCAAATGGAGTCAAGAAGCTGCTGTAAAAATTTCAAATTTTTCTGATAAACGAGTCAAAAGTTATGCCTGTTTTACCGAAGGTATCTCAAGTTATGTTTCTCGGAAGGCACAACACGGCGACGGCAGTTAGGGTGAAGCGTCTCTAAACTCCAACACCGATCACAGCAGTAGGTATTCAGCTGATGATGCAAGGAGGGCTACGATGCAAGCAACAATGAGCGGTCGGCGACCTATCTAGGGTTTGCGCGGCGGCGAGAATTGACACAAGGCGGCTAGCGGGGCAAGTCGAGTAATATGGTGGATTCGACTTATTGTTTGGGACGGTGGAAGGGAACAGCGTTGAATGGAAACGATGGGAAAAAACACATGACTGGACTCTAACACAACCTAACCAGCAACAAGACCCTGACCAGGACACAAATTCAACACTACGGAATCTGACAAGAACTATGCAAAGGCCAAACGTGGTTCTGGGATAAGGGAAAAACCAAGACTAAATTGTTTTTGGCTTTTTTGATTATAGGACGAAGGCGAAAACAAACTAAACTAGGGTAAGGGCGAACCTGATGGTGTACCTGAAGCTCTGATACCACTTGATGTGAACTAGGGTCCCGATCTTCCGTCAGTTCAAGATAAACAATGATTTGGTGGAGCACGACACACCGATCCGGCTTCAGATCACAAAGACCCGAACCTGCAACCTTAGCACCACGTCTCCTCTGGTTATCAACCGTGTCACCAACCAGTTAACCTCACCAAGAAGGCTAATCCCTGCCTGCAAATCGAAGAACACAAGCAAGAACTCGAAAGTACGCAGCTCAAATATTGGGACAAACTGCAGATATATGATTAAGATCACAAAGTGGGGTTTCACAAATTGATAACGGTGACTGTTCAATAACAGATTGATCTAAAGCAAAACTCAAACCCTAATGAGGGCGGCGGCTACTGAATATAATGCCTAAGGGTCCTCACACCCCCTGGATGCGCCCCCCTAACGGGCTAAAACACAATACATGGCCCAACGGACCAAAAACTGTGGTGCAGCACTGGAACAGATTCTGGATGCTGGCTTGTTTTGATGTTTCCCGATGACTCAGAAGGAATTTGGACCTCAAACCAATATCATTGGTTTTCTTATGAAATTATCTTTCCAACCATGGGTAGAACGTCAAAAACGGAGTCCGTATGCGTCCTGGGCTTCCGTTTTAATCTGTGCTGGTCCTGGAGGCCGAGGCAGACTCGAACTCGAATTGGGCTGGGCCTCCGTCTTGTCTTGGACGCCCTTGCTGGCCTCCAAAAGTGGTGGCCAGGATGGAGAACGTCCAAGGGCTTCCTTGGTGAGTTCTCCATCTACTTGGGTCATGCTTCCACTTGGTCCAGGGTCCCAAGGATGAAAAACAAGCCCATGACGACGACGTAGCTTCTGACAGAAATAGCAACAGAATATTTTGATGATTAGGAGACCTTGCTGATGTGATATTGATATGGGACTAGATCTATTTTAAAGCCTATCAAATAATCTTTCCACCAAGTGCTCATTGACCTTGATTGCACTCCGGATGGATGAGTTATGGCCTTCCCAATGAAGCATCGTCAGGCTGCCGGTGAACCAAAAGTTGAACTTTGTTGAGCTAGCACATTGAAATACATTTATACCTGCAAACAAATAGTGACATGTACATGTGAAACCAAGTGAGTTGCACCAAAAGTCACTATGCGAATGTAGAACCGGGGTCACCTTATCAATGGTCGTATCTGAGGGTTTCATGTCCTCATCACAGGAAGTGATCTTTCTTAGTTGCCGCATTAAGTTTTCGGTAATCTATGCACATTCTCCATCCCATGATGGTTCTTTGTGGAATGAGTTTGTTTTTAGAATTTTCCACTACCGCCATACCTTCCATGTGGTATGGGATAAATAATCCTAGCATGAAGAAGCTTGAGAACTTCCTTCTTCATGACTCCCCGCATCGCATTATTGAGCCTTCGCTGAGGCTCTCGTGTGGGCATACTAGACAGATCAATAGGAATGCGATAGGTACAAAGAGTTGGGATTATCCCTTTAAGATCATCTAAGGAATACCCAAAGACTTTCCTATGATTTTCTAGGATGGTGCTGAGTTTGGCCATCTCCTCATCACTAAGTTTGTCACTTATGATGACAGGAGTTTGCGTGTCACCATTCAAGAAAGCATAGCATAATCCAGCGGGCAAGGTTTAAGCTCAAGAGGGGGTCGTGCTGGCACTTCCTCTTTGGGAAGGTCTGTGGTCTCACCTAAGTCATCTGTTTCATCCTTAAAGAACTCTGCATCTCTTTCTAAGGATGACTCTAGAGACTCAAATGGTCCTACCGACATGACTTCCGTGGGTGTATCATGAACCGAGGAAGGTACTGCCACTGAGTTTTTAGCTCTTGTTACTTGGATAGAAAACAAATCTCTCCCCAACTTAACATTCAGTTCCCCTGTTCTCAATGGATTAGCATAAATCTTTTCTAAGGGGTGCCTAGTGAGAATGTTGAAATCTTGGACGTCAAAGATATGAAAGTCTAAGTCCAAGTAGACATCTTCTATGTGTAGAATGACATTGTGTAGAATCCCAAGTCCTTTTAGAAGTGTTCTAGGTGCTACTTGTAAGGACATGTTGGTTGGAGTAATCGATTTGTTTCCTAAGCAAGAAGTTGCAAAGGAGTTTGACATGATATTTACTCCTACTGTTGGATTATACATTGTGTCTACCCAATCTGTGTGAGCTTTGCATCGAATGGTTGAACAAGGAGCATGAATCTGAATTCTGCTACCCATTTGGAACTCATGATAGTTGTTAACTCCCTAATGGATTCCTTAAGAAAAACAGGATCTAGAGGCTCGTTAGGAGTTGTAGGGATGGGAGGTCTCCTTCGACATTTGTAATTTGAGGTATTTCTGAATTCTTCAAAAAGATCGTCCTCAAAAATGGGAAGACCCAAAGATTGGATGTCTTCCTTTTGGCTTTCTGGTTCAGGAGAGGGTCTCTCTATAGATGTAATGCATTCAGCAAGTGCCAAAGAGGCTTCCTCTATAGCAGGATTGGGCTCAAACCAAATAGGTTCTAGTGGTGGCATGTTTTCTAGGATATGTTCTAGAAGTGCTTCGCCTTCTACTGTGGTAAGATGAGCAAAAGAGCCACCAGCTGCTATGTCAAGCTGTAGGGTAGACTCTTTTCTAAAACCTAACCAAAAGTGCTACAAAAGCACATGGTTTGGTATAGACAAATCTAGGCTGGATCTAGTTAAATCAAGAATCGGTCCCCAGGTTGCACCTATAGTCTCGCTATCTTGTTGTTGGAAGCTGAGTATCTCTTGTCGTAGGGAAGCGATGCGAGATATAGGGAAGAATGCAACAAAAAACTTGTGTCATAAGTCTTCCCAATCTCCATTTACCTTGCATATGGTGTGGGTGTACCATTGTTTCGCTCTCTCATTAAGAGCGAAAGTAAACAACTTCCACCGCAACATTTCTTGTGACATGCCTGAGATGGTCAGGCAAGCATAGAGCTGCTCAAACTCCCATAAGTGATGATAGGGATTTTCATAATCCAATCCTAAAAAGGCTTGGTCCTGAACCATGGCTATGAAGCCTAGGTGGAGCTCATAACCAGAAGCTGTGATTGGCTTCGAGGATTGTGGAATTTCGATGAGCACGCCCTTTGGAGCAGAAAGGTTGTGAATGGTAGGTAGCTCCATATGGTATTTTTTTGTTTTTAAAATAAAAGGAAAAGAAAGCAAAGGTAGAGCATGATACATGGGCGAACTAGGTTCGTAGATAACTGCACTAACCGTTCCCTAGCAACGGCACCAGAAATGCTTGTTGGTGTTTCTTGGTGAAAGCAGCAAAATCTGCAAGCGCACGGAAATACCATTGTACCACTTCACCCAGTGATCCACAGGATATCGTAATTTCCATGAGGAAACGGTATAACACAGAAGGTAACTAAGCTAGTTGCCTAAAAGGGAGAGATAGATAACTTGGGTAGTGAGGTTTTCTAATGGTCGATTCCCTAAAGAAGGGTATCTGAGTCGCTAATATCTTACTTCGGGCACCGGGGGGGCACCTGGTCTGCCAGGTGATACTGGCCTGTAGCTCCACGCCGAACCCAAACATGGGGGATTACATGGGACAGACAGGGCTGTCACCACCTGTCGTCTACCCCTCAACCATGGGAAATGAGGCTAACGAAGGTAACTCCTAGCTTAGAAACCACGTCTACGCTGTTCGTTATAGCTCTAGCGTTGGCCAGGAACTTCCGTCTTTATCAGGAGTCCTCTACTAGAGCTTCTACCAAAAGGGCGGACGACGAACCCGTAAGATAGAAACAAACAAGATTAACCTTGCCAAAAGGAATATAACGAAAAGGTAAACACGGGTTTCTTACTTCAAGTAGCAAGGCGCCCGTTGAGGTACAAGAGGGGAGGGAGCCGACAACTCTAGCACTCCTCCATCAGGAAGACGATGCTCCCAGGAACCTCCAAAGATAGCTCCACTAGCTTGATATCACTCACTCCCTACTTGAGCTAGCTAGAAGCTAGGTAGTGGCTCTACTCTCCCTCTTGTATACTATGCTAGAGTGTGTGTGAAGAGGAAGAAGAATGGAGTGTGTATGATGGATTTGATCTATGTGTGATATGGAATGGAGGTGGAGAGCCTCTCCTTAAATAGTGAGTGAGCAGGTCAGTTTTGGGGCCTAAACGTCCAAAACACCCCCGTACCGCCAGTCCTCTGCATTGATTGTACCGCCTCACCAGAGATCGGGCCAGGCCGCTCAGTCGGTGCGCCAGCCAGCCTAGGTGTGCAGGCCGGCACACCCAGAGTGGCTTTGGTGCCCATCTTTGGTCAGTTGGCCTTGGGCTGTGTCTGGACCTGGCTTTTGGTGTTGTTTTGGGCTGACACATCTTGTTTTAGACTTCTTCTACTATTTGTCCTTGTCTTGCCTTGGGCCAAGAAATGATATGTGTGAATTATTGTTATTTTCCTTCATTATTGGCCCAATATTGTGTATTTTCATGTATGACCTGTAAAACAAGTGCGTACACCAAAACTATGGAATTTGTTAGTTGAAAATCCTATCTATATTATTTTGGTGTATTCTATACTAATGTTGGCGTGGTTAGAATTGAGTTAAGGACTGCCAACAATCATGATGTCCACCAAAGGCTAACTTTCATTGGTTGTAGACTTGGATTCACAAAATACTGCAATGGCTGAGGAGATCGCCCACCTGTGGACCGAGAACGAAGTGGCCTGAGAACAAGCCAAGGAGGACCAAGAGCAGATTGCTCAACTGACCAATGAGTGAAACAATTATCTGCTGCATACTGGATGGACCAGGCTATGCTAACCACCGTAATTGTTCTTGTGCAGACATGAGGGAGCACCACATGGTCTAGTTCCAGGTGTTGGAGGATGCCAACGCTGCTCTCCAGGGGAAGATGAAGACGATGATCGACCACATCAAGCCGGTGCTGAGGGTTGTCTTCCCTGGAGAGGCGCATCCCATGGACCCTGTGGGCGAGGCAGTTGTTGTGGCTGACTAGTGTCAAAGGCTTTGGTCGGCCCTGCATGAGTTCGTCGCAGGGGCTGGTCGGTATGCAGCCGCCACGGTGCTCGCCGTTGTCCGTGCGAAGTACTTAGAGGTGGAGCTGGCGAACATCGAACGGGGGATCCTGATAGAGGTGTCTAACAAGGATGCCGAGGACCTCCAAGCCATGTCTAGTCCAACTGCCGCCATCATCGTCGAAGATATGACACTCATCGAGGATCCTGCAGCAGGTGATGGTGGTCAGTAGGCTATAAACAATGAAGATGTTTTAAACACTGTTTGTAAGTTGTGCCGAGCACTGGGTGCTTGTAACTTTTAACCTTTTGTGGATGTAGATAGTAAGTAGGCATGTTTAAGTGGGTGATAAACATATTGCCATTTTTAATATGTGAAGTGTAGTTGTAGAAAAAATGTTGATAATTAAGTTTTGCCCCACCCTAGAAGCGAGCTAACTCTGTTAGGTGACATAAGGATGCACTAGTGAACAACATAGGACTGCCAAGATCACTAGGTACCTAGTACCGTTGGAGAGCAACAGCCGAATCTCCTAGTGCCATGTAGCGCGGAGCTGTAACACATCATAAGAGGATTGAGACAGTGCCTTGTCAAGCCGTTCTCGGTGAGCAAGAAACAAAGTTTAATTGTGACTTATGCAGGGCGCATGTATGACACATAGTGCAAGGATGCAAAGCTGTAACAGGAAAAGAGGACGACAAAGAACTTTATTAAATCACAAATAATATGAAAAATAGGGTACATATCTTATTCTATGGATAGAAGCATATGAACTGATCAATGTGCCACGAGTTTGACTCGTCGACGTTTTTCATCATGCATAGCCGATAAGATGTTGGGCACGTAACAACCTTAATCTTGAATGGCCCTTCCCATCTTGGTGACAACTTGTGCAGAACATATGTGTTCTAAATTCATCACAGCACCATGTCACTGACCACGAATAGCCTTCCCTTAACATTGCAGTTATAGTAACAACGCACTGAAGCTAGGTACTTAGCCGTGCGGGCGCAAGATTCGAGTGTTTGCTCCTCTTTGGCTATGACATCTACTTCTCGAGCTTCATTAGAATTGTTCTCATCATGGTATGCAACACGGGGTGATTGGAAAGCAACCTCAGGCGGTAGGACAGCCTCGGATCCAAACATCATGAAGTATGGAGAGACTCCAGTGTTGCGACTGGGCTGGGTACAGAGTCCCCTGATCACAGTAGGCAATTCCGCTAACCACCCACCAGGCTTGAGTTCTTTGTCATACTAGAAAACTCATTTGTGCAAGGCATCAATTATCATGTCATTGGCCCATTCCACCTGTCCATTGGCTCAAGGATGAGCAATGGATACGTATTTGACCTTGATGCTGAGATCATCGTAGAAGTCAAAAAACACGTCACTAGTGAACCGGGAGCCCAAATTAGTAATGATACTGTTCAGCACACCGAATCGATGGATGACATCATCAAGGAATTGCACCGCCTTCTCGGCCATGGCTTTCTTAATGGCCTTGTACTCGATCCATTTCGAGAATTTGTTAATGAGCACATAGACGCACATATGGCCACCAGGTGCTTTCTTGAAAGGACCAATCATGTTGAGGTCCCTAGCATGAGAAAGGCCAAGCGACCGGGATGATCTGGAGTTCATGTGCAGGGACATGAATCTGCTTGGTGAACATTTGAAAATTCTTGCACCGGCGTACGTAGTCTTCCGCATCGGTGAACGCTGTAGGCCAGTAGAACCCTGCTCGGTAAGCTTTGCCGACCAGCGTCTGGGATGCTGCATGGTTGCCACAACTTTTGGCATGGATATCTTCCAGAAGTTTGATACCCTCTTCTTGGGTGATGCACTTCTGGTAGATCTAGGATCTCAGGATTTTGCGCATCAACTCGCCATTTACCATAAGATAGGCATGGGCTCGATGGATCAGCTGCTGGGCTTTAATCTTATCTTCCAGGACAAGGTGGTCATTTAGGTACCTGACAAGGGGCTCTCTCTAGTCGGATAGGGAGGCATTGCCTGCTCAGCTGGTTCACATGCTGGTGGCTGCTCATCATCGTCATCAATTCCTTGTTGGCCGAGGGAGCTTGGCTCGACCTCTTTGGAGGATTCACCGAGCACTACTATGATCTGGTCGATAGTGGTACTAGACCCTGGTGCTTTGTTTGCCTGGTTTAGAATCGAAGGTTTGATCATATCTTTGACAAATACTCCTGGGGGCACCTCAGCATGGGACGACCCTAGCTTGGACAGCTCGTCGGCGCCTTTGTTCTCGGCGCGTGGTACATGGATGAACTCTAGCCCATAGAACTTGTTCTCCAACTTGCGTATCTCAGCAACATAGGCATCCATTTTCTCATGGACTGTATCCCAATATTTGTTGACTTGATGGATGACCAGAGCAAAATTGCTGTACACCAGGATCCGTTTAATGCCCAGCTTGATTGCGATATGGAGGCCATGCAAGGCTGCTTCGTACTCGGCAACATTATTGGACGCCTTGAAGTGGATGCACAAGACATAGTGGAGCATGTCCTTGGATGGAACGATGAAATAGACACCTGCTCCGACACCATCAATGTTTAGGGAACCATCGAAGTGTAGGGTTATGAGGGTGCTACACTAGCGAGAAAACAAAATTTTTCTACCTCATAAACTAGGATCTACTGCTAGATACAGGTCACAGGATTACCACTAGACATGCAGTTGTAGTGAAAGACTCGATGTAGTCGAACGTGTCGCAGCAGTGCCATGCAGTTGTGTGGTCATCCGTCAAGTACAACCTTCACTTGCGGATCTCCCGAGCACGTTCCCAACCACGTTCAACAAGTCACCGACCAGTCCAACTGGGCGCCGACTAGTTGCCGACCACCGTGACCGACCAGGTCTGTCCCTGTGCCACAGATGTAGCACCTCCAAGGTATCACACACGTACGGGAGGAAGCAATGCACAACTGGACTGCTAGGTCCATGAGGAGCAAAGGCGTGAGCGTGGGGTGGGTGACGATGGCTGAATAGATTAGTCCGATGCTTTGCCTTGCCCCTACCCATTGCTTATATAGGTGTCCCTGTGCGTCCCCGACCTGGAGGCCCATCAGGAAACCTAAGCCTTGTCTAATTCAGCTCCAACCTAAACTAGACTTCCAGCCCTTAAGCGTGTGACCCTATGGGTTCACGTACACATAGACATGGACCGAGTACTCTACTCACCCAATAGTTGATAGTGGCCTCTAGCAAGACGTGACAACTCCTATGCGTACACAAAGATTATATTAGATGAACCACTATGACCATGTATAAGTTATTCCCTTTGCCACTGATATATGGTTCAACTCGTGGGTTAACTCTTAACCCAAGCACGACCATGCATTTGTTGATCCAATCACTTGAGTGATCCAGTGATATCTCCCTCATACAGAGAGGGGCAAATTCTATCTTGACTGTCCATATCTTATAGCATGCTTCCCAACCACCTGAAGACTACCTTTATAACTACCTAGTTATGGAGCAGCGTTTGGTAATCCCTAAGTAGCCGTTTCACATATTAAGTACATACCACAATCTCAGATCTAAGGACATAACGTACATGACATGAATAAAGACTATCTCATGTTGGGTCAGTCCAGCCTACATGTCTCACATGTGCCACATTATTAGTTTGACATCTCCATGCCCTTGACTTGTGAAACATAACCATCAACTAATACATGTGCTGGTCTAATATTCAAGTGTGTTCTCACAAGAACACCGACTAGAGACAAATTTAGAATAACCATTCAAGTAATTGGGTTCCACAAACAATTCACATAATTGTCAATCAACACAAGTTGTCTATAATGGATATTCAATGAACAATTAATGCATGTCATAGATACAACTGGAATAGTATCATCTCTATGATTACCTCTAGGACATATTCCCAACACAAAGTACATCTACTAGTGTTCGGCAGTGGAATCGGCCAGAGGCAAGGTGATGTCTGACCACTCTATGATGAAGTCAACCAGGGTAGGAGATTTGACAGTCTTTCGACTGTGAAATGTTAGCGTGAACTCACAGAGCTCTAACATGTATTTAACAATACGGTCGCTGGCATCTCTATTGCATAGGATATTGCCAAGCATAGCTTCCGTGACCACCGTAATCTTATAAGACTAAAAGTAGTGGAGGAGCTTCCTCTTGGTGATCAAGAGTACGTAGAGCAGCTTCTGGATGTTGTTGTAATGTTGCTTGGTCTCGTTAAGGACCTCGCTGATGTAGTAAATTAGATGTTATACATCATAGACGTGCCCGGGTTCCTCTCGCTCGACCACCATCACGGTACTGACCACATTGGTTGTGGCGACTATTCTTGAGCTGCTTGAAAGCCTGGTTAGCATTGTCTATCCACTCGAACTTCTCTTTTGCCTTGATAAGTTTGAAAAAGGGAAGCCCTTTTTCACCCATCCGAGAGATGTAACGGCTCAGGGCCACCTTGCACCCTGTGAGCTTCTGTATATCTTTGATGCATCATGGCCATAGATACAACTTAATGCATGTCATAGATACAACTGGAATATCATCATCTCTATGATTACCTCTAGGGCATATTTCCAACAGTCTCCCACTTGCACTAGAGTTAATCTCTAAGATGTCTAATCCCCATAGACCTCATGTGCGCCTCATGCTTAGGCTGTGGAAGAGCCTTTGTCAAAGGATCTTCTATATTCAAATCCGTATGTATTTTGCATAGTTCGATCTCTTCTAGTTTCACAAACTTTTGATTGAGATGAAACTTCCAGAGTACATGTTTGTTCTTCTGGTGATCCCTAGGCTGCTTAGCTTGTGCAATTGCCCCATTGTTATCACATGTAATTTCAATGGGCCTGACACATTAGGAAACACACCAAGTTCAATGAGGAACCTCCTCAACCAAACACCTTTCTTTGCAGCTCTACCAGCCGCAATGTACTCGGCTTCTGCTGTAGAATCACTGACAGTTTCATGCTTAGAACTCTTCCAGCTTACTGCACCACCATTTATTGTGAACACAAAACCTGATTGAGATAGTGAATCATCCTGGTCGGTTTGGAAGCTAGCATCGGTGTAACCATTTACAACAAGCTCCTCCTCACCCCATAGATTAGGAACACATCCTTAGTCCTTCTCAAGTACTTAAGAATGTTCTTAACCAACGTCCAGTGACTCTCACTAGGATTGGCTTGGTACCTCTTCGCAACACTTAGAGCATATGCTACATCTGGGTGAGTACATATCATAGCGTACATGATGGAACCAACTGCTGAAGCGTATGGAACATTACTCATGCGTTTGCACTCAGCATCAGTGGAAGGACACTGCTTATCACTGTAGCGCACACCATGTGACATAGGTAAGAATCCTTTCTTGGACTGTTCCATGTTGAATCGCTTCAACATCTTGTCAATGCACGTGTCTTGGCTTAATCCTATTAGCCTTTTTGACCTATCTCTATAGATCTTTATGCCCAAGATGTATATTGCTTCTCATCCTTCATAGAAAAACTATTATTCAGTGAAGTCTTTATGGATTGCAACATAGGAATGTCATTCCCGATCAGTAATATGTCATCTACATACAAGATCAGAAACACCACAGCGCTCCCAACACAAGGTTCTTCTTCATTCTGAGGAGAGCCAAACCCTTTGACGACCTCATCAAAACAAAGATTCTAACTCTGAGATGCTTGCTTTAACCCATAAATGGATTTCTTAAGCTTGCATATTTTTCCAGCATTTTTAGGATCAACAAAGCCTTCGGGCTGTATCATACACACGTCCTCTTCCAAATATCCATTTAGAAAGGCTGTTTTAACATCCATCTGTCATATCTCATAATCAAAATATGCAGCAATTGCTAGAATGATCCGGATAGATTTAAGCATCGCTACCGGTGAGAATGTCTCATCGTAGTCAACCCCTTGAACTTGCCGAAAACCCTTTGCAACAAGCCGAGCTTTATAGACATGAACATTTCTGTCCATATCCTTCTTCTTCTTGAAGATCCATTTGCACTCAATGGGTCTAACCCCTTGAGGCGTGTCAACCAAGTTCCAAACCTGATTGTCTCCCATGGAATCTATCTCGGATCTCATGGCACTCTGCCATTTCTTGCAATCTGGGCCCATCATTGCTTCCGCATAATTTGCAGGTTCGTCATCATCTAATAAAAACAGATCACTACACAATTCATGAAGTCTTGCTGATCTCTGTGGTTGGGGCGGATTACCGACCACAGGTGGTTGGGGTGGTGTATCGACCACAGGTGGCTGGGATGTACCAACCACAGGTGGTGTACTGACCATGGGTATATCAACTTGTTTTGCTACATTAGCATCACTCGTCGGGTCATTCACTAATGACTCAGCTTGAACCTCTTCAAGATATACCCTCTGACCACTCCTATCTCCTTTGAGAAACTCTTTCTCTAGGAATACACCATTTCGAGCAACAAACACTTTGCCCTCTGATCAGTTTTAGAAGTAATACCCTAAAGTTTCCTTTGGATATCCCATGAAGAAACACTTGTCTGACTTTGGTGCTAGCTTATCAGATATCAACCGTTTGACATAAGCTTCGCAACCCCAAACTTTTAGAAAAGACAAACTGGGATGCCGACCAGTCCACATCTCATATGGTGTCTTCTCCACGGACTTAGATGGTACCCTATTTAGTGTGAAAGCGGCTGTTTCTAGAGCATATCCCCAAAATGATAAAGGTAAGTCTGACCAGTTCATCTAGACCAAACCATGTCCAACAAAGTCCGATTACGACACTCAGACACGTTGTTTCTCTGTGGTGTTTCGGGCGGCGTAATTGTGGAACAATTCCGCAACGCTTAAGATGTGCTAAACTCATGACTCAAATATTCGCCTCCATGATCAGATCACAAGGCTTTAATTTTCTTGCCACGTTGATTCTCTACTTCATTCTAAAATTCTTTGAACTTTTCAAATGTTTTAGACTTATACTTCATTAGGTAGACATATTCATATCTACTAAAGTCATCAGTAAAAGTAATGAAGTATTGAAATCCGCCTCTAGTTGTCATGCTTAGTGGTCTACACACATCAGTATGTATGAGTTCCAACAAGCTAGACGCTCTCTCAGGAAAATCTGTGAAAGGCGCCTTGGTCATCTTGCCGAGCAGACAAGCTTCACATGTCTCGTAAGATTTAAAATCAAATGAAGTTAGAAGCCCATCATCATGGAGCCTCTTCATGCAATTTTCACTTATATGACCCAAACGATAGTGCCACATATATATAGGACTTAACTCATTAAGCCGAGGCCTTTTAGCAGTAACATTACAGACAGGATCATCACCAAGATTTAAAATAAATAATCCATTCACAATGGATGCAAAAGCCACAAACATGTCATTCTTGGAGATCAAACAACCATTGTTTTTACTCGCAAAACAATAACCATCCTTCATCAAACATGAAGGTGATACAATGTTTTGACTTAAGCTAGTAATGAAATAACAATTATTTAATTAAATGATAAATCCTGATGGAAGGTGAAGTTGCATCGTCCTAATGTTCAACGTAGCAACTCTTTCATTGTTGCCCACGCGGAAGTCAACCTCTCCCTTTTTCACGCTTCTACTTCTTATCATTCCCTGCATCATATTGCAAATATGAGCAACTGATCTGGTATCAAATACCCAGGAATTGACATAGGAGTTAGCGAGAAAAATGTCAGTAACATGAACGACAAGGGTACAAGTAGCAGTAATACCTTTACCACCGCCATCCTTCTCTAAGGATGCCAAGTACTCCTTGCAGTTCCTATTCCAGTGACCTTTCCCTTTACAGTAAAAGCAATCTGAATTTAGATGGTCCATCCTGGGCAACAGATGGGTTTGGCTTAGAGATCTCATCTTTAGCCTTGCCCTTCTTCTTCTTCCAAGAATTGCCCTTCCTCTTGAATTGAGGCCTATTCTAGACCGCCAACACTTGGCTACTCCTGGCACCTTTCTTGATGTCGGCCTCTGCTATTTTTAGCATGCCACACAACTCACTCACGCCTCTCTCTGCCCCATGCATATGGTAGTTTGAGATGAAGTTTCCATAACTGGGCGGCAGAGATGAGAGGATAAAATCAGTGGCCAACTCTTGGCTGATTGGGAAGCCTAGATTCTCTAACCTCTGAGTGTAACCAACCATCTTGATTACATGTGGTCCTGCTACTGCGCCCTCTGCAAACTTGGTTTTCGTAAGCATAAGGCAACTCACTTCTAGGTCAGCATCCAATGCTCCCCTGTAAGCAGTTCTTTCAGCAGTAGATGCATTTTCATCAGGCTCATCTGGTAATGGGGTGTCTAGAATTTCTTCCTTTTTCTTAGCCCTAAGAATAATTCTCAGGTTACGGATCCAATCCGCGTAGTTTATTCCATTTAGCTTATCTTTCTCAAGAATTGAATGCAAAGTAAATGGTTGATTGCGGGCAGCCATTTATCTACAACAAAAGTAATGAAAAATACTAAGACAATGTATCTATAAAGAGTAAATCATATCAAATAGACTTTACTCTCACTAAAATCAATATCCCTCAATTGATACTTAGTGATTCAAGACCCACAACTAACATGCCAACCAGTGAGCTTTAGCATCATTGCTGGTCAATATGGTAGATTGGTAAGCAACACCTTGCTAATCATATGACTCTTATTGTTGGGCCAGCATCTCTATGCCGAGCACTCAACCTTCCCATGCTTCAAGATCCCTAACCATTAGGATGACCTTGTTTAAATAACCAAACCTTCTTGCAGTAAGTATCCGATACGAACCTGCCTAGTCAAGGAAAACCAGTGGCATCCTAATTTCATAGACCCACCACCGATCGTACAAGACTTGTGATAGTGCAAGGTTTGGGGAAGCATGTAACTTAAACATTACTGGGGGATCATCCTACTTCATTATTGCATAAACATAGACAAAACATTATAGCATATGTAAGTAGAACATAGTAAGAATGACATAAACATGGATATGACTTGGTATAGCCCATTGTTACTTTGAGATCTCCATCTCAGTGTCAATCTATTCATCATGGTGATCTCTATCTCCATGGTTCATGTATGTCATCCATCTGTGGTGCAACATCCAAGACTAGCTATCACAGATTGGTACGCAGGCCATTACATTAACTGAAAATACATCTAAGGCTCCTTCTTTTATTATCCTCATGACGTACAAGCCATGAACTAATTACATACATGCATCTCATACACATAAGGGCTATACCAATCATGAATTTCTACAAAATAGAGTTAGCCGATATCTATACGTCTAACATTGCATGACCTAAAACTATTCTCGGAAACCCAGTGCCCGGAAATAGATCCCATCTACCATCGCCGCACATCGCATGTGCTCGGCACTTGACCTAAGGCTCAATTCAATCAATCTGATTGATCTCAAACTCAACATGACTGGTTTTACATGTATCACTTAACTCGGATGGTGGAATTCCGACCGGTATGAGTAGATCGTTACAAGACCAACGTGGCAAAACGATGAACCAAGATCAAAGAAATAGTGCATATCATCATATGCGCACAGCAGGACCTATAACAAAGTAGCTACCACTCTGATACCACTGTAGGGTTATGAGGGTGCTACACTAGCCAGAAAACAAAACTTTTCTACCTCATAAACCAGGATCTACTGCTAGATATAGGTCACAGGATTACCACTAGACGCGCAGGTGCGGCGAAAGACTCGATGTAGTCGAAAGCGTCATAGCAGTGCCGTGCAGTTGCATGGTCATCCGTCAAGTACACCCTTCGCTTGCGGATCTCCCGAGCACGTTCCCAACCACGTTCAACAAGTTGCTGACCAGTCCAACTAGGCGTGACTAGTTGCCACCGTGACCAACCAGGTCCATCCCTGTGCCACAGATGTAGCACCTCTGAGCTATCACACACATACGGGAGGAAGCAATGCACAACTGGACTGCTAGGTCTGCGAGGAGCAAAGGCGTGAGCGTGGGGTGGGCGACGATGGCTAAATAGATTAGTCCGGTGCTTTGCCTCACCCTACCCTTTGCTTATATAGGTGTCCCCTTGCGATCCCAACCTGGAGGCCCATCAGGAAACCTAAGCCTTGTCTAATTTGGGTCCAACCTAAACTAGGCTTCCAGCCCTTAAGCGTGCAACCCTATGGGTTCGCGTACACATAGACATGGACCGAGTACTCTACTCGTCCAATAGTTGATAGTGGCCTCTAGCAAGACATGACAACTCCTATACGTACACAAAGATCATATCAGACGAACCACTATGACCATGTACAAGTTATTCCCTTTGCCACTGATATATGGTTCAACTCATGGGTTAACTCTTAACCCAAGCACGACCATGCATTTGTTGATCTAATCACTTGAGTGATCCAGTGATATCTCCCTCATACAAAGAGGGGAAAATTCCATCTTGACTATCCATGTCTTATAGCATGCTTCCCGACCACTCGAAGACTACCTTTATAACTAACCAGTTACGGAGCAGCATTTGGTAATCCCTAAGTAGTCATTTCACATATTGAGTACATACCACAATCTCAGGTCTAAGGACATAACGTACATGACGTGAATAAAGACTATCTCATGTCGGGTTAGTCCAGCCTACATGTCTCACATGTGCCCATATTATTAGTTTGACATCTCCATGCCCATGACTTGTGAAACATAGCCATCAACTAATACATGTGCTGGTCTAATATTCAAGTGTGTTCTCACAAGAACGCTGACCAGAGACAACTTTAGAATAACCATTCAAGTAATTGAGTTCCACAAACAATTCACATAATTGTCAATCAACACAAGTTGCCTATAATGGATATTCAATGAACACTTAATGCATGTCATAGATACAACTGGAATATCATCATCTCTATGATTACCTCTAGGACATATTCCCAACACAAAGTACATCTGCCAGTGTTCGGCAGTGGAATCGGCCAGAGGCAAGGTGATGTCCGACCACTCTATGATGAAGTCAACCAGGGCATGAGATTTGATAGTCTTTCAACTGTGAAATGTGTTGATGCAAAAAGGCGTTGGATCTGCAAACACACCGGGCTAATACCCAAGTTCGATATCAAGGCGTGCCAGTCGATTTGACCTATTAATCGACAAGGATGATAAGTTTGAATAAAACCCGAACAAGACGATAGCGATATGCCCGGACGTCAAAGCTCAGAGGATATTTGATAACTGTTGAACAGATCAGACGAGACGACAGCGATACGCCCGGACGTCAAAGCCTGAATCATGCTCGGTAGACTCGGAACCTGCAAGGTCACCGGAGATCAAGTTGATGCAGCCCGTCGATCCTTGAAAGAACTCGTTGAAAAGGAAAAGGTACTGGTGACGAAGTCGATGAAAAGTAGATTGCTTGAAAAGTAGATAAAAGTAATAGATTTGTTGTATTTGATTGATCCTTTTTTTTACATTACCTCTCGGTACATATTTATACCCTGGTACTATGAGTCCTAAACAGACACGACAAAGTATTACCTAAACAAGTCTTATCTCTAAGGAATAAAAAATAATGACTCGTACCAAGGTCGGACTCAAAAGTAAACTATTAAAATATTGGCATAAATATTGCCAGTTTCCTTATCCATTGCTTACGATGAAACCTCTATCGGCACGCTCCTCATCTCTGTAGATTCCATCAGCAAAACCCATCGATAATGATTCAGCTCTGCTTTTCACATTCTTCAGCTCTGCTTTCCATCGGCAACCATGCCTCTCTCTCCATCGGCAACAGCCCTCTGCTCTCATCGGCAAAATCATATTTAACCTTCATCGGCAACCATCTGTCAGCCATACTTTTAAGCAAAGTAAGCTTAAAAGCACGACCACTCCCTTGCTGATCGGCATAGTTTTCGGCTTATATTGACACGTGTCAAAAAATGGTGTCAACATATGCCCCCCAATTTCAGAGTATAAAATACTTTATGCGCCGAAATTTCCTCGAGGTCATAATTGCCCAAACCGCTTGAACTTCTCCTTGAGAGTTGCGCGCGCGGTAGTGGAAATCCTGTACCAACAGGCCCATATAATGCTTTCGCCACCGCGGCCCATCTTTCATCTGTGATTCAAACCCTAGCTTTTCTCTCTCCAGCGGCGACATCAACAGGCGATCCTTTGACGAACTCGATCATCGGCACTCTTGACGGTGATCCTTAGCCTCCATTAGCATTCTTTGCCTTCTCCATCTTCGTCGCGGCCATGGCTATCCGTTTTGACGTCCCCAAGGTTAGTCTTCTTCTTTTGCCCATCCTCTGACATTTTGTTTCTCCTTCTCCACGTAGTTCATAACTCTTCCTTATTCCCAATCTTTAATCTCAGGAACTTTGCAATAATCTTCTCATTCCAACGCATCAGAATCACTTTATCTGCCTAGGCCCAATGGGAAATCCAGACCCAACCGACATAAACGCAGAGACCAATCAAATCCCCTTTAGAGCTCAGAATTTTGACTTGGGATTCTGGACTGATACCTTCCGATCCTGGCCAAAAACCACCAAGGGATGGAAAGATTGGTATTTGAGAGTCGCCAGACCAATGGAGCTATATTAGGCGGAACGCAAATTAGAACAGTGCATCAGAATATCTATTGCCGATATGGAGAGGAATGAGTCATTGTTAATTGCTGCCTCCTATTTCTGGTCTGATACCCTGAATGCCTTTATCTTCAAACACGGGCCAGCTTCTCCAACCCTTGTCGATGTGTACATGCTCACTGGCTTGGACATCTCATCTGCCGATGACAACTCACTATTCTAGCGAAAACCTGAGCATCGCCTGACTACCAGGAATATTGGTGGCTGGACTGGTTATATCAGCGAGTATAAGAAATCTGGTTCAGTCAGTCACAGGGAACATTAAGCTTTTTTGAATATGTGGCTTGAGAAATTTATTTTCTGTGGCAGAACAGTTGGACCGACCAACATGCACCTTCCTGCAGCAGAGCTATTGGCTAGTGGCGTCAGACTCCCACTGGGCCGATACCTTCTTGGCTCAGTCTACCACCTCCTTCACCAAGTGTCACAAAGGCTGCTGCAAGGCAAATCTATCGGCAATCTGGGAGGCCCTTGGTGGTTCATCAATATGTGGTTGAATGCCCATATGCACAAGTATTTCCACATTGATCTGTTCGCCCAACAATTCCCTCGAACTCTTCCTGAAGATTATCAACTCGGGGAAGAAGAATCGGCAATGCGCCCCCCTATCAACTTTGGAGAAGCACTGGCAGTATTACCAGGGGCAGAGGCAAACAGAGTCTAGATCGGCAATCTCTTCCACAGATTCTACATTGGCATCCCCTCTGAGCTTCGGGCCTGGGTCCCGTATGTTGATGAAGCAGCAAGATTCCCTCTTTCCTTTAACCTTACCGATGAGGCTCTGAACCAGGATGCCGACATTCTTAGTGCAATAATCACCCCTCGTGCCATCCCGGTCAACATATTTGGAAGCGGGAAGAACATTAATCCCACATACGAGTTCTATTATCCATCGGTAGCAGCAAGACAATTAGCTTTTGGACAACTGCCCATCAACCTCTGTTTTGCCGATGTGATTAAATCGAGAGGGACTATTGTGAACCGTGTGGATTGGCACAATATTGTTACTCTCCTTCCCGATGCCGATACCTCTAATGTCGATCTAACTGATTGGGTACCGGCTTCTTTTGTCACCGAGTCCTTCAAATTATGGTGGCAAGAATAGAAAGAGCAACTATTCTTTGCATCTCCTCATTTTTACTGGAACCTCATTGATCCCGATCACACCATCCCTACCGATGTGGTAAGTCTGACCCTCTGCACTTCTTTCAACTCCCCTTTAATCCATTGGCAACTAACCCATTTTTAACAGGTCGATGATCCAGTTCCAACATTAAGTAAGAGTGGCAAAGTCATACGGTTGCAACTGATCTCCCCGGTATCCATCATCGGCCATAAAGCTCCCTCGCGAGATGCTCCAGTGAGCCATAGTCGTACCAAGAAGAGCACTAAATCGGTCACATTTTTGGCACAGACATCTCAGGTAACCACCTCACTTTCTTTTGCAGATGCTGATTGCTGTGATTTACCGATTTCACATTTCAGGGCGCGAGTTCTACACCACTAGAATCTTCATCGGTAATTCGCCCTTCGTCTCCTCCTATAGCACCTTTGTCACCCCACCTTGTTGTCCTTGATGATTCTCCAGAGGTATTCTTTATTCAAACCTTAATTATTGGATCGGCACTTTTACTCATCTGTCTCTCTTGCAGCACCGAGTGATTGCATCGGCAACCGTCCCAAGTGTACTGATTCCTCAGCCATCCATTGTCGATGCCCCCCAGCCGTCTGACGTCGATATCTTACAGCACAAGTGTAAGGCTTCATCGGGCGAAGAATCACAATCCAAGCGGGCAAGACTTACACCATCTCCGTCAACGTCCTCGCCTCGCCCGATATCGCCTGACGTATCTGTGCAGACTTCTCCATCGGCAACTGCTCTTCCATCAGCCATTGTACCCATACAAGGATCTTCATCGGCACCGGTGTTGCAGCAGCAACCAATTGAGGTACCAACACAAGAAACATCATCGGCAATTGTACCTGAGGTTGCTTCTTCGAGCCAAAGGCGAGAGATTGCCTTGAAACAGGTGAGTTAACTCCCTTAGATAACCTTTAATACTTTGGGCTCTTCTGCTGACATTACCTTTTCCTTTTTAGGAGCAAGATTCCCCCGATAGTCTATTTTCCTTCTCTATCAGTGGGATTGTTCCCGATGATGAAGATTCTGAAGAAAGCTCTGCTCCAGCCCTTGGAGTTCTATCACCTGAAACCAAGTCAAAGCTAGAGACGCTATTATCATTGCTGCAATAGGAGACCTCTTCACTGATCTAGGATTCTGATTCTGCAAGAGCAACTTTTAAAGGAATTCGAGGTCATATTCCTGCCGATGTTGAGGAAGCACTTTTCCAAGCTGCACATCTGGAGAGCCGGCAGTTGCAGTATCAAAGGGCTGCCTAGCGGATTGCCGATAGAGCCACTCAGGCAAAACTCCAGGAGGACATGATGAAGCATAAGCAACTCGCCGATGAGAAGCACAAAGACATCGGTAAGCTAGAAGCCTCTTGTGCAGATCTGGAGGACAAGATTGCTCAACTATCGGTAAGAAGAGAAACCCTGCTAGCAGAGCTGAGACAGATTGAAAGAGCCTTGGACACAGCAAATCATGAGAAGGCCCAAATGCCCGAAGCTGTCAAGACTCTTCAGCAAGAAAGGGACAACCAAGTCCTCAGGACGCTGGCGCTCAAGAAGAAGATCAGGCCAGTTGAAGGCAGTGCCGATGAAGATGCAAAGATACTGGAGGAAGCTGACCAAATTTTCCTGCGTGCGATATCAACTATCCATTCATTGTTGAACTTGTAAACCCCCTTTTTCATCGGCAATGTGATGTATCGGTAATTTGTAAAACTTCACATTAACATAGTGTCGATACATTCTTTTTGAACAAGCACTTTATCTATACATATACATATTTTTATTGGCAAGTGCTATGAATCTCATCGGCAATAAGAAAACCATGTTGATGTCTGCCGATGGACCTTCACTTTTGCGCTTCAGCTGTCATACTTGAGTTTCTACTCCACGGGAACTTTCCTCTTTGTGCTCACGTTGCATCTTCCTCTTTTGAGTCCTCGTTAAACCTTTAGGGCACCATTGAGGAAGCTTCGTCTTCCAGACAGGTTGATAAATTTTTGCACTTGAACCTGGGCAATTTGTATTGGGATCTCTACGAAGAATCATTTCATCAGGGACTCTCATATTGGCCATCTCCCTAAACTCCTCTTGGTTTACCGGCAAATGGTTGTCATGCCTGCCCAGCCTTTCATGAACACTGGTCCTGCACCCCAGCCGATCATGTACTGATGCCCTCTCTCTAATCGGCTTACCGATGTATTTGCTCCGATCACCATAGCGTGGCCTTCTTTCTGCCCGATCGGTTCGATCATAACCATTGCACTCGGGGCAACTATCAACAGTAGGCAATTTAATGCCTTCTTCCCAACAATAGATGAAGAAAGGGCATCTCCAATGGTCTTTGTGTTGATGCCACGCTTCCCAACGCAACTCCTCTTGTCGATGCCAATAGCAGTTACTTGGAACTCTGTACGGAGCTAGTCTAGGAGGCCTTCTTGAATTACTACTTTCTTCAACTATCTCTTTCCCCTTCAAGTCATCGGTAGTTGCTTGATTTCTAGGGTCCACCGATGCTCTCCTCTTAGCGCTTACCGATGTCAACACTTTGGTCTTGTTTACGGCCACCACTATGTTTGCTGGGGAAGGATGTTGATCAATCTTCATCGGCCTCTGAGCTTTAGAGTTGTCAAACTTGATCCTCTCAGATTCAATTGCCGATTGCAACTGCTGTCTGAAAACTTTGCAGTCATTGGTACTGTGCGAAGTTGCATTATGAAATTTACAGTACCTTATCTTCTTCAGCTCATCTGTCGATGGAATCACATAATTGGGTGATAGCTTGATTTGGCCCTCTTGAAGTAGCAGATCAAATATTCTATCGGCCTTTGTGACGTCAAACGTGAATTTCTCTGGCTCTTTCTGACCAAAAGGACACAATAAAGGTTTTTTACCTTTTACCCACTCAGCCAGGCCGATAATTGGTTCTTCATCTGAATCTGATTCTTCTGCCTCTACAAAGGACACCTTCTTGTTCCAGCTCTTTCTATGTTTCGGAGCTTGAGCACTTTGATCAGAGATCCTCTGCACAATATGACTTAAGCTTTCAAACTCCTGAGCATCGTATTTGTCCCTGAGATGCGGCAACAAACCCTGGAAAGCCAAACCAGCTAACTGGCGATCAATAAAGCACTAGGCTATAGCACTTGTTCTTCATGTCTCGTACCCTTTGCACAAAATTCTCTACCGATTCATCGCTTCGCTGTCTTAATTTCATTAAATCGGTAAGCTTCTTTTCATGGACACCAGCAAAGAAGTACTTATGAAATTGTCTTTCTAGATTGGTCCAAGTAAGAATAGAGTTCAGTGGCAATGATATAAACCACACGAATGCTGATCTTGACAAAGAGGACGAGAATAAACGGATTCTCAGCTCATCCCTGTTCGCTGCTTCCCCGCACTAGATAATGAATCGGTTGACGTGCTCCATTGTTGATGTATCATCTTGCCCAGAAAACTTAGTGAAATCTGGCACCTTGTACCGATTCGGGAAAGGAATTGAATCATAAGATGAAGGGTATGGGGTCCGATAAGAGTATGTATCGACCTTGGGCTGAATCCCAAATTGTTCTTTCATCACTTCTGTAATTTTATCGGTCAAGAGTGCATCCTGATCTTGCCAATGCACTGGCTGGATCTCTACTGGAGGCATTGGCTGATATGCTTCTACATACCCCTTGACACTTGGCTTGGATAAATCATCATATTCATGGCACCAATCTGCGGAGTAAAGTTCATCGGCTGTTTTGCCGATGCTTGTTCCTAGAAAGTTGTCTATGGACTATACCGTTGAGTTCCTATTGCTTGGTAGCTTGGTTGAATAGCAGGTTGCTGAATTGGCGCTTGCCCTGACCAATTGAGATTGTAACTCATCGGCACCTGGCTTGCCGATGGCTGATAGCTTGCAGACAATTGATGCTCTTGTATAGATGGATGATAGCCAGCATAATTGCCCTAAATTGCAGGTAATCTAGACTGAGATATGAGTGGTACTACGGGCTGCTCTGCAGTGGAAGCTCTTTGTTGAATTGGTGGAGGATTAGTCAATGGATTTGCATAAGATATCTATTGTGGAGGTGCATAGAATCCCATTGACAATGGCTGTATAGCAGGAGGTACAGTAGAATAATGCGGCGCTTGAGCCACCGGCCAAATTGGAGTAACCAATGTCATTGGACCCTTCCCTGCTACATCATGCACTTGAGGCAGTCCAGAGTTGGCAGTAGATGGACCTGGAGGCATACCGTATCCCCACCAATTAGCAGCAGTTTGACTATGTTGACCTGAAGGACCTGACTTGCCGATGCTGATAGATCTGTGCTCAACTGAGTACTAGGCCTCTCCTAAGATATTAGATCTGATCCTATCGGTGTGGCTTCAATGATGGATGGTCCTGATATAGCTGAAAGAGTAGGCGCTTCCATATTCTCAACGGCTGGAGTTGCCGATGGAATGCTGGTAGATGCCGATCCCGGCTGATGATATGCCGGCCCGACATACCCTGGTGCTTGTCCGTCCTTTAACGTTTGCACAACAGCATTGTAGACAGTATTGGACAACACGGTGGAGTGGTTGATCAAAGCTTGATTTAACGCAGAATTAACCATCTCCTGTAATTTACAAGGGTTAGAGTCAAAGGTTACCTGCCGAGGCAACAACAGATCTTGCTTCTGGATGACTTCTCCTCCCCTATTCATGATGAAAGACTTCAAGCAGAGCTTCCTGTAATCCTCCATAGCTTTCTCCATGGCTTGCCTCTGATCCTCCTTGAGATCTGATTCTGATATCTCGATGATGTTTTCTGGAGTGATATCAGTAATATTCTTCATGATAAATCTGTTGACTTTGTCCCACCGGGAGTGCCAAAAGATGTGTTGATGCAAAAAGGCGTTGGATCTGCAAACACACTGGGCTAATACCCAAGTTCGATATCAAGGCGTGCCAGTCGATTTGACCTGTTAATCGACAAGGATGATAAATTTGAATAAAACCCGAACGAGACGACAGCGATACGCCCGGACGTCAAAGCTCAGAGGATATTCGATAACTGTTGAACAGATCAGACGAGACGACACCGATACGTCCGGACGTCAAAGCCTGAATCGTGCTCGGTAGACGCGGAACCTGCAAGGTCGCCGGAGATCAAGTTGATGGAGCTCGTCGATTCTTGAAAGAACTCGTTGAAAAGGAAAAGGTACTGGTGACGAAGTCGTCGAAAAGTAGATTGCTTGAAAAGTAGATAAAAGTAATAGATTTTTTGTATTTGATTGATCCTTTTTTTACATTACCTCTCGGTACATATTTATACCCTGGTACTATGAGTCCTAAACAGACACGACAAAGTATTACCTAAACAAGTCTTATCTCTAAGGAATAAAAAATAATGACTCGTACCAAGGTCGGACTCAAAAGTAAACTATTAAAATATTGGCATAAATATTGCCAGTTTCCTTATCCATTGCTTACGATGAAACCTCTATCGGCACGCTCCTCATCTCTATAGATTCCATCGGCAAAACCCATCGATAATGATTCCGCTCTGCTTTCCATGTTCTTCCGCTCTGCTTTCCATCGGCAACCATGCCTCTCTCTCCATCGGCAACAGCCCTCTGCTCTCATCAGCAAAATCATTTTTAACCTTCATCAGCAACCATCTGTCAGCCATACTTTTAAGCAAAGTAAGCTTAAAAGCACGACCACTCCCTTGCCGATCGGCATAGTTTTCGGCTTATATTGACACGTGTCAAAAAACGGTGTCAACAAAATGTTAGCTTGAACTCATAGAGCTCTAACGTGTATTTAACAATGCGGTCACTGGCGTCTCTATTGCACAGGATATCGCCAAGCGCAGCTTTCGAGACCACCGTAATCTTATAAGACTAAAAGTAGTGGAGGAGCTTCCTCTTTGTGATCAGGAGTGTGTAGAGCAGCTTCTGGATGTTGTTGTAATGTTGCTTGGTCTCGTTAAGGACCTCACTGATGTAGTAAATTGGATGTTATACACCGTAGACGTGCCCGAGTTCCTCTCGCTCGACCACCATCATGGTACTGACCACATTGGTTGTGGCGACTATTCTTGAGCTGCCTGAAAGCCTGGTTAGCATCGTCTGTCCACTCGAACTTCTCTTTTGCCTTGATAAGTTTGAAAAAGGAAGCCCTTTTTCACCCATCCGAGAGATGTAACAGCTCATGGCCACCTTGCACCCAGTGAGCTTCTGTATATCTTTGATGCATCACGGCCATTGAAGGTCCAAAATGATTTTGACCTTCTCAGATTGGGTCGTATGTCGTCCTGACTGACCACATGGCTAAGTAGAATCCCGGACAGGATGCCAAAGACACATGTGTTGGGGTTCAGTTTCTACTGGAACTCACCTAGAGCCATGAAGGTTCGAAGGAGGTTTTCGACCAGAGCATCGGACTGCCTAGTCTTCACTACCACGTCATCTATGTACACCTCTACAAGGTCGTCAGTGATCTTGTCATCGAGGCATGCCTGGATGGCTCGCTGGTACGTAGCTCTGGCATTCTAAAGGCAAATCGACATGGTCGTATAGCAGAAAGGGTCAAAGTGGGTAATGAAGGCGGTCTTCTCCAGGTCTTCTTCCTTGAGGGCTATCTGGTGATAGCCCAACTAGCAATCTAGGAACAAAAGCAACTCACAACCTGCAGTAGAGTCTATGACCTCGTTGATTCAAGGGAGATTGAATGCCAGTTTAGGGAAGTGTTTGTTGAGATTGGTGTAATCAATGCACATTCTCCATTCATTATTCTTTTTGCATACAAGAATCGGGTTGGCTAACCATTCCAGATGATACACCTCTTTGATAAAGCCAGCTGCCAAAAGCTTGGCTCCCTCTACCCTAATGACTTCCTTACGGTCACAAGTAAACCATCACAGCTTCTGCTTGATCAGTTTTATGATCTTCAAGACATCAAGGTAGTACTCGGCCTTGTTCCTCGGAACACTTGGCATATCCGCGGGTTTCCACGCAAACATGCTGACGTGCTCTCGGAGGAATTAGACGAGCGCATCTTCCTATTTGGGGAAAGGTCAACCCTAATCTTCATCATCTTCGAGGGATCACCAAGGATGAGTTAGACCACCTTGTGCTGCTTGCTCTTGCTGGGAGAGCATCGAGCACTGGTAATCGGGATCTCAAGGTCCGTCAGGGGCGTTCCCTTAACCTCTAAGCTGGTGAGCTCCAGATGGCCTTTAGCTCCTCGACCTCTATAGCTACATAAGCGTTGGTCTCGCACTCCCGTGCCATGAAGACATTGCCACGCAGGGACATGATGCCCTGTTCGGTTGGGAGCTTGAGCACGAGGTACCCGTAGTGAGAAACCGCTATGAACTTGGTAATCCTTGGTCGACCAAGGATGGCTTGGTAGATTCCCTCAAAGTAGGCCATGATGGAGTTGATATGGTTGATGTGGAAGTGTTGTTTCATCCCAAACTAGACGGGCAGGGTGATCTGCCCCAAGGGGTATGAGGGCTTGCCAGGCATGATGCCCCAAAACAGAGAGTTATAGGGCTTGAGATTCTTCGGCTTCAGCCCTAGCTCCTTGAAAGCAGGGTCGAACAAGATGTTCAGGGCACTGTCCCCGTCGATGAGTACTTTCTCAAACCGGACGTCGTCGATCACCGGGTCAAGGACTAGCGAGAACCGACCAGCATCGGGGAGTTTGGCCCACATGTCATTCCGGCTGAATGAGATGGGCTGCTCGGACCATGGTGGCACCCTGACGTCCGCGAAGTGGCCATCAGACTTCTAAATAGACGCGATGGCGTGCGTCAACAACTTCTTGTCCCGTGCATTCTCTAGCCCAACCTTGCTGCCGAAGATGATGGCAGCAACGTTTTTCACGGGATCCCTGTAGGCATGCCGTGGATTGGGATCTTGGGGCTCCTCTTCATCAGCATCATCCTCTTAGATGGTGTTTTTGCTCTTGCCTTTAGGGGCTGGGCATGGCTTCTTGTTGGCAGTGATCTTGAATGCGTCCGCTAAAACTCTGCACTCGCCCAACGTATGGCCCTTGCCAGGGTAGCGAGGGCAGTCCTGGCTAAGGACCTTGTTGAGCTCCTCGTCATGCTCCCATTTCTGGCCCTTCACCGCGTTGACGGAGATGTCATCATTGTTGCGATTGTGCTAACCACAGTTGTAGCCTTCCCGACCATGGTGCTTGAAGGTGCAGTTGTCGTCATGTTGGTCAGGATCGTGATTTCTATGATGGTTTCCACGGTGATCAGGATGGCACACAGGTCGGCGGTCCTGATCACTGTCACGGTCCCGGTCATCATCGCGGTGATAGTTGTAGTTAGAGGGGCCGGCATGGCCCTCGTTCATCCGATCATTAAGGTGAACGAATCTGTGGGCGATGGTGAGGAGATCTTCCATGGTCTTTGGTTGCTTAAGAAGCAACTTTTTTCGAAGATCCCAACCACGTGGCTGGTGAAGGCCAATGATGTAAAGATCAACCCCCTCTGCCGAAGTGACGTCAGTCACCTGGTTCCACGTGTCGGAGAAGCATCTGATGTATTGTCATAGTGGTTCCCCTGGACAATGTCGTACTTGCGCTAGGGCATACTTGGTGCTTAGCTGGATGCAAGTCGTCTTGAAGTTGTTGATGAACATCTGTTGGAGCTAGTCCTAGCTATGGATGGATCCGGCATGTTGGCGTAGCAGCCAGGAGGTAGCGACGTTGCTGAGGACCATTGGAAGGTAGTTGGCCATAACGTGGATGTCGCCCCCGGCTGCCCAGATAGCAACCTCGTATAGCATGATCCAGTGCTCAGGATCATCCTTCCCATCATACATCTTGATGTCGCCGATGCGAAAGCTCTTGGGCCAGACAACCGCCTTCAGGCAATTTGAGAACGGCTGTGGTCCACCCAAGTGTCAGCGAGCATGGTAGCATTTGTTAAGGTGGTCGTGGAGGTTGGAGCCTCAACGCTGCTCGACTTCCTGCTCACGATCGTCGCGTTGTCGGTTTCCACGCTGGCGATTGCCACGTTGGTGGTTGCCTTCCTGGTCATCGCGTGGTTCAACGATGGGTCATCATTGTCGATGTTGTCTTTGTCGAGGTGGTTTAGGCGGAGGGTTATGCCCTCCATGATTGGAAGAGTTGTCAGCGCCGCCTTCAGACAAATAATTGCAATGACTGTGGTTGCGCCATTGACGAGACCGGCGCGATCGATATGATGTGGCCATAGATCCAGCCTCTCGCAATCAGTTCACCTTATCCTCAGCGGCTATCAGGTGATCAATGATGGCGTCAGCCCCAGGTGTTCTTGGCGGAAGAGTAGTCAGTAGGTGCCTGGCCACAACTATGTTTGCTGTAGGCGTCTCATGGACGGGAGTGTCCCCGACCATGTCAAAGTTGTTCTGGAGATCATGATGGAGATGACACAGCCGAGGGCCATTCGCGCCGTTCACAACATTGCCTACCTGTTGCTCCTGGAGCCACCACCAGGCTCGATCAAGGTTACAAGGATCCCTGGCCTACTTATCCTACTCAATCTCATTTCGAACCGGAGGTTCATCGTCACTGACCATGAATATCATGCCCCCAAACCCTAGAGGGAACTTAGGGAAGTCCACAGTCAGATCCATCAGGGAGGTCTATGGTCAGTGCTCCGGCGTGATTAGGATCGCGTCCTTGATGCGCTCCTCCATCCAGACCTTGGGACTCTTGTCAGAGAGGAGATACTCGGTGTAATCAGAGAAGCCAGAGGGTGTTCGGTTGAGCCGTGCCAGTAGATCAGAGACGGTGCTGCTCTCCAAAATGGTGTACGATGAGCTCGGGTTGAGCTCCTTCAGGGTCACCATGTTGACCATCGGCCTTGGGTCCTCGGGGACCAAGATCCTAGATGGATCTAGGTCTAAGAGGTGGTCATCACGTTGCACGGGGCAATCTGCAGGTTCCTCGCATAAGACGTGGCTACGTTGTCCAACTCATGTGGGAAGACGGCTTGACTGCCTGCGGCAAGAGCATTTGGATCTGCTTGCGCCGGACCAACAGGCGGTAGTTGCTACGCACGGCATCGTTGCCTCTGCTGTGCTCGGGACGCAACCCGATCCTGAGTGGGACATGGTGGCCGATCGGCGTGGTTCGGAGGACCACACTGATGCTGGTGCATGTCAATAAACTCGTCCAGCCTGACCGGGGGCGGAGCTCGCACAGCAGCCAGTCTTGGATTTGGTCGACGTTGGCGGCGGCCTTGGTTAACAGGCCCTTGCCACTGCTGGTTGGGAAGCGCACCGCCTTTGTGAGCAGGAGGTGGTGCTCAGATCACGGCTGGATTGGGATCCTGGCGGCGTGGGTGGCCGGCTTGGCTCGTACGGCCTTGCCGATGTGGTTGGTCGTAGTTAAGGCTGCCCTGCTGACGAGCAGGGGGCGGTGCTCGGGCCGCGGGCAGATTTGGATCTGCACGACCTGAGTGGTCAGTGCGGTTCACACGCCTGCGCCGACATGGAGGGACAGGGGTGAAATCTAGATCTTAGTGGAGTCACGAACGAGTGGACTCCACGTGCTCTAGGATCTCGACCAGGCCTGCCCCCTGCCGATCGATCAGCTCGATCAGATCGGAGTTGTCAATGTGCCTCCTCTGGTAGTGAGGAAGCTGCTAGTTCACCGCTGGCGTGGCCACCAATTCGGCGACCGAGCTGGTTGGTGCGCTGATCGGCGCAGGCGACGCTGGGGTTGGCTACGCTACTCCTGTGATCATGACGGACGTCGCCACACCAGAGGTCTAGGTGAACGCCCCAACGGTGAAGGTGAGTTCTTCCTTATTCAAGTTCCCTATTCAAGTTCCCTATTCTTATTTACATTCTTGCATATGAACTAGAGTATAGTGTTGAGCATGATATATTCTATAATTATGACTATAGTCCATATGAGAGTAGTTCATCATGCTCATACATGTTCTTCATTGTTCATATGATTTACAAACTTAGAGAAGATGGTAGGAATAGAGTAACAGTTCGTTGTTCCTTCGAGTTTGCTTATATCCTAGCTCGTCCATCCGTAGGGTGGGAGTCCTGGGGGATATAGCTAGTTCCTTAATATGCAGACATGGTGTCTGGATGCGAGGGAGCCTTCGGATATGACGGCATGCCATGGTTGAGGGGTAGGCGGCAGGTGGTGATAGCCCTGTCCGTCCTTCATAATCCCCCACATTCGTATATTGTGTAGAAGTTCGTAAATGTCCCCATTGGCTGACAGATCAGCTGCTGGGATCTTCCTGTTGCTCTTGACCTTGACTTGTATCTTAACCTGTTTATCATATGACACTAATTTGTTCTATGCAAATGTATAAAATATACCTTCTCGGCTTAGGTTATTCTTTTATCCTTTATTTTACCTTTATCCTTGAGGTTGCTCTATGTGTGTCCACTATCTACAAATCATATTTTCTAACCCCTGCATAGCTATGGGCCATATTTCAATGATATGAAGTCAAAACATATCTATGCTAGAGGTATTTGTACCCCCGCCTTCTTACGGGAAAATATAAATAACGATCCCTGAGCTACTTCCGGGTGAAATGCTACAACGATAGATCTGTGCGCTTGCGGATATTATCTTTAAAGGATACGATATATCACCTTGGCACATCTTACATCGTTGCTAGAGTACAATTCTAGTAGCATTGCTAAAAGTTGCCAACAAAAGACATTTCTGGCATGGCCGCCGGGGTATGCATCTCGCCTATTTTGGTGATCACGTTAAGAAATGACAACAAGCATTTCTGGCACCGTTGCCGGGGAGGCATTGGTACAAATAACTCTAGCAAGAGAAAACAATAAATATAACTTCATTAAAAATGGCCACTGTCTATGCAGGCTAACTTGTATGTTTTCTCCTGTTGTGGATGAAAACAGGATAGTGCATGACTGGTTTCTCCTTGCCGAAAAACTTCATCGCTGATCCGGAGGCACTCGTAAGGAAGAACAGGTCTTGTGCCACTTCTTCTTCTGCTACTCCACCAACAACCGAACTAGTTGCCGCCGCATCATTTGAACTGAACAACATGGCCCAGAAGTCACTCCGCGAGTTCTCCGTTCCCACTGTTGCTAACATGCCCACCAGGCTCGTTGTCAATGTTGGGGATAGGAACTTTGAACTTAGGACCGGGCTGATCACCATGGTGCAGGCGAGTCCATTCTGTGGACTACCCAATGAGGACGCCAACGCCTATCTCTAGCATTTCCTTGAGCAGTGCGACACAATCGTCATCAAAGACGTCACACCAGATGCTATCAGGCTCTGTCTATTTCCTTTCTCACTTGTGGGGAAGGCAAAGCAGCGGTTCTACAAGGACAAGGAAGTTGTTGACACCTGGAGCAAATGCTCCACGGTGTTCCTCGCTAAGTTCTTCCCCATGGGCAAAACCAACGCCCTGAGGGGAAGAATTGCCAATTCCAGGTAAAACTCAATGGAACCCATTCTAGAGGCATGAGAGAGGCTGCAAGAGTACAAGCATGCCCCCACCACGGTATGGAGAATTGGCTGGTGCTCCAAAACTTCTACAATGGGTTAACACCCATGTCGAAGGGGCACCTCGACGCCGCTGCTGGTGACGCCTTTCTATCACTCATTGTTGAGAGCGCTACGATGCTAATCAACAAGATGGTAGAAAACCAAGCTTGGCACATCTTACATTGTTGCTAGAGTACAATTTTAGTAGTGTTGCTAAGAGTCACCAACAAAAGACATTTCTGGCGTGGCCGCTGGGGTAGGCATCATGCCTATTTTGGTGATCGCGTTAAGAAATGCCAACAAGATTATGAACAGATCCTAATCGACTAGGCTTCCTTGCATGCCAAGCAGCCTTTGAGCTCCGCGCGGCCCACCGACCAGGGTGGTGGAGAACCACGGGCTTCGTCTTGTGGTCTGGGCTGTTTGGTCCGTGCAGCCCAAGGCCCCGCCGTGAGGGTATAGGAGTTTATACCCCCATAGGAACCAATTTTTGCCCAACCAAAAGTAGGGCATGTTAAATCATGATTACCAAAACTTTGACAAGAATTTTGGTATAGCATTTGGTTGGTTGCCAAAATGAAAGCTTGCCAAATTTTTTATATATAGTTTAAGAACATTCTAGAGATGTGTCAAAACTTTGACATAAAGGGCCTGCTTGGTTGGCATCCATTTTTTGCCAAACAAAAATCATGGCATGCCAATTTGTGGCCATCAATTGGTTCATGACCAAAGAATTGGTATTGGCAATTTTTATGCCAAAATTTTAGCAAATCTCTAGAATGTTCTTAATCTACACATAAAATATTTGGCAAGCCTTCATTTTGACAATCAACCAAGTGGTATACTAAAATTTTTGTCAAAGTTTTGACAACCATGATTTAGCATGCCCTAGTTTTGGCTTGCCCTAGTTTTAGTTGGGCAAATTTTAGATCCCAACCAAGCAGGCCCAAAAATTGGTGATACCAATTCTTTGGCAATAAACCAATTGATGGCCGCAAATTCGATTGTTGTCTTATTTCTTGGTCCAATTCTCTTCACTCACATGCGACTCGCAAGCCGCATTTCTCACACCCTCAATAGAAATTGTAAAGAAAAAATAAGAAGCCCCGTCTTGCCTCACCTATCACGACGCCTCCTTGGCCCTCATGGAGAAAACCAAAAGCCTTGCTTCTCCACCGACATTGTTGAAACCCTATATGCCTTGCCCCTAACTGACCTTGCCTCCTCGCCCTCCCTTATTACTATCGTTGTTGCCTTGACACGCCAAGCATCGTCATGTCGCGGGCTCCATGCCTCATGCCTTCACGTGACAGGATCTAGATGGCTAGATGGGGTCTTATAAAAATTTGTTCGTAAAAACAACAACACTAGAGGTCTAGAGCACATGTCATAAGTACAAGATAAGATTCTAATATCGACTACTTGCTCTAGTTCTACCACATCCAAGCGAAGCCCGGCCCCCCTATACACATATCTAGTAGCAAGTGATTTCTAGTCTAAATCACAACACCATACAGAAAGCGACAAGCAACTACGATAAGCAACTCTAACTAGCTAAACTAGTGAGCAACTAACTAAAACTAGCTGCTCTACTACTAAAGCTACCACTAACTAGAGAGCCAACCCGCAAGCAATTGATATGAAAACAAACGCAAGTAATAGTAGTGTGCAAACCATTGAAGGCAAGAGATAAACACAATATTTAATTATTATCCTCGTGGTTTGATTACTTGCCGACCCAAGTGATGATTTGCGTGCTAACTAGTGTGACAAGCTAGACCCATAATTTAGGAGCCACATTAGAATAAATCAAAATTGTTCACTCTAAGCGCATATCAAGAGATGAATAATAGGTGTTCTTGCTGGATCACAGGCATGCTGGTTCGCTTAAAATGCCAAGAGAGCCCCTCCAGAAACTAGCCGTTGGGCTTGAGTTGGTGGGCTATCTACGTAGTCACCGGTGACCGGATTAGCCCAGTGACCACCGGACAGCCATCACCGAACTACGCGCTACGTGTACTGCTTGTGGGTGGATATTTGCTCCATCCGCGACACTAAGCTGTTGCCTCCCTAGTTGTTCAGGTTGACGAAGTGGCATCAGTGGGTAGACCCATTATAGATGATGAAATTAACAGCCAAGCGAAAAGCAGTTTAAGCCTTGAAGGAGAAAAGCCCACAACTCCGTGAACCGCAGTGAAGGAGAAAGCCCACAACTTCGTGAAACGTAGTATCGCAGCCCTGCAGACCAGTTTTGCACAGCGGACTGACGACTGACGAGAAATGATTCAGCCCGCGTATAGCCTACGAAAACTTCCGACCGCGAAACGCGGGAGGGCACCGACGGCGGGCCTACGCACGCCGACGGCGACGCGGGAGGACCGGAGAAAGCGGCCTGTCGGACACTTCCTCCACGGAACGGATCGGCAAGGAGATGCAGGTTTCAGGTTTGCTCCTCGGCTTTCCAACCGTTTCTGCGAGCCCGTACCGTTTCATGCTTTCTGACCCAAACTGTTAACAGCTTTAGGATCCCAGAATTTCAGCCCAGCTTGGTAGCTAAATCCTTGGTGAGTGGACGAGTGGTAACTGGTGATTCCGGCTTCATGACGAATCCTGGATGCCTCATCTCCTGGTTTTGGGCCCAATCCCGCAGGCGAAAATGGTGAAGATTGAGCATATCGATTTTTAAGCTAGGGTGGTCCCGATCTCAAGCCAACATAGTTTTCACCGCGTATCAGGTAAGCCAAGCACATCTATAATCTATAATTAATTGCATATGTATATACGTAAGGCGTAAATTAACTGATGTAAGATGTTTAGTAATAACAACAGAGAAGTGATTGATTCAAAAAAACAGAGAAGTTACTAACGGTGTGTGTTTATAATTATAAACTATTGGGCAACATTTGAGTGCACTGGGGGTTACTTGTGGGCCATTGTCCAAATCAGCTTACTTCGAGAAGATTTCTTTGTCTTCCTTTTTCAAAAGGATAGAATAGAATCACTTTTTCGTACCATGGACTGTGCCATGACTGGATGACCTCATATGAACACACATGTCAACTGTGCTGGTTTTCTAAAGCGATCTTCATTACTGGGACGCGGAGTTTTATTCCATAACTGTGCCGGTTTGCCACTTTTAGATAATTAATGGGCAGGGCACAATGAAGTCTATGGTGCTGTGGTTGAGTAGTTGCAGTCTGAAGTACAGTGATATACATTAACAAAAGTGGTATGGCAACAAATCCAGATCCTACTTCTGCAGACCAATTTTCAGAAAAGCTATATGAAAGCATGCTCAGGGGAGGGACCTTTTGGACTATGAAGCTGGTGACTGTCCCATTACTAGTGTATCATGGTGCTCACATCATCTGAAACATGTAAGAATCCCGTCACCCTCTTTTCTCTTTTACATTGCAAATATTTTAGCTGGGAAAGTATATTGTATCATTCAGATTCATGATGCTCACTTTTGACCTAGAATTCAATTCAAAGATGGTTAAAACAGGCATAATTATGTATATACATTTAAGTTGAGAAAAAGGCTTGACTGGTGCCTAGCTGTTACTTTAGTCATAAAAATGATTAATGAACATGGAATTAACATCAATACAAACACAATCAGCTATTTACACAAACGCTTCAGACTAACCGTACCTTTGCACAATAAAAAGGTGGTCAAACTGAGAATATATAACTACTACAGGTAAACTTATGACAGCAACTTTGGATTGCTCATGAGTAGTACTTTTGCGTACTGTTTTCAAAAGTTCATAGATTTTCTATCAGGTCCCACACCAACCACACAGCATGTATCACACTTCACTTGAGATATATTAATTTCAGATAGTGATCACTAGTATTTTTTATGAGAATAGTGATCAGTAGGATTTGTTCTTTCTTGTCGGACCATCCAAGCATATTCTTGGTGTACTCAACTGCTTAAAAATGCACAGTGCTACCTGTCTTGTACTCTTTGATTGAACTTTGGAAACTTCTAATGCTTGCGCCTTGAATGGTGCAAGATTGCTAAGTAATATAGCACCTTGCAAATATCCATGTAGAAGTTCAGTTCGGCAGTCTCTTTGGCTCAAAATCAAGAACTCGAAGAAACTATATTAGTACAATACCCATGGAAATAATGTGTGCTTCTAGTCGTGTTTACAGAATGGTAGTGTTTAGTGTTTACTTATGGGTGTATAACATCGTAGACATTACCATCACCAAGGTCCAAGAACATCACATTTTCCCCTAATTAATTTACTATATTAGGAGAAGGATCTTAATTGTCAGTTGCATTAGACCAGATATTATTCAATTTGTTTCACTCAAGCTTACCCCATGTTTTTACATAAATCACTTACATGCAACAGTGTAAAATTTTATTATAAACTTGGTCCTATTAATTCACATTACTAGTAAATCTCATTACTATGTCTACATTTTGTCTAATGTGCTGCAACCTTCGTAAAATGCATAAATCTGGAGAAATAGAGAAATCTATGTGATTTTCTATAATTCACTTCTACTAATTCCACCAATCTCGAGCCTCAAAAAGCATATGCGTCACATGCGAATTTGTTTTCATTCAACTACAATGAAGGTGAGCACCTAGCTATATTTGAACTGCAAAAAAGGAAACTGATTTAACCAAAATTATGAGATTTGGGAATCCCAGAAGCTAAGCTTGGATCCTGCACATTTCAGCATGTACATATAAGCTTGGATCCTGCACATTTCAGCATGTACATATAACCACTGACAAGACCTGAGAATCTAAGAAGCTAGACTTAGATTTAACAACTCACTCTACCCATAATTAAAGAAGCCTTTTCATGCTGGACTGAGAAGATGTCCATTCATCTACCCATGTGCATCCTATCAAAATAGTACCTTACAGTTCTTCACATACGTAGGCCTCAGGTACTGATATGTCAATCTTGAGATTCAAATATGGCAAAAAAATTCTATTGCACCCCAAAATCTGGATATATATATGTTATTTCTGATGATTATCTGACTCACTGCAGAGGTTGTTTTTTGGCAACTGGTCACAGCAGAGGCAGCAGACAGCAGTACATTAGCACCGTCGTTGTTAAACCATATATGTGAAGTTCTCCTTATATCATGAAGCCTAAATATGGAGGACAATCTGTTTCTCCAGAAACATGTAGATGGACAAAGCGCGATAATCAAACCTGTCTTGAAGGTCTTCACTGTTGCAAGAATAAAAGACAATAACATGCTACTTGTGTCTTTCTTTTACCCTTAGAGACCTGAACAGGTGCAACCATGCATGTCACGTTGCATACATGTGTTGCCATGTTGGTCGAGTTCGAAGTCCAAAACACGGTTACTGGAGTCAAGTGTAGATTTAAAATTCTGGAAGCAAGCATGCACCACCAACTCCAGGTCAAGGTTCTCTGTGCATATATGAGCTACAGGCTGTGCTTGTCTGCAGCACTAGACAAGGAGAATAAAACTCATCATCTCCACTTCACACCAGCCAAGGGCTCAGCGTTAATTGCCGGGAATCCGTTGGGAGCTCCGCAATCGCAAGGTAATTTCACTACAGGAAACTGGCAAAGGCCGGAATGCAGTCGGCGAAGGCTTTGCCGACTGCACTCAGCCTAGGCAGTTGGTAAAGGCCTGTCGGCAAAGAAGCCGTCGGCAAAGAATTTTTTGCCGACTGCTAGGTGGAGGGCAGTCAGCAAAGCCTTTGCCGACTACCAAAGGTTGAGTCGGCAAAGGTAACTGGTCGTGCTGTCTGGCGTCCGCTTTGCCGACTGCCGACGCGACAGTCGATAAAGATGTTCTTTTTTAAAAAAAAAGTCTTTGCCGATTGCCCTGCATGGTAGTCGGCAAAGAAATATTTAATTTTTTTTTAAAAAAACAGCCTTTGCCGACTGCCTGGACTGGCAGTTGGCAAAGCTGGTGCCTGTGCAGCTCGGCTTCCAGCTTTGCCGACTGCCTTGGCTATCGGCAAAGTTGGAAAATATTTTTTTTCTATTTTCCCATATATATCACAGCAGTTAATCATATATATATATAACACAAATGCACACATATATAACACAAATTCACATATATATCACATGTCCAACATCCACAAGTCCAACATCCAAACATCCAACAAGTTCATAATTTCAACAAGTCAAAACATCCAAGAAGTTCAACAAGTCCATAAGTCCAACATCCAACAAAGGCCCTCACTCGTGCTGCGACCCGTCGTCCCTATGCTCATCATGGACTGAAGACCACGCAGACCACGAGGACTGGCCTGGCGGGAGCGGCGCCGACACGTACTGGTGCCCCCACCCGGAGTGCGCGTGCTGGGTTGGCGGAGGAGGACAGCTCGCCCATGCGGAGGTCCCCTACTGTGGAGGTCGAGGAAGACCGCCACCCGAAGGCCAGAAGTGTGGCTGAGGGGAAACAACCGGCCACCCATGGCCTGGAGAAGGAAGATCTGGAGGAGTCGGGTTCGAACCCACCGACAGTGCCTGCACAAAGGAGAAGCGATCTCATTAGTACATACATGATGGCCGCACAAGTCAAAATAATGGACAAACATGTATACTCATCGGAGTCCCCATAGGGCCAGGAGGAGGGGGTGGAGCGAACATCGAGGCGGGCAACGGAGGCATGACAACACTAGGGATATGTATGTTCTGAATGTAGCTGGCAAAGTCCTGCCTCCAGCGCGCCATCTCCTACCGATGGGCCTCCTCTTAGGCCGCTATCTCCTGCCAATGGGCCTCCTCTCGGGCCGCCATCTCCCGCCGATAGGACTCTTGCGAGGCCTCCGTCACGGCCTGTAACTCGGCCAGCTCGGACTGCAATGTTACACCCTCGATGTTTAAACAATGCAAAAGGAAAGGTACATATGTAAAACCAATTAACGACGAATGAAACTAAAGTTACCTGAACCGCCGCTAACGTGCTCGGCTACCGAGGTTGTATGGGGACGTCGGAGGAGGACGTGCTGGCGGATTTACGAATCTGACGAAGGGTGGGAACGGTAGCTGGGTCGATTGCGCTGTGGGCAATCAAGTACTTGCTATGCTGTTTTCCTCCTCCCGTCCTCATTAGGATGTCTGTATCCAGGGGCTGCTTGGAAGGATCGTAGTCCGGACCATGGCGCTGGCGAGCCGCCTCGATGTACTGGACCATCTTCTCATAGGCGTTCGGGTTGGTGTATGCCTCGGGCCCATCCACTGAGCTGAAGACGTTGTTCAGATCTATCGCTTTGCCCTTGTGAGACAGGGCGTAGCCCTCATACTCATTGATCACCTGCCCCTCATGCGACTGGGACTGCAAGGAAAACACAAGGATGATTACACGTAATGAGATTGAATAAATAAATAAATAAATCGATAGAAGCTTACCCATGCGTCCATGAACCCTCCGAGGGAGCGGCTCCCTTGGTGGTATGCCGGCCCTTTCCTTGCCTTATGTTCACTTCTACGGCAACGCTCCTCGTACGACGTCGGCCTTCTCCACTCGTCCACAATGGCCTCCGAGCAGTCCTTATAGCTTTGGCACCATTCAGCAGGAAACTGCATGACATGGCAGAAGATGAATCAGAATTAATGTTTCCTACTTATTTTTCATGGAAGGAATCATAAGTAATGTTTCCTAATTACCTGGAGGTAGATCTCCTTGTCAATGTCGGTGTCGGAGTACTGGATCATCTTCCTGGCATCCTTCTTCAGCAGCTTCTCGCGCTTCACGTCGGCGTAGTAGGTGATGAGGACCTAGACGTGCGCCTTGTAGTACATGTCCTTGAGTCGTCCCATGGCGACCTTGTCCTGCACCGCCGATGCCCGGTCCTCATACCCCGCCTCACACGTGAACCAGTCCTGCATACAGATATCGCGTATCATTTCATTATTTCAAGAACGTCCAACGAATGCGTATTGACAAAGCAGTGCAATGAAGACTCACCCAGAACTTCATCTTGATCTTGGTCGCAATGGGGACCTGGTGTGCATCCCTGGCTTTGTAGAAGTCCGACCAATGCCAGGGCACCACCTTGGTCCTGTCGTCGAGGGTGACAAGGCTAGGGTAGTGCCGCTTAATCAAGAGGCCCAGCATGCCATTTGGACTGCGTGCATCACTCCCGCTCACAATCCTCTAGCCTCTGCACAAGTCATTAAGAAGAATTATTAGTCTGAAGTTTCAATGTTAAACATATCATATGAATAAGTCATAAAAACATAAACGGTTACTTACGTGGGACCTTCAGGTCGAATCATAGGACGGTGCTCAAAGGCGATCGGCTCTTTAGGGAGGCGCGTGATCCCACGCTGGAAGACCTACGTGAACCTGAGGAAGCCGTCTCCCCGGGTGTCGCCTCGCGCCCGTCCTCCTCGCCCCCGCCCCAGTGCTAGTAGCCCCCGTCCTCCTCGCCCTCGGCCCAGGTCTGGTCGCGCCCATCCTCCTCGTCCTGCACGGCGTCCTGCACATCGTCCGAGGCAAACAGCTGCCTCATTGCCGAGCGATGTGAGCGAGGCTCCTCCAACGGCGTCTCCTCCAATGCCTCGTCCTCGATGCCTATGCCTGTCCGTGAGTAGACCGACCTTGCCTTTCATCGCGGTCATCTAGTTCCACCCAGCATTTTGTCCTATACCTGCAATGACAAAGACAAAGATTAAACCAATTAGCACAAATAATCGATAAGTACTTGTAAAGAGATACAAAATAATAATAAGAACAATATAGTATTTACATGAATTAGAATTTATCTCCATGAACGATAGTGGTTGACTCCCAGTCATCGCTATAGTCATCATCACTATCAATATTGTCAAAATCTAAGTCCTCATTATCTCTACTGTCCTCACCACCTCCATCGTCCTGAACACCTCTATCGCGTTGAGCCCTCCATCGCTCAAGCATCATTATGTCCTTAGGATCTTGCACCACTTCACCCTCGTCCTCATCAACCTCGTTGTCTACTTTCATGCCCATCAGTGAATCAATGTCTATCGACAAACACCCTTTTAGCCCCTCAGGTTGATAGAACTCTCCGCTATCTTCTGTTGGGCCAAAGTTGTAATCATCATCGTTTGGGACAGGCACTTTACCGCGTGGCGATACCAAGTGCACAAGGTACCAACCCTTAAGCCTCTCATCTTTTTGGCACGCCCATGGGAGATAATAAACTTGCGTGGCCTATTGAGCCACAATATAGACATCTTCTCCAGTATAGATGGCATCCTGTTGAATTTTAACTTGCCCAATGTCATCTTGTCTTCTAACATTATTAGGATCGAACCAATGGCATTTGAATACCACTGGTTTAAGTTCTTTCGTGCCCTCAAAGTGGAGCTCGTATATTTCTTCGACTATACCATAATAGTCAAGATTATTGTGCTAGGCATATGAACTCCTGAGCACGTGGTCTTTCGGGTGGGCTGACTCTCCACGTAGCTTCTCGTGCAAAAGCGATAGCCATTCACATCATAAACGGTGAATGTTTCCACCCTAGATCTGAAGCCTTGTGCAACCTGTTTCAATTCATCACTCATTTCCCTATCCGTGCGTGCCTGTAAGTTGAGGCCAGATAGATCGTTACATTAGTCGCTCCTAGGAGCAAAGTGGAATCTCAAAGTTGAAAAGAGGTAAGTTGGATGGTACCTTTGTATGGATCCAGGAAATAAAATCAGGCTTGCTATTTTTGAGAAGATTGTCTTCTTCTTCATTGGTAGGAGCTATATCCCCTTTCCAGAGTTCATTAATATACTCCCTGAAAAAACAAGAGACAAGGGGATCAACACGATAGGTGGAGGATATTGACTGCGTATGTAACTAGCTCATTGGGAACTTTACGTTTGATAAGAAACCACTTCATCAAGGTTCAACAACACGTAGAGCATGATAGTGCGAAACTCATGGTGTTGCAACGTCTTGTTGGTAGCTGTGCTTTCCCTTCTGAGTTGCCCTTTGAAAAGGCTCAGGGTCGATGAACTCCAGTCGTCGTTATAACGAGGGGGTGGGTTCACGCTGGGAAGGTTCTTAGTATAGTACGCCTTTGTGAAGTTGGTCACCTCCTCCACTCTGAATGCCTCTGCCACAGAAGCCTCAATTTTGGCTTTATTTCTACACTTTTTACGAAGAATCTTTAGACACCTCTTGATTGGATAGCACCAACGGGCCTGCACGGGACCCCCAGGCGTGCCTCACGTGATAGGTGCAAAATCAGATGCTGCATCGGCAGGAAGAAGCTGGGTGGAAAATCATCCCCAACTTGCAGATCAACAGAGGTGCAGCACGCTCCAGGTCACGAACCACTTCCTGAGATAACTCCCAAGCACAAAGCTAGCGGAAGAAATAGCTCAACTCTGCCAGAACATGCCACACTAGCTCGGGGAGGTATCCACGGGTCATCACAGGAAGGAGCCGCTCAATCCATATGTGGAAGTCATGACTCTTCATCCCTAAGACTTTCATAGTCTTCAGGTTCACTCCCCTACTTAGATTCACCGCATACCCATCAGGGAACATTAATGTCTTGATCCACTCAAGCACTTCCTTCCTATCATCCCTTTTTAGGATGTAATCGACCAGGCCCCTTTTCCACCTCTTGCCATCGACAAGGGTCTTCATCACGTACTTTGGTCTATCGCAGATCTCCTCCATGTCTAGTTGAGCCTTAACATTGTCCTTCAACTTCTCCTTTATGTCCATGATTGTACCCCAGAGTGCCTCAGCGACATTCTTCTCTGTGTGCATTACATCGATGTTGTGTGGAAGAAGAAGGTCCTTGAAGTAGGAGAGCCTATGCAAGCCCGATATATGGGTCCACATGTGTTTCTGACCATATCCTTTAAAACCACCATTGTCTGTATCAATTTTGAGAGCCTTTAACTGGGCAACGACCTGTTCACCGGTCATAATCTCAGGAATGGGGTCGGTGACTTGAACATCTTTTGTGAAGTGTTTGATGTCTCGTCTGAACTCATGCTCGATATCTAGGAATTGACGATGTTTGTCAAACAAAGAGAACTTGCCACCCTTCTTCATCCAGGTGAACATCACAGATGCCTTGCATACTAGGCAAGGCAACTTCCCGTGAACACATGACCCACCGAATATGCCATACGCTAGGAAGTCATGCATCGAATACTAGTACCACACATGCATTGTGAAGTTCCTTTTTGTAGCTCGGTCATACGTCAGCACCCCCTTTTCCCAAGCATGTTGTAATTCATCCCAAAGTGGCTGCATGAACACACCCATATTGTTGGCTGGGTGTTCAGGTATTATCAGCAACAAGAACATGTTCTTGGGCTCAAACATAACGCCGGGGGAAGATTGAGGGGTATCACGAACACGGGCCAACAAGTGTACAGGGCCCCATCATTCCATACGAGTTGAACCCATCAGTTGCCAATGCTACATTTCGAGCGTCCTCTGCTTTGTTCCGATGCTGGGCATCGAAGTACCTCCATGCATCACCATCCGATGGGTGTACAATGTTGCCACTGTATCTTTTGCCATCCTTGTGCCATCTTATTTGTTTCGCGGACTCCTCTGTCATGTACAATCGTTGGAGCCTCGGTATGACAGGAAGGTACCGTAGGACCTTCTCGGGGACCGTAGACTATTTCTTCTTGCCATCACTACCCTCTACCTCCATATACCTAGAGACTTTGCACTTTGGACAGTGCGTTGCTTCCTTAAGGTCTTCCCTCCTAAATAGGACGCACCCTTTAGGACAAGCAAGGATTGAGTCATACGGCATCTTAAGTGCACGAAGGAGCTTCTGTAACACTCTGGTGTTAAGCATGCATGATCACTTGCATTCTTAAGCATAAGCATCTTTATGCATGGCATTAATGAAAAGATTTATTTTCATTTCATGTATCATGCTTGATTATTCGAATTATGCCTGCCTTTCACATGAATTGAATAAGTGGTATAAGTGTTTGGTGTTTGATGACCCCTAAGGTAACCTAGACATGATTAGGACACCAAATGAACCTAGGTTCATGTTCATGGTTTTGGCTAATTAAGCTTTGTTGTCATGGTTGACCAAGGTGGACCATTAAAGTAGTTTTGTTTGACTGAATTGGAAGTGGTAGCTAGAGTGCTTGCATGTGTGTGCACCATAAATAAAGTTTGTAGATAATTTCATAAGGAACAAAAGTTGTAATTACCACTTTTCATGAAAATGCCTGGAAGATGTTCAAAAATATTGAAAAAGGACAGAATTGGAGGCTGTTTTTCCATTTTTAGGGATTTAAGGGGTATTTTTCTTTGGATTTTTGTATTTCAAAATCTATGCAGAATCTGGCCAAACGTTTTATATATTAAATGTTCTAATCTTCAAAAGCTACATTTCATCTATTTGGAGTTTTTGCTAATTCGGCCTAGTTCAAGAGTTATTAAGCAGCAAAGTTTGTTTCACATTCATGAAAATAGCTTTTTGGTGACGGCTGTGTCCTGGCCGTCAGGGAAATGGCCGGCCACCGCCCATGTCGCCCAGCCCGCGCGCTCCGCATGGCACGCGTCCACCGGCGGTCCGGGGTGGCAGCGGCCATTCGGACAGCGTTAAAACGCCGCGCCTGCTCCCTCTCTCGCTGTCCCCCTCTCAATTTTACTCTCCCTGCCTCTTTCCCGCAGCGCCGCGAGCCCTCCGTCGCCGCCGCGCAGCACCGAGCTCACCTCGCCGCCGTTCAAAATTCATCGCCGTCAGCCGCGCATCCTCTCAATTGACCCCGCAATCGAGCGCGCCTGAGTCCGCTCCACCATCCTCCACCCTCGCCTCGGCCGGTTGCATCAAGGTATACCCGAATGGACTCATCTTCTCCCCGGCCGCCATTGCCGCACCTTGACCGCACCATGGTCCCACCGCTCTGGCCATCATCTCACCATTTAGGTGCGCCTCAGACACGCCGTGATGTGTAGGAGGTAGGACGCTAGTCAATGGGGTCGATTGGGGTTCCGTAGGGCCGGATTTCGTCGGACCGCCATGCGGATTGACGCCGGTCCGCCGCGCGCACATGTCCGAGCCGCCGTAGTCGAGCTCTAGTCGCTTTGAGTAGCCGATAGGGTGCGCCGTGGTCCACTCGAGTTAAAGCCCTAGCCTTTGTCGCCGGTCAAGCCCTCCTTCGCCGGACATCGAGCTCGCCAGAGTCGGGGAAGACCGCCGCTCCGCTTTGCTCGTGCCCTGACCACGCCGCAGCCGCTCCCCTCCCTCTTTAACACCCTCAATCGACTCGCCTAGACACGCTCGTGTTTTCCCTCTACTCAATTTGGCCGGAGAACCCCGGCAACGGCCGGCGAGCCCGCGCCGACGCCGTCGTCCTCTCCCTTCCCTGTGCAGGGACATCGGGTTAGAATGTAGGAAACCCTAAGGGTCTTGGTGCAAGATTGCCAGACACAGAGTATTTCTTTTTAGGGCTCGGTTATTTTCTAAAAACCCCAGGGTCTCCGATGCCAAGTGTTTTTCCTTTTTCTTTTTCAAAACGGTTTCCAGATTTCTGTTAAATCTTTGAAAATTCATAATTTGCTCATTTTTCATCCAAATGAGTTGGTTCAACTTGCAGTATTTTTCTTATGAGATGATCTATGCATGAAAAATATGAAATATGGAATTTGTGAAACTTTTCTATATAGCTTTATTTATCTCTATTAATTGCTTTTATCTTAGGAAATGCATAAGTAATTCTCTGTTGCTCAGAAAAATATGAGACCAAGTTTGTTAGTCTTCTTATGTCATGCTCTATCTGTGAAAAATGTTATGAGGTTATGTCATGTGGAAAGTTTGATCTGTCTAGTTATGGTGCCTATTTTCATGTGATGATAAATAATTCATAATAAATAATATATAAGGAATTTGTGCATGAAACTTTTTGGAGAATGTTTTTATGTCAATCTAGAGCTAATGATGTTCTGAGATCTGTTGTTTGACATACTTTTATGTATAAAGTATTTTATGCCCCTAAAATTGTGCTGCCTTGTCATTTTTGTGTAGGATAAAGTACTTACTGTTTTGACTTGAAATTTTTATGGTAGTCTTTATTTGGTATGATTAATCTTTTGTAATTTTTACAGAATTTTCTAAGTAGTCTAAAGTCATGTTGTAGTTATATCCTGATTTCTTTTAATTATAAATAATGCTTTAGAGTTATCATTTCATGTGTGTAAAAATGCTTTTTGTGCTATTTGTAACATGTGTGATCTGCTATTGGTTGTGGTTCAGTAGAGTGTAGTGTGCAAAACAATGGTTGTTTTTAATTTCCTATAGTGTGCGAGTAAATTGTAATGCGAGTCTTGTTTGGAGAGTTGTCGGTAGAAGAGAATGCAGATGACATGTGCTTATCATACATGTTTTCAAATATCATATCATTCATCTTTGCTGAGCATTCATTCACCATCACCATCAGCATTATATCTATATGTATGCACGGTACTCATACGCACTATGCATCATACAGGATCGTTAGAGCTCGAAACGGTAGTTCCCGGAGCGCAAGGAGAGGAAGGCCAGCAGGAAGCTTTGGTTTGGGAAGCAGTAGCAGAAGAGGATCCCGAAGCTAATCTTCCGGAGTGTCCCGACCACCAGCCAAGCTCTTTCCTGAAAGGCAAGCCCCGGAGCATTCTCCCTGTGGTTTGTAAAATATCTAACTTGAGTCCTTTACTTGTTTGCTGCATTAAGTTATAGGCGTTGTTCTATACTGTTGCTGCATTACTTATATTCCTTGCCACTGTTTATACTTCAACCCTGTTAGGTTCAGGTACGAATATATGCTTAGCCCTGCTTAACTAGATCGGTAGAAGTCGGGTGATTTCCTGTCATCCGCGAGTTATAGGTGGTGACTTGGAATGGTTGAATACATTGTTATCTTGGATAACCATGTGGAGATAATAAATCGAGACCGGGCGGGATTGGTGTTGAGACTGAACTAGAGGTTTGGTGTGGTTATCCCGTCTGTGTCGAACTAGGACTCCGTCCGTTGTACGTCCTCAAGTCATATTGAATTTATGCCTCACATTTAGCTGGAAGGATAAGTCGTTCCGACCGCGAAGCCTAATTTTGATTTGGGCCGGGAGTCGACCTGCTGTACACATCGTATTGATTAATATGGGGGACCACAGGTTACGCGGAGAGTAAGTCCGAGGTCAGGGTCGCCCTGAATAAGGCAGCCGGGTGGTTGAGCTGTTGAGATTGAAGATACTCAACCGGAAATGGTTACTTTCTTGTTGAATAATTATTACCATGCTTGTTTAGTACAGGTGCTAATGTAGCAGGATAAGGTTAATCAGATTAAAATACATTGCTAGAAGGTTCTTATTAATTGTTCCTTAATGCAAGCTTTTCTGCAATTAAATGAGTCAGCTATCCTACTTATACAGCCTTGCATACTCCTTGGAGTTACTTTATTTTAGTTTATGACGGGTAAGTCTAGCTGAGTACATTCTCGTACTCAGGGTTTTATTTCCCATGTTTTTGCAGATGGTGAGATGTTTTATGGCTATTGTCAGAACTGCTTCTATCCCGCTTTGGGGGATGAATAGACCTTGGGCATGGTCACTCCTCTCTACTTGATGCTTTTGCTGGATGTTGACCAAGGGACTGGCACTGTATTTGAATTAAGTGCGTGTGTGGCTTTGAACTAAATCGCTTTCACTTTATTTTGAAATTTGAACTTGGGTTGTAATAACTTTATTCGTACTTCGATGATTTAAACTATGTGTGAACTATGTACTTGTGAATGGGAACGCTAAACTATTACGATCTTGGTCGTGCCGGAAAAGTTTGAAATCCTTCAAGATTTCGGTATGACTACCGGGTTTATTAGGTCTCAATCATGTAGTTTGCCGTCCTAATGGTGAATTATGTGCTTGTGCTCTAATAAATTGATCGGTTCTGTCACAGCTTCTATGACTCGTACGTGTTCTTCAGCAGCATGTGACCCATCGGAAGCATTTCCCTAAAAAATGCCAACATGAGATCGAAGCTGTCCCGACTCATGCTCAACTGCGACTTCAACGCTATTAGGCATCCAATGCAATCCAATTGCAACATTGTCATATTCCCGTGAAGGAGCTTCTGTGCCGACTGCATCATTTCGTAGAACGCCTTTGCGGTTTCCTCTGGATCCTCCTCCACCACACCTTCATTGCCACATGCCTCGTTATAGTCTACCACCATGTCGGCCATCCTGGCATCTCCATCAAACTCCTCGAGGCAAGCTCTCACCTTCTCCTCTCTAATACGGCCGTCTTCACCATGGAAGATCCACGTCTTATAGTTTGCCACATATCCGTTCTTGTACAGATCTTTCCAAACATCATCCTTTACTTTTCTTTTTGAGTTCTTACAATCGCTGCAGGGACACCGCATTTGAATTGACCCTTTAGCAACCGGGCCAAATGCTTGGTTCTGAAAATAAGTGGTCCCCCTAATCCATTCTTCGCTCTTACTTGCAAAGCCCGTGTACATCCAATCACGGTTAGGCATCCTCTGTCATACACATGCGTAAACAAGTAATAAAACGAGCAATTGCATCTACACGGCGTTCCTACCATCTAATAGGTGAAGGATAGGTCCTAATCCCACCTGCGGTTGCATAGATGGGTTAGCTTCCATGTTCTGCTCCCGTCCGAGTCAGAATTTCGGTAGCACCTCCCCGCTGTTCTCCCGATGCACGTCCCCGCAAGGAGAGTATGTATCCGGAGAACAATGGGGAGGTGCTTCCGAAACTCCAACTCAGACGGGAGCAGAACATGGAAGGTAACTCATCTACGCATCCACGGGTTATCTAAAAAATGTGGACAATCCAAAATAGATACGGTCGCAGATATGCAGAGACCTACATACCTCCGACCATATCTCTTTTGGATGGGAGACACCTAACTAGGTTACGCGACCTAAGTACGACAATGGTAAGGAAGAGAGGTGATTTATACCTACGGTGGCGGTGGAGATAGGCTAGCGGGGCAGTGGTGAGGTGGTGCAGTCACCAAGCTACTCTGGGTCCCCTCTGACAAGACCCGCTCTGCAAAACAAGAAAAACAACACTATAAGTACAAAATTTTGGCAGAACCTCCCCTGTACGGGGAGGTTTCCAAAACCTGCAAGAAAGAAGGTGTCTCGATAATGGCCAACAACACATATACGGCACGAAGGCCACACATCCACAAACTCGGCATGAAGGCCGTCAACGACACATATGGCACGATGGCCGACAACCTGGGGCTTTACCTTCTTCTCCGGTGACGGGTGGGATCGACGGCGTGGACGAACGTCGTCAAGGAATGGCTTTACCTTCTTCTTCTTCTTCCTCCTTCTACTCCTTATTCCCCCTTCTCCTTCCTCCCCCTCCTTCCTCCTTCTCCCCCTCCCATCTCCCCCTCCTCCCCTTCCCTTCTCCCCCTCCTCCCCTCCTCTTCTCCTTCTTCCTTCTCTTCTCCCCTTCCCTTCTCTTCTCCTCCTCCTCCCCTTCCCTTTTCCCCCTCGTCCCCTCCTTTTCTCCCCTTCCTTTCCCTTCTCCCCCTCCTCTCCTCCTCTTCTCCCCTTCCTTTCCCTTCTCCCCCTCCTCCCCTCCTCTTCTCCCCTTCCCTTCCCTTATCCCCCTCCGGCGGTGGCGGGGTTGGGCCACGAGGCACTGCCTCGGCGGCCAGCGGCGGGGCGGACGGCGGTGCAGTGTGGGTCAGGGGCAGGGTGGCGGAGGCATGGTGGGGCGCAGGGGCGGTGGTGGTGGTGCAGAGGGGAGCGGCGGCGGTGGGGGCCGGGGGTGGCGGCGTGAAGGGGCGCGGGGGTGGCGACGGAGGCGTGGTGGGATGCATGGGCGGCGGAGGCGTGGTGGGGCGCAGGGGCGGCGGTGGCGGCGCGGAGGGGCGCGGGGGCGGCGGCGGCGGTGGGGGCCGGGGCTGGCGATGCGAAGGGGCGCAGGGGCGGCGGCGGAGCTGTGGGTCGGGGTGCTGCGGCGGCGCGGTGCGGGTCAGGGGCGGGGCGGCGGTGAGCGAGCGAGCGGCTAGGGTTGGGGAAAAATGGGCCGGCCGTGCGGGCCTTTAACTTAATGGGCTTCGCCGACTGCCGCGGCTGGCAATCGGCAGAGCCTTTGCCGACTGCCACGTATAAGGCAGTCAGCAAAGGAACTCTTTGCCGACTGCCTAGCTTGGCAATCGGCAAAGTTTTATATTTTTTTAATTTTGAATCCAAATTTTTCTGTAGCCCAAGAATATTGTTTACAAGCACATGTTCTTATTTGGGACCTTTTTATAATATCTTGTTATATTTTGTTTATTTATTTCATTGACTTGAATTTTTTCGCATAATCAAAATTTGAACTGCAGGTGCATAAAATAATGAAATGTAGCCATTCAAAAAATGATATTCATGTTGGAGAGTGTATTTTGAGGCCGTGTCCATAAACTCACCCAAAAGTTTGAACGTCTTGTCCATAAAACAGGACCATCCAGGTGCGGTAGAAGTGTTGTTTAATTATATAAATCTAAACGAAGTCCGAAAATTATAAAACTTGTCGAGGTGTCATGTTATCGCATGTGGAGGCTATGATAAAAATTTGGGAATATTTGGAGCAAGTTGCGACGTCAGATGTCCAAAACCCAGACATCACCACATGTTTTGAGACACATGCGGAGATGTCAGGGTTTTGGACATCCGATATCGCAACTTACTCCAAACATTCTCAAATTTTTATCGTAGCGTCCACATGCAATAATGTGACACCTCGACAAGTTTCGTGATTTTTGGACTTTGTTTGGATTTTATATAATTAAAAAACACTTCTACCGTACCTGGATGGTCCTATTTCGTGGACAAGACGTTTAAACTTTTGGGTGATTTTGTGGACACGGCCTCAAAATACACTCTTCAACATAAATATCATTTTTTAAATGGCTACGTTTTATAATTTTATGCACCTGCAGTTCAAATTTTGATTATGCGGAAAAATTCAAGTAAATGAAATAAATAAACGAAATATAACAAAATATTATAAAAAGGTCCTAAATTCGAACATGTGCTTGTAAACAATATTCTTGGGCTACAGAAAAATTTTGGATTCAAAACTAAAAAAAATTTAAGACTTTACCGACTGCCAGGCTGGGCAGTCGGCAAAGAGTTCCTTTGTCGACTGCCTGATACATGACAGTCGGCAAAGAAGTTTCCTTTGCTGACTGCCAGCTGCGGCAATCGGCAAAGAGGGCCGGCCCCGGGCCCAGCCCAGGCCACGTGTCACTTTGCCGACTGCTGGCGCGGCAGTTGGCAAAGAAGCTATCTTTGCCGACTGCCGTAAGTCAGGGCAGTCGGCAAAGCTTACGGCGACTGGCACCGTTTACGCCCGCCAAATTTTGCCGACTGCCCTGGCTCTGCCGACTGTTAGTCTCTTTCCGGCAATCGGCAAAAAGTCTTTGCCGACTGTGTTTCTTCGCCGACTGCCGTAAGCTTGGAAGTCGGCAAAGGAATTCTTTGCCGACGGCCCTTTGTTTGGCAGTCGGCAAAGTATGAAGCAGTCGGCTGTTTCCCATAGTGTTTGCTGTCACCAACGAGCCTCGATCAGTTTGAAGACGTTGCAGGAGGCCAGCCATCATGGCTAAGAGGGATAACTACATGGACAGCTCGTGCGGCTGCTCTAATGGAACCCCTAAAAGACTGGTGCAGGATTGTAGCAGTTATGTGCAGGCACATGCTAAGAAATAAGTCTAAATCATTTTATATATAACTAAACTGAATTAAGCATGTGCACATTATATATCTTTTGAAACATATGTGCACATTATATATACTAAACGGAGTTAAGTATGTGTACTGCAAATGGAATTATGATAAACATAGAAGGAAAAAATATTTAGTTCTGTGCACTTCCAGTTATTTCTTTTGCCCCATATGATGTTCCTAGTTCTTATTACTTGTGCTATTCATTTTGTTTCTTGTTATGTTTTCAAGTTATTATATTAATGGTACTTTCCTGAAAGTAGGAAAGTTCGCATTAGCACAAGAACTGAGTACACATACGCACCGTATCATGATGGCTACCAGTGGAGAAAATATGGACAAAAGATGATCCGGGGCAATTCCTACCCAAGGTATGTCTAATTAATCATTCAATCTTTTATCTTGCATTTTCTAACCAGTGGAGTTAATAGCTACAGACTCGTGTAATATGTTAATTATGTTGAAGTCCGACCATTCATTACTTAAGAACTACTACCTAGGCTAATTAGCACTGATGCTCATCGGCTGGAATAGAACTGATCCATATACAATCAGTTAAATCACACATGTTACAACCAGGCCATGGTCTTTGGGTCTTACAGAAGCTTCTTAATATATAGGGGATCCAATAAGAGCTTAAAAGTGACAGAGATATAAATGAAGATGTATCCCTTGCCTAAATTAACATAGCAAATACAAATAATGAAGCTCACTTACTGTAAATAGTGAACGTTTACGTTTCACCAAAAAAAGAAAAAAAGAAAAGAAAAACTGTTCACCTTATCAGTCTTGCTGTATTAGCTATAATACACGTGATTGATCTTGCTTGGTTAACTTATCTTCCCAAGCCTGAAAGCTGGCTTTCCGGTCACATAAACGTAGTTTAATGGCAAGTGTGTTTGGGAATACAATAAAAAAAAATCTGGTGCATGTACATTTTTTATTTATTAGGTTGCTATCTTCCCAGTAGCAGCCGGTTCCTCTCAGGCTGTAGCGTTTACCTTTATGTTGTCGTGTAGCTAAAAGTCACATGCCAGAATGGGAGTTTTTAAGAAGTGGAATAAACCCAAGGGGGGAAGAGGAAAGAGCAAGCACCATATGCTGAGGGAATCATTACACACTCTGCTTTTGTGCACTTTGTTTATTAGTGCAGAACACGAATTAGTTTCCTAATTAGCATGCAGAACCATGGATGAGGTATTTAATGCTTTCCAGAATCAACTTGCTTTTGTGCGAACCACGGTTCTGCTATTTATTTTCTTTTTTTTTTTGGCAATGATTGGTAATATAGTATTTTCTAAAAAGGATGATTGGCGATACATTTACGTACTAGTGGGTCCAACTTATGTGTTGATACAACATGAATGACCTGCTGTCTAGGACTAGCTAGGATTTTATACAGATGCATAATGTGAATGTAATATATTTTGAGAGAGAGTGTTATTAAACTGTAATGATCGAACCTATTCGTGGCTCGCAACCACTCCATATCCAACAGCTGCTTGTGTGTCACCCCCGGTCCCTCCTGAGCTTCTCTAGCTCGCTCTCATGGTTGCTGCCAGCGCATGCCAAAGTCAGCCGACAGGAGCTTGAGAAGAACAAATTCTGCAGAGTCTGGCTCCGGCGGCAGTTTAGGGATGCATGGATCTGTTGGGAGCCAGAGGTTTGATGATGATAGCCAGCAGCGGAGCAAGAATGCGAACCGGCCGCACAAGGATGAGAGTTGCGGTGCTATAGCTTCTCTTGCGGCAGCAGGAGGAGCGTGAACTCTAGAGGTCCAGAGCACAACCATATATACTGAAAACCTAATGGACCAAACTACTTAGCCCAACTGTTCAAGCAATGGCCCTTCCGGTTAGTCATCCAGAGGTCCCAATCAGAATGCTAAGTTTGATGGATCATCGTCATTTCACTTGGTGGTGGAATGATGAGGTACAAGGGGCTATTAGGTAGAAGAAAGAGTGTTTCAAGCGTCTCCACCAGGACAAGAGTGTAGCCAACATCGAAGGCTATAAAATAGCGAAGAGAGCTGCAAAGCGAGATGTAAACGTGGCAAAAGGTCGGGTATATGATGACCTTTATCAGCGTTTAGGCACAAAGGAAGGGGAGAAAGACATTTATAGGATGGACAGAATCCGCGAGAGGAAGACAAGGGACAACAACCAAATCAAATGCATCAAAGATAGAACAGAACGGCTTCTGATGAAGGATGAGGAGATCAAGGATAGATGAGAGAGCACTTTGACAAGTTGTTCAATGAGGAGAATGAGGGTCCTACCCTTGAGTTGGACGACTCCTTTGACGATACCAACAGACGCTTTATGAGGAGATTCCAGGAGACAGAGATCGGGGAATCTTTGAAGATGAAGGGAGGTAAAGCAATGGGCCCTGATGGTATCCCCATTGAGGTGTGGAAATGCCTAGGTGCCAAATTGATAGATTGGTTAACTAAGCTTTTTAACCTTATTTTTCGGTCCAACAAGATGCGTGAAGAATGGAGGAGAAGTATATTAGTACCGATCTTCAAGAACAAGGGAGATGTTTAAAGTTGTACCAACTATCGTGGGATCAAGCTGATGAGCCATACGATGAAGCTTTGGGAGAGGGTTATTGAGCATTGCCTAAGAAGAGAGACAAGTGTAACCCAAAACCAGTTTGGGTTTATGCCTGGTAGGTCGACCATGCAGGCGATCTTCTTAGTACGTCAACTGATGGAGAGATACAGGGAGCAGAAGGACTTGCACATGGTCTTTATTGACCTTGAGAAGGCATATGACAAATTTCCAAGAAATGTCATGCGGTGGGCCTTGGAAAAGCATAAAGTCCCAACTAAGTACATTACCCTCATCAAGGATATGTACGAGGATGTGGTGACGTGTGTTCGAACAAGTTATGGCGACACCGGTGACTTTTCAATTAAGATAGGACTACATCAAGGGTTAGCATTGAGCCCTTATCTATTTGCTTTGGTGATGGATGAGGTCACAAAAGACATACAAGAGGATATGCCTTGGTGTCTGCTCTTTGCTGATGATAGTAGAGGTTAATAGGACCAAACTAAGTAGGACCAAGACCGAGTACATGAGCCACACATTAGAGTCGAAAGGTTTCAAACTAAGTAGGACCAAGACCGAGTACATGAGCTGCGATTTCGGCACGACTAGGCGCGAGGAGGGAGACGTTAGTCTTGATGGACAAGTGGTGGCCAAGAAGGATACCTTTCGGTATCTAGGATCAATGCTACAAAAGGATGGAGATATTGATGAGGATGTTAGACATAGAATTTCTGCCGGTTGGTTGAAATGGCGTCAAGCTTCTGGTGTCCTCTGTGACAAAAGGGTGCCTCAGAAGCTAAAAGGTAAGTTCTATAGGACGGCGATTCGCCTAGCGATGTTATACAGTGTGGAATGTTGGCCTACAAAAAGGTGACATGTCTAACAACTGAGTGTAGCGGAGATGCGTATGTTACGTTGGGTTTGTGGGCACACTAGGAGAGATAGAGTCCGGAACAATGATATTCGGGATAGGATTGGGGTAGCACCAATTGAGGAGAAGTTGATTCAACATCAGTTGAGATGGTTTGGGCATGTTCAACGAAGGTCTACTGAGGCGCCGTTGCATAGTGGGGGTTCTAAAGCAGAACAAAAATGTAAAGAGCGGCAGAGGTCGGCCTAAACTGACTTAGGATGAGTCGGTTAAGAGAGACCTTAAGGAGTGGGATATCTCCAAGGATTTAGCTATAGATAGGAGCGCTTGGAGACTAGCCATCTACGTGCCTGAACCATGACTTTTATGTGTTACTCTATGACCGGTTTCTTTCGGGTTTCATCTCTAGCCTACCCCAACTTACTTAGGAAAAAAGGCTATGATGATGATGACGACGACACAGGATTGTGCAAATAATCCTATAGATAGATGGCAAAAGTTGCACAGCTGTCTTTATGGACTTCCACACTTTGCATTTCTGCCAAAGACTTAGAAAACCATTGGAATCCATAGGAATACAGTGCTATAAAGAAACCTTACGCCCACAGAAACGGTACTAAAATAGAAATGGGATACTTTGGAGTGGAGCAGATTCTGGCAGCAAGCTAAGGGGGGCACATTTCATATCTGGCAAGTAGCAAAAGACCAAGATTAGCATATGGACGCATCCTTTTTGTAATAAAAATTTTAAGCAGTAACTAGTAGCATAGAATGCATAGATCAGCATCGAACGCACAGATCAGCATATGTATGAGTAGTGGCGTACAAACTATTTTTGCAAATGTTACAATGGAATTTTCTTTTGTCAAATTTATTGATTTACTAGTCGATTCTAGATTTAACCAGCAGCTACCATTTTTTCTTATTTTAAAGCACATATAGGAAAATATTACTTCCTATGTCTTTCTTATAAACTCGCTCTATTCCATATGATAACTCATTCTGACTTTTCTAGGTGCATAGCTTTTTCTAAGCATCTAGATATATATTATGTTTAGATACATAGTAAAAACTACGTGTCCAAAAAAGTCATAACAACTTATTATTTGGAACAGAGGAAGTATCATATTAGAGGTAGTAGTGCACTATCATTATCAGTAATTATAGGTGATGTTAGATCCTCTAGTGTCTAGTGTATGCATGTGATATCCAGTACTTGGGGAAACTCCCGGCATTGGGGTATGATATCCAGAGCATCCCTGCATTGGAATCCTCCATTGGAGTTTGGAGTTAATAATGCATGTCGGCATGATTAACTATTCTAAGCCAGGTGGACAATGCCACGTGTTGTCATGTGTCAAGTTTTTGGCTTTTACATGCATGTTGGCGGCCTCTTTTGTGAGCATTTTCCCTAGGGCATGGAAAAGTGAACTCTAAACAACTCTTGATGTCTACGCATGCGGGTGCTACTATAGGTGCACATACCATCAGGATCATGGCTGCCCAGCAACCAAGCATGTGGAGCAAACCAATTCCCGGGATCCACCATTGTTCCGGATAATCTGCACAAATGAGCACACATGTTGCAGCACCCATGTCTCAGATTACATGGTTTCATCTATACACATCTAGCAGATCGCCGATGCTTCTTTGAGAAAGGTAGAAGTGGTGTTGGGACCGAGTCTCAGCAGGTTAGAGTGAAGGTAGAACGGGAGGCCCAAACGGTCCTCCTCTCTCTATATTAAATATAAAAATTATAAGTGGGCCTGATAGCAGGGGGTCCTGTAGCTATCAATGAACCATCATCCCCTCATTACATAGGGGGTATGGCCATTTATAGTGGCTCTCAAGCTCAGGATTGAAAGTACAAGCGCGCCCCCAACAGGAGTTTCGAAACCCTAGACACTGAATCTATTACACATGGACCCCTCAAGGGCAAGCTTGTCTGTTACTTTGTCACCACAACACATGGGCCACGGCCCATCACCACCCTCGAGAGGCCCAACATGTCTGCTTGTTGATAATCAGCCTCAGCTCGGCCCATCACATCACCCCGCTGTCTCCGTCTTCAATCGTCATCGCTTCCGCATAGGACCTCCGCGGAGGTCGGTGGCTAGTTCGACCGACCTCCGCGAACATGGGAGGCGGCACCGCCAGACCTCTGCTGCAGACAGTCTCCATGGTTCCTCGAGGTAGCTCCTCGGCGAAAGTCCCACCTCTGGAGGCGTCTCCTCTGGATCCTGCGCACATAGTCATGATAGGAATGTGGGTTTTGTGGGTTAGACTCCAAGCGGAGGTATCAAGCCTCTTCGGCCCTAGGGCGCATCCCCAACATTCCCCCCTTGAGGGTTAGGTCCAGCGGAGGCGGGTCTAGCCATCAATACGCCTCTGGTCACGGAGGCTATTCTTACCTTCGCTTTCCCCTTGGCCTATTGAACGTTGGACTGGAGGTTTTGCATTTTTACCGTTGTCCAGTTCATCTTAGTCGTTGATTTTAAATCGGCTCGTTCCCTGCCCTTTAATTCACGGATCATCATGACCGTTGGGCTGAGAATGCGAAGCGCCACTCCGCTGCCTATATAAGAGGGGTGGCCGGTGAAAATGACCCGTACTCCCCTTCACTTGCCATCACGTAGTTTGCTGTGCTATTTGCCGTCTCCGCCGTAGTTCTGCCTTGGCATCCTGCCATCGTGGCACCTGAATGCCCGCACTGCGCACATCATCGTCCGTTCTTTGGCCCCTATTCCTGTTTCCAGGGTGTCGGAGTCGGAGGCTTCATAGATCTTTAGGAGCAGTGCATGCTGGCTGCCGCGGAGGCTAAAGATCTCAAAGAGTCCTTGTCGGATGTCGAAGCTTCTCCAAGTGAATTGATGGCTCCGAAGGTTGCTGTGGCTGCTACGGAGGTGTCCTATGAGTTTGGTCATAGCCGAATGATGCAGAGTATGATTTCAGATCTTGAGGCAAAGGGATTTTTTCCTGCTGGTTCAGGGCGACCTCCGCGTGGAGAGACCATGCCAAGACCTGAAAGAATGAGGCTGTCATCTTTCAGGATTTCTTTTCTTGCGGCCTCTGCTTCCCTTCAACCAATTTCCTTTGGTATGTTCTTGAATGGTTCGAGGTTCAGTTGCATCACCTTACTCCCCATGCTTTCTTGAACATGAGCAAATTTCTCTGGGCCATCGAATCTTACGGAGGTGGGCTTAGCATGAATACCTTCGTAGAGTACTATGAGCTGCAAAAGCAACCGCACCATGTAGGTACTAAGGTAGCCCAGTTTGCATCATGTAGCTTCATGGCTAAGAGAAAATCGAGCAAGGGCAAGGAAAAAATTGCAATCTCTTGGTGTCAGAGGGGAAAGTATGAGCCTGCTGATTGGCTTGATTTCTGGTTTTACGTCCGGACCCCTAGTGTTACTCTCCCAGACGAAGATGGTAGGAGCATCACTCAGTTTCCTTTTGCCTCCGTGATGACTCCGATGAATCCTTTGACTAGTGTGAAGCCTCGTTCTATTGATTCTGATAAGCGGAGGTCTTTCATAGAAGCATTCAATGCAGCCTGCCTTTACTCTGGTGGGAGGGATCTGGTTGAGGAGATGATAGCCTCCGATTACTGGCCCCTGCTTGGTGGTTCAGGGCAGAAGAAATTTACTATAGAAAAGCTGGATCTGCCCGTGTTTGGAGCTGCCGACGGCATCCCTTGCCCACATTTTGGGCTTTGCCTTCCGGATGGTCAGAGCAAGGAGGAGTTTGTCCGACTGACCTAAGAAAAAGATGTTGAGATTCTCGAAGAAGTTTCTGAGAGGGAGTATCTTGCCCGGAGGTCGGAGGCTGGTATCATGCCTCGCCTTAATAGGGTTTTTGAGGAGCTCGGTGTGCATTACTATGAGCGTGAGGTCCCTGCAAAATAAAGAGGAAGGTTGACAAGAAAAGGTTACTTGGTGCTGCTGCTGTTGCTAGTGCTGCTGCCGCTACTAAGGTTGCCGAGGTGAGGAAAAGGTAGGGTAGTGCTTTGACCCGAGGAGTGCTGAAGAAGCAGAAAGAAGCCTTCGCGGAAACTGCGAAGGCCGAAGATGTTTCTGAGACTTTGTACGATGAAGAGGGAAACTCCGGTATGGATCTGGAAATGACGGAGGCTGACATCCCGATGTCGCATGATAAGGAGGGTCCGCCTCGGCAGTCTCCGCCAGCCTCTCCTGTCCTTGCGGGTGACGCCTCCGGCTCTTCACTTCGGTCTGTTTTGCCAGTTGCTGCACCTATGCTTCTGCCAGAGGAGACTGTTTTGTTAGAGGTCGCTGTGAGGCCTTTTGCTAGCGCTTACGTTGATGATAGCTCTGGCAATGAGTCAGAGGAAGTGGTGGCTAAACCTGACAGTGTAGGAAAGCTTGCTAGGGATGCGGTGGTCATTGTCGATGGCAAGGAGAAACTCGTGGAAGTTGAAGAGCATGAAACGGGGGACGTGATCGTGGAACAGGATTCTTATACTTCGAGTCAAGGTGAGGTTCTTACACGGCGTATGGTTTACCTAGATTTTCTTACTCTAAAAGGTATCCTATGGTAGGGCTTCAGAGGGGGAGGTATCTTTACTCGGTGAGCCCGTACATGGTATTTATGAATCTTAGGACTGTTTAATCGGTCGCTTGACTTGTCTCATTTTGCTTATTTTGCTTAGCTCGCAATGCGGCAGAGGTAGCACAGATGGTACCTCCGGCGGCGTCGACACCAGCTGCTCCTGAGGCCGTCATTGCCCCATCCCCACCTCCGCCAAGCTCTAGTGTTCCTGGGACGGCTTCGACTGATGCCAGCGCTGATGAAGATAAACGCTTTCTGCTTGGCTGGGCCGATGGTATTGGCCAGATGACGGAGGTGATGGGTGCTGACTTAACTCGGTGTCTCGTGCAGCTGCCCCATGATGTTCTGATGTGAGCCCAAGTTGATCATCATGTCATCGTGAGTTGTTTCGTGGTGTATTCTTTTTGACCTGTTGTTTGCCTAGCTTATCTTGTTGGTAGTAATTTTTTACTGTTCTTTCAAAGTCATGCTATGTCATTAGTTGTCCAGTCTAGTAGTCATTTCGAGCTTGAGAGGAAGGACAAGGCCATTCAAGCGTTAAAGGCGGAGGTTGAGTCCCAGGCTAGTGAGAAGGAGGAATTGCTGCAGTAGGTGTCTGAGCTGAAGAAGCAATTGAGTAGCCTTGAGACAAGGTCCGCTGATTTGGAGCAATCCCTTGATGATGCTCAGAAGTCTGTGGATCTTGCAGCTCAGCGAGCGGCTAAGGCCAATGAGACATCCGAGAACCTTCGCAAGGAGCTGGACAGTGAGCGTCAATCAATTGAAGCTTTGAAGATGATGGTCAGGAATCTTGAGTCAGAGATGGGTGCCCTGAGGTCAATCGGGTTGGAGGTTGCGGAGTCTTATGTCTCTGCCCTTCGTGCCTTTGGTGGCGTTGCTACTCCAGTTAATCCTGAGGCTACTACCTCCGAAATATTTTCCTGGATCAAGGCGAACCTGAAAAAGCTTAATGAGTTTATGACCGGAGTATCTGATTTTAGCACGAAGACCTCCGCCACCTATCTGTGCAAGCTCTTTGTGTCCAAGGACATTGCCCAAATTGGAAACTTTGATTGCCCTAAGCTAGAAGATCCCACTAAAGTTGGCAGAACAGATCATTTTGTTAAGACCACCGTGCGCAGCTTTATGAAAAAGTTCTAGTCCAAGTTTGGCCAGTCAGAGACCATTGCTATGGCCAATGTTACTCGTGAAATGGTATGTATGGCTTGCTTTTCGTGTCTTATTTTGTTGTAAGAGCTGTATTGGCGATTTCTCTCTCTTAATTTCTGTCTTTTTCAGCAACTGAAGTATGGCAAGCGCAGCGATCATGTGCCGAATTCTTCTGGCGGCACTTCTGCACGGACCCGGGGATCTGCCGATGCTGGTGCCTCCGCCGCCCAAGTTCCCCCTGCCACTGCTGGTACTGATTCCATGGCGGAGCTAGCGGTAGCATCTCCGGGAGCTTGAATGGGGCCTCAGGACTTGACTGCTGCCGAGGAGGTGTAGAAATTCGTCTTCATTTGTGGTTGTATATGTTTTGTCTTTTGCTGACCTGGTGCCATTGTGCATATGTAAAGAACAATTTAGGTCTTGGTTTTGTAAAATATTAATGGCCAAATCATCCTGCGCAGGTCTACAGTTTGGGGTCTGTGCAGGAGGTCGAGCCTATTACCTTTATGCGCACGTTAGCGGCGAGCTGTGGACTTATTGGAAGTCGGTGTTTCCTAGGCTCTCGGTGGACGACATGTTTGATTTCATTCTTAGTGACTTGGATGATGCACACCCTAGTTTTATTCGTTCTCTTGCATGGCGTGGTCCATCTAGACCTTTGTAATTATCTTTGTTTGCGCGGAGGCTGAGTGTTGTGATGGTCATGTCATTTGCGAGGTTTTTTATTTCGACCTCCACTGTGCTGCGAAGGCCTGCTTTAATTAGTCAGAGGCCTTCATGCCCTATTGCAGGTGTTACCTTCGGAGGTGATTTCTGTTTTCCTCCTCGGAGGTTGTAACCACTTTGAAACACATTTGTGTATTAATAACTTTATTGTTAGCATACAGCGGATATTACAACCGTTGTTTCTCTTTGACTTGTGCTGGCGTCGATTTTGCCGTGTTCGACTTTGTGGTCTTCAGCTATGTCTCTGTGCGTCCCGATGCTTATTCTGCGGAGGTAAACTGTGGTTGATTTCAGCGGAGACGGGAGGACGTTACGAGTTTTTACGTGGTATCCCCCCTTGTCTCTGCTCAGACGATGATCCTGACTTGCTTGCTCTGTTGGCTTCCTTCTTTGGCGTTGTATTGGAGACCAGAATTGTCTCTGGAACGTTTCTTTTGCCAACCTCATTACGGATTCTTGTGCGGTATCTCGTTATTTTTGGTCATCCGTATGCGGATGTCTGCCTCCATCTCCCTCAAGCAGGTTTTGGTTATGTGGAGTTGGTTGTGGTTGGCCCTTTCCTAATGCTCATGCATGCAGACGTTGAGCTCTACTTCTTTTATAGTACCCCATGTGTACTTTGCGTAGCCTTGGTATTTATTTGCTTAGCACCATCGCTTACAGAGGCTAGTTAACATAGGTACTAGTTTGGTACTTGTTTTCTTTAATGAAAGGTAGCTGTAGCTAGTTTAATGATGCTTTGGAGGTCCTTATAAAAGGATCTATTCCCCCTTGATCATTTGGGCTACTTTGTTGTGTACATTATACTGATGGTGCTTACTAGGAGTTTTTTTGTGTTGGTACTGTGTAAGGACTCATAATGGAACAGCCTCAGAGATGGCGGCTGGCTATGTTCTTATTTAGCATTGCTGATGTAAGGATTTTGGATGCGGCAGTTGCTTGTGAATGGAAGGTGCAAAGTGGTGTGCTGACAGATGGTTGTGGGGTTTGCTACGTGCAAGCTGGTGTTGAAGGCTCACCTCCTTCTCTTCGTACCGAGCGCCTGCTGGACTTGATTCAACTGGCTGTGTTTACCTCTGGACCACTTTCATGTCTTGTGGTAGTAGGTTAACTGGGTAGAGTGACTAGATGCCTCGACCCAGAGGTTGTGCATTTTGGTCTAGCAGTTAGATACATGCATTTTGCACATTGTTTCTGTTATGAGCAAGGCGCAATGTGCCCTGACTGTTGTAAGCATAAAGTCGAATAAATAAACTTGTTTTACATATTGCCTCCGTTTCGGAATGTGAAGTATCTGTTTCTTGTGATTGTATTATTTTTGGAAGGTGTATGACGCGGAGGTTGCTCGATTCCGTGAAGTTGTACCTGCGTGAGTGTTACCTCCGCTTGTTTTAATATTGCATTCCGGAGGTTGTTTTTGGTGATTGTAATGTTACCCGCTTTTTGAGCTACTGGTGCCTGAGCTGGTTGACAGGTCTTTTTTCAGTTTGCTTCGCAGCTTATGGTTGCGATTGCCTGCCTCAATTCCTGAGTTGCCAGGGCTTTTTTGAGGTTTTTTGGCTTTTTGCAGAGGTTGCTCCATGAACCACCGGTGCCTGAGTTGATTCAGGTGTTTTCCCAATTGGCTTTGCAACTTACGGCTGTGATTGCCTGCCTCGTGGCTGATAGGACAGGACTTTTTTCGAGGGCTTTTGGTATTTAGCGGAGGCTGCTCCATGCCTTCCCATTTCTTTCACTTTGCAACTTTGGTTGCAATTTCCTGCCTTGATGCCTGATACGACAGGGCTTTGTCGAGGTCTTTTGGCATTTAGCGGAGGCTAGTTTATGCCTTCTCATTGGTTCACAACCTGTGGTTGCTATTGCCTGCCCCGATGCCTGATATGACATGGCTTTTTGAGGTCTTTTGGCATTTAGCGGAGGTCGCTTCATGCCTTTTCATTTTTCTTGATGGTGGCATGAAGTGACCTTGTAAATCATGAATAGTTGTCGAATATTGCAGCCGCGTTGCTGGCTGCTTTCAACTATTTTTGTGTATCACTTTTTGAGGTCCTCTTTATACATTCAGAGGTTAATTACATACGGTCTTGCCTCATTAAAAACCTCACCTCTGATTTGGAGCCCCTTTTGTGAGGAAAAGAGTGCAAGCCATTTTTGCTGGAAAAAATAAATTGCAGGAATTTAAATCTAGGGACCTCCGCTTATAATCTACGGAGTCCTTACATTTTATGTGTAGTATTTTCGGAGGCTATCGATGTTCCAGGAGTGGGTTGACGTTCTTCCTTCTGTGTCTTGCAGATAGAATGACCCTTTCCTTGCTCCTTGCTTGGCTATGAATGGTCCTTCCCATTTTGGCTGTAGCTTTCCAATGTTTTGGGCGTTTGGCCTCCGCCTCATTACCCAGTCGCCATCTTTGATGTCTTTAGTGACCACTTTTCCATCCCTCCATTTCTTGGTTTGGTCTTGGTATTTCTCGATGTTGTCAATTGCCTCTAGCCTGTATGCTTCGGTCATCTCCTTGGTGTACTCTTCATCCTTTGCAAGGTTTTGTTTTATTGTGCAGAGGCTCTGGTATTTGATCTCCTCTGGCATCATTGCTTCCTCTCCATACAATAGCTTGAATGGAGTAACCGATGGCTCTTGATACGTTTGTGTTCTGAGACCACACAACCTTCGGCAGCTCTTCTACCCATTTGCTCTTTTTGTGATCTAGCAATGTCTTAGAGATTACTGAGAATATGATCCTATTTGACCTTTCCACAGCTCCGTTACTCTCTGGGTGGTAGACTGAAGCGAAGGCTACTTGTGTGCCAATGCTATTGCAGAATTCTTTGAACTTTTCTAAATTGAATTGCTTTCCATTGTCAACTGTGAGCATTCTTGGAACCCCGAATCTGCAAATTATATTTTGCCAGAAGAATTTTTTGACTGTTTTGAAGGTGATTGTTGCGAGCGGTTTGGCTTCTATCCATCTTGTGAAGTATTCTACTGCTACCACTACATATTTGCTTCCACCCTGAGCTAGAGGTAATGGGCCTATGAGGTCCATCCCCCATCGCTGAAGCGGCTAGACCGGAGGTATTAGCTATGTTTGCGCTCCCGGGGATGCCTGGTGTGGTGCAAAACTTTGGCATGCTTTGCAAGTTCTTACTATATGCAATGCTTCCTTGATATGCATTGGCCAGTAGAACCCTTGCCTAATTGCCTTCACTGAAAGTGCTCTGGGGCCAATGTGTGATCCACATGTTCCCGAGTCGATATCTTGTAAGAGGTCTCTGCCTTCTGATTCTATGATACACTTGAGCAATGGTTGGACTATTCCTTTCTTGTATACAACTCCGTCTATTATCGTGTAATTCCTTGCCCGTACGGCCAGCCTTGATGCAACTGTTTCATCCAATGTCACATGGACTCCATTGATAAAATCAATTATAGGTTTCCTCCAGTCCTATGTATCTACTAGGAGTACCTCCGCAAATGCTTTTGTTGTTTTTGCGGTAGTTGGTAATGTCAATTCTTGGTAGAAGGTTCCTTCGGGTACCTCCATTTGATTTGCTGCTGCTTTGGCTAACTCATCTACCTCCGAGTTGTCCCCCCTTGGGATGTGCTTTAGGGTAAAGCCTTGGAATCTATTTTCCATACCCCTAATTACTTCTAGGTATACAGCCAATTCTGGGTTCCTTGCGATATAGTCTTTCTCGACTTGTCCTGTTACTATCTTTGAATCAGTTCTGACCATGATGTATTTTGCACCAATTGCCTTGGCCTTGCTGAGCCCTAGGATCATTGCTTCGTACTTGGCTACGTTGTTGGTTCCTTTGAAGCACAGTCTTGCTGCATATTTTGTTTTGATGCCCGATGGTGATATTAATATCGTGGAGGCTCCTGCACCTTGAATGCCCCACGTGCCATCTGTGTACAGTGTCCATATTGAAGCCTCCGCTTTGTCTTCTACATGCTGCAGAGATGTCCATTCTGCCAAAAAATCTGCTAGCACTTATGACTTGACTGCTGTTCTTGAGATAAACTTGATGCTAAACTAGGATATTTCTGTTGTCCATTTACCGATTCTGCCTGATGCTTCCTTGTTGCCTAGGATATTGGCTAGTGGTTGTGCTGTTGGTACCAGGATTTCATGCTCTTGAAAATAGTGTTTGAGCTTCCTTGATGTTGTTACTATTTCATATGCTATTTTTTCGATCTCTGAATAATTCAGTTTTGCTCCTTGCAGCACTTCTGATACATAGTACATTGGGTGTTGTACGCTTTTGTTGTCAACTTCCTTTTCTTGAACTGGCACTGCGCCAATTGCTCCTGCGGAGGCTGCAACGTATAGTAGCAAGGTTGCCTCCGCATCTGGTGCTATGACCATAAGGTCTTTTGTTACATTGTTTTTGAGCTGCTGGAATGCCTCCGATTGCTCTTTACCCCATTCAAATTTGTCCGAGACCTTGAGTGTTCTGAAGAATGGTAGACTTTGTTTTGCTGATTTTGAGATGAATCTGCTGAGTGCTGCTATTCTGCCTGTTAGTCACTGTACTTCTTTCTTGTTTTCTAGTTCTCTCATTGTTAATACTGCTTTTGTTTTGTCTGGGTTTGCTCTTAGCCCTTCTGGACCGACAATGTACCCGAGCATCATTCCCCTACTTACTCCGTAGATACACTATTCTGGGTTCAGTTTTAGTCCTGCTTCTCTGAGACTAGTGAAAGTTTCTCGGAGGTCGTCCAAATGATCTCCGGTCTGCTTGCTGACTACTGCTAGATCATCAACATAGGCTATAATGTTTCTCCAGAGTTGAGCTTGCAATACAGTTTGAATCATTCTTGAGAACGTTGATCCTGCGTTTTTTAGACCCTCCGGCATTCTAACAAAACAGTAGGTGCCGAAGGGGGTTGGGAAGCTTGTTTTCTCTTTATCTTCCTTTCTTAGCCATATCTGGTGGTATCCTGAGAAACAATCTAACAAAGAGAAGCGCTTGCATCCTGCTGCCTTATCAACTGATGCATCTATCCTGGGTAATGGGAAAGGATCTTTTTTGCAGGCCTTATTGAGGTCTATGAAGTCTATGCATATTCTCATTTTGCCGTTCTTTTTTGGCACTAAGACAACATTTGCTAGCCAATCTGAGTACTTGACTTCTCTGATGACCTTGGCGTCTAATAATCTTTGCACCTCCGCCTTCGCCATAATTATACGTTCATCAGACATCTTCCTGATCTATTTTTGCTTCTTGGGTCTGACATTTGGGTTGAGGTCAAGGGTGTGTTCAATCACATCCCAACTGATTCCTTGCAGATCTGATGCTAACCATGCAAACACGTCCTTGTTTTTTGCTAGCAGCTCTAACAAGTCTTGTCTTTCTTCCTCTGATAGATTGGCACCTATAGTCACTTTCCTATTAGGGACTGCTTCTTCCAATGGTAATGTTATTGTGTTCTCTTGGTCTGCCATGTTGGTTTTTCCTGGAGGCATGTCCGGAGGGTCCTGTGCTTCTACAGTATTGATGTTTCTATGTGTTTTGTAGATTGCTCTCTCTATGTTTCTTGCTTCTTTTTGACTACCCCACACTGTGATGATTCCATGCAATGCTGGCATCTTCATGCAGAGGTAGCCCATGTGTATTGCGACATTGAATTTGTTTATGAATCCTCTTCCCAGTATCGCATTGTACTGGTAGTAGATGTTGACCACGTCAAAGGTGATGTACTCTGTTCTTGCACAGTTTCCATCTTTGAATGATACTGGTAGTGATATCTTGCCTAGTGCGTTGATCTTTTTCCCACCGAATCCAATTAGTGGGGTGTCCGATGGTAGCTGGCTTCTGCTTAGCTTCATTTGGTCAAACACATTGGCGAAGATGATATCTGCTAAACTCCCGGAGTCAACAAGTATCCTGCTTACCACCCAGGCTGCTACATTTGCCTTTATAACCATGGCATCTGCATGCGGATAGCTTTCAACTTGGAGGTCTTGTTCTGTAAATTCTATTGGCATCTTGGACCATTCTGTTGATCTGTAGACATCCTGAACTGCCACATTGTTTACCAATTGGAGGTGGTCCTTCTTTTGTTTTTTGGTTTCGAACTCCAATGTTGAGCCTCCGGCTATAGGTAGTATCATGCCAATGGTTGGTAGCGCTGAATGCGGGTTTAGCTGGTTCTCTGCCGGAGGCTCAGCCTTCGTAGTTGTTGTTGTGGTTAAAGCATACTGCGGAGGTGCTGGTAATGCCTCATACTGCCTCTGTTGTGCTGCCAGAGGCGTCTGCATATGTGTTGATTCAATGAGTGCTATGTGCAGAGGTCTTGGGTCGATATAAGTTAGACCATTTTCTGCTCTGTTTGGGTGGTAAGCCTGGTTCTGGGCTGTTTGCTGATAAACTAGTCTCTAGGCTGGCAATGATGTCGGATAGTACTATTGAGCCAGGTTGTGGTGTGACAGTGGTGCTGGACCGTATCCTAGAAAACTTGGGTTGTATTGCTGATGGAGTTGCAAACCGTGAGTGTGATTTACTTCTCTGCTACGTTGCTGCTGGGGCTGTAGCTGTGATTGTTTGCTTTTCATTCTGTCAAGTGTTTCTTGGGCCTCTAGGCAATCCCTGTGATGTACCATTTGTCCTCCCCGTGGAAGAGGCAGTATTACTTTCTTGGTTTGTGGTTCCTGCTCCAATTCTTAGACTTGTTTTTGTTGTGGCCCTGTCCTCCTTGATTTCTCTGCTGGTAATGGATTCTTTCTTGTCTTGAGCATTCGGAGGCTAGCTACTTTGCAAATTGAAGACTTACTTCTGGTGGTTTTGGTATTGTTGCCTTTGCTGGTTCCTGCTGTGTCTTCTACTGCCACTATTTGAGTACTGTTTCCTTTGATCGTCTGCTTCCTCCAATCTTTTGTGGAGGTCATTGTTAGACCTGTAGTATTTTTTGAACTCCTCATGCAGCTGAGCCATTGTGGCTGGCTTCTTTCTTGCTAAGTGACTGGCGAATGGGCCGATCCTGAGTCTTTTGATTGCTGCTTCTATGGCCACTCCATCAGGGACATCTGGTGCTTTAGCCTAGAGGTGTAGGAATATCTAATAATAGTCTCTGAGGGGTTCGCCCTTGAGGTGCTTGTTGCTGAACAGGTCTGATGATGTTAGCGACTCTCTTGTGTAAGCTTTAAAGTTTGCCAATATCTGGTCTTGTAGGTTCTCCCATGAATATACCATGCTTGGTTTCAACATTGAGTACCATGCTAGTGCATCTCCTTCTGCTACAATCACGAATGACTTGGCCATTACGTGATTATTGCCTCCAGCGGAGGCTACTGCAGCTTCAAAACTTATTATAAACTGCCTCGAATCTAAATTGCCATTGAATCTTGGCAGAGATACAGGTTTGTAGCTCAGAGGCCATGGTGAGCTTTGTAGGCCTTCGGACAGTGGTGATTTTGGGTCAAAGACTTAACGGTGTGGGTAGGCTTGGAACTATGGTGTGTGCAGGCTGCGCGTTCACAGTTGGGGGTCGACTTGCCATGACTGGTTGAGCGACCTCTACTGGACCTGCTACCGGAGGTTGCATGCTCTGTATTTCTGCTTGCAGAATGGCCATTTGTTGCCTTATCTCGTCCGCTTGACGCGATGATTGTATTGTTCTTTCGGTAGCGGCTTGCTGTGCCCTTAACCTGTCTTTTTCGGCCTCCATGTGCCGCATCTCTGCTCTTAGCCTGTTTATTTCATCTTATTGGTTCTGGTCAGGCTGGGGTTGTTCTATGGGATTCCCCCCTGCGGCGTTGTTCTCATCGTCACCTCCGCCTACCGGTGTGGAGGCGTAGGTGCTTCGGGCATTTCTTCTTGGCCTCTCGCGAGGAGAGGGTTTTGGTACCTCTGCCTCAGCGGCGGTACGTCTCCTCGCGGTGGTCTTTTTTCTAGGTGTCATGTGCGGGTTTTATCTCCGGCCAGACACAAGCGGTGGACGCCAACTGTTGGGACCGAGTCCCAGCAGGTCAGAGTGAAGGTAGAACAGGAGGCCCAAACGGTCCTCTCTCTATATTAAATATGGAAATTACAATGTGGGCCCGATAGCAGAGGGTCCTGTAGCTATCAATGAACCATCATCCCCTCATTACATAGGGGGCATGGCCATTTATATTGGCTCCCCAGCTCAGGATTGAAAGTACAAGCGCGCCCCCAACGGGAGTTTCGAAACCCTAGACACTGAATCTATTACACGTGGGCCTCTCAAGGGCAAGCTTGTCTGTTACTTTGTCGCCACAACACATGGACCATGGCCCATCACCGCCCTCGAGAGGCCCAACATGTCCGCTTGTTGATAATCAGCCTCAGCTCGGCCCATCACATCACCCCGCTGTCTCTGTCTTCAGTCGTCAGCGCTTCCACATAGGACCTTCGAGGAGGTCGGTGGCTAGTTCGACCGACCTCCGTGAACATGGGAGGCGGCGCCGCCGGACCTCCACTGTAGACAGTCTCCATGGTTCCTCGAGGGAGCTCCTCGGCGGAGGTCCCACCTCCGGAGGCATCTTCTCTGGATCCTGCGCACACAATCATGATAGGAATGTGGGTTTTGTGGGTTAGACTCCAAGCGGAGGTATCAAGCCTCTCCGGCCCTGAGGCGCATCCCCAACAAGTAGAAATACCTTGCTCACGGCCATCAGTGGATGTGATGTTGCGACATCAGATGGTGGGCATGCAGCTGTTCAAGAGGACACACCTACTCAGATGTCCAGAAGCAGCAATGAAGTTGGCCCTTCGATTTCACCTGTACTGTTGCCGGCATCTGATAGCCTGAAAACAGACTTCATTGAGCAACTGGAGCCCCAGTGGTTCGAGCCTTTGGATTTGGGTTGGTTCATAGAATAAGCAGGCTGGTTGATATATCATCTATCTAAACAGCAAACACATCTACCCATAACCATCCTTCGGCGCTTAGGACATGCACTGTCATAAAATATGTACTATGTTTACTATATCTCTCTCTTAATGTATATGCTTTCGTTTGAAGTCATGCATATTTACTGATCTAGTGTATCTTTATTTTTGTGAAGTAACATGTAATGTATTAGCAGCTAGCAGGTTTGCACATTGTGTACCGATAAAGGTGAGCACGTCACGGGAAAAAAATTAGGGCGTGTTTGCTTTTTTCACTAAAGCAACGGTTGTTGCTAAAGCTGCTGCTGTAGGCATACTCTGACGAACTACTGTGTGCAGCTGATTCAAACAGGCCATTAGTTAGTAAATGTTGCTTCTCAATAAAGAATCTGTAAATACCCACTAGAAGATAGTACTCCAGGAACCTTCTGTTTTTTCTGTTGATTTCTAAAAGCTGATTTTGGATTGTTGATTTTGAATAGCTGGAATTTTACAAGCTGAGGTTGGCAGTTTTTCTTGTGTAATGTTTGTAGTGACAATATTCCTGAGTCCAGTTTTAAAAAAAAGCTATTCCTGAGTGTCTATATTGTTTCCTAAGATTTTAGCTATCCGTTTCTATTATTGTTCCCAAACTCTTTTTTCACAATAATTAAGTTAATAAGGTGTGTGCGTACTTGTACGTCGTGACCAGATGCATATTCTTCTCGTAGCTGGTTCAGAAACATGACACAAATAAAAGGTATGCAAAATATATGTAAAAAGGATGCATTAAAAAAACAAGTTTCGATAGCCAAATCATATCTTGCATGACATCAAGGATAGCAACAAGCCTCACAATAACCAAACAAAGAATCAGCAATATATCATGAAAGGTATCAATGTCCCCATCTTCTAATTCATTGCCTTATTTTTTTTTTTTTTGACATAGCAAGTTGCTTGACCGACGATTGCATTTTAGCTTTCTTTTCATATTGGTGATGACTATCTATATACAGAGCACTGTCATGAGGATCATTTGGTCAAATTGCAAAGGTATGATTGCAAATGGTTCCTCTTTAGCAATATCTCCTTTTCATCTTCAGTATGCCAAATATATTAACATCTAAAATATGTCAATAACACAATGCATTATCAAAATATAATTTATTGAGTATCAGAATAATTTGAGGTGGACGCGAGTACCAGGCACGAAGAGGGTATCTCGTTGCCAGGAGATGAGCGTGATGCGGGAGCAGGTGCAGCGCCGCACACTCGGCCTGTCCCGTGGTTAGCGGGCAAAAGACGGCCATCGCGCGCCGGGTAGCGACAAACGATGTTCCAGCTGGCGCCGGCGCTCCGATCATATCAGGCCAACGTGTGGGCGGCGCTGGGACACGTAGCTGGACGACTCGCCAGGCCACCACGGCGCACTGGCGGCCACCACAATTCACAGCCAACCATGGTGGCATCTCCCCGAATGGCCGCTAGATCCGCGTCCTCTCAACCTGGGGTTGGGGCCGTGTGGACCTCGACCAGTGCGTTATCAGATCTCGACTAGATTAGGAGAAATCCACTTTCTCCGGGAGGCAAATGCAGAAGAAACTTGTTTATGGTTGGTGTGGTGGCCACTGGCAATTTTCTGAAGGAGGGCTGGACCTGCTCCTAAAACCACGTGCGAATTCCTTCGGTCTCAGATGCATAGGGAAGCAAATGCTCTGTCACGATCAGCTGAAGAGCGTTGTTTAATCGTCATCGACATCGACATCCAGCTTTGTTTAGATGTTTATCTTGCCACTTGCATTATTTTAAGTCTTCTGTCATCTCTCATTTCAACCCCGAGCCGATAACCTATGCTAGTGACGAGATTAGACCAGTGATTAGATCCATATAAGAGATGCTTTGTCCCCGTCACCATGTCCCCAACCTTTTGGCTGCATCTCAGGTTCTCCGCCAACCGAAGGGGAAGAGAAGGAACAGCTCCGCCTGGAATTCGCGCCCAACAATTGTTGGAGGGGGAACTGAAGGCTGAAGTGATTTATGTGTGAGCGGCGTTCGGAGGTGAAGCTTGATGACGCTAGCACTGGTGTTGAAGGAGATGAAACTCGACGACATTGGCACCAGCCTCGACAGAGCGAAGCGGCGAGATGGGAGGTGCAAATGGAGGCAGACGGCAGGGCGGTGCACTAGCGCTGAGGCACAACGCACAAGTGAGGGAGGCGGCATGGAGATATATTGAATGTAGAAAAGGTAACGTTTACAAATATGCAGGCTCAGGAAACATAAAAAGAAACAAATAAAAAATCAGACCAAACCTGTGAATTACACCATGGTTTAGATCCATCGATCAAACTGCGGCTGTTTGACATTACTTTATTGGGATATTCATCAGGATTCAGGGGTGAGTCGGGTGACAGGATGTATCTACACTAAAGTACTTGTCGTCAGAAATAAGCAGATCAGCGGTACTGAGCTGGATAGCCGAGAGGTACACTCATCATCTCTAAAAATCTGCTAGTTTTTGTCCCTAAAGGATAAAAATCTCTGCTGTTGCACAGAAAAAAAAAATAGATCAAGTGTATAGTACACTAGGTCGTCAGGCAATGAGGCAATTTATACTTACATTCATGGGTGCCCATGAAGTTCTTCAGATCAGATCACCGCATTATGTTTTCATCAAGTAGATCACCCATTCTGTTAGCAGTTACGTCAAAATGTTCTGTAAACAGCACCGAACGTGGGACGACTGGCTCGGGATTGGTGGACTGATCGATCCACTGTGCTGATTAACAAAGGCTCCAGTATTGTAATCCCACTTGGCAATTCAGCTAATCTGCTGGCACCCACTGTTCGTGCACGGCCCTTTCCTGCAACTTGCCTATATTTTTGTTTCTGAAAGCAGCAATCTGAGTGTAAATAAACACGCACGCATCACACCATAGGTTGGAGCTCCGTCCTCAGTGCGAAGCATGCATATGGCAATCATAGACTTCATAGTACTAGAGAAACCCCCCTCATAGACCAAATTGGAATATACAAATAAAGTGTAGAAAATCTGTATGCATGATGGCCAAACCCAAAAACGAAAATGGCAATATGTTCCTCTAGAGACCCATACAATACAATGGGTACTACATGATTATTGGGTGGCAGATTCATCTGCTCGAATCTAATATCTGTAACACTACTAAACTTATCTAAAGACCCCGCAACCATCTTGACTTGGAACAAAATTGGAACCATAAAGTATTAGTCACGTTGTACTGCGCCGAGTAGCCGAGAGCTCAAAACTAAAGCCCCTCCGAGGTGGTCTGGTGACCATGAAAGCGACATAGCTACCCTCGCTCTCCGTCCATTTCCCACACACACCTGCCGCGCAATACAGCAGTTGAGCGCTCGCGCAGGAGCTCCGATGCAAGCTATCTTAGCTAGGAGACGACGAGGAGAATAAGGTCGTCGCCGACTCGCCGCGCATGAAGAGGGAGCAGTCCTTTGAGTTTGGGGATCCCAGTGCCCAAGATGCTATGGGATCTGCCTCGGAGTCGTCTTACAGCCCTCCCGGAGGTGTCTTTGGGCTCTCCCCACCGGAGTCCTCGCCGCGCAGCGGCCGGCATAACAGAAGGTACACGCGCATAAACCCATGAGCTGATAGATTCACTGTATCTTCTTAATTTGCTAAACAAGCAGCTTGCTTATGTAGTGCAGTGTGGATTATCATGGCTATTAATTGGCTCCTTTGCTTTCTTGCTTCTTTTCGGTCGTTTCCTTTTGTTTCTCTACTTTCTGTTCTGACTGCCCTCTCCAGATCTTGATGAGCCTGCCTGCTGGTTGGTTTTAGTTCTGTGTATTGTTGCAGCGTTCTATCTTCTTCTTTCTCTCTTTTTTCCCCAAAGAAAAGAGAGCTGTTCTATCTTCTTCAAGTTCATATGCACTACTAAATCTATCAGAACGTGTGTCTATAGATGGCTAGTAGAGCTATTTCCGTCTTCAAGTTTGTGCCGATTCATAGACAAGATTTCAGAAAAGAAATAGTAACATACAGGATCACAAGTGTCGATGATCATAGGTCAATTCTCGTTTATATTAAGCATAGAGAGTACAGTTGGATGACATCGTCGTACTATGTTTACAATTCAGACTTATTAGTTTATTTTGCTAAAACAGTATAATACAGTGGCGTTGGAATTGGAAGTAAGGGTCAACTACATGAATGCATCTGCAAAACCCCATCTTCTTCCTCTCATACATCCTTCGATCCTACCTACCAGACTGATGATGATGGCTAGCTAGTTCCATTCCTGAGTGTAACTATATTTCATGGACTGGGAAAACAACCTAATGCATGTATGATATAAAGATACAAATTTGCACATATGTGGGGATTCCATCCGCACTATGGTCAAATACAGCATAATTTTTTAAGAGATTAGAATCATCGTATAATCCTTTGTTGGGAATTCTTCATATTTCCCTTAGAAGAAGCATATTCTCCATCCCCAGCCAGAGCCATTTGTAGCGAGACTTCAAACCCCAAAACAACCTTTTCCTATAATAACTTTCCATAGTGGAGGTCTCCTTTGCTTAAGAGCCCTAGATAGCCACTGGTAGTACTACTAAACTTATGTGCTTTTGCACATTCTAATCATGCTTATATTTAAAGGGATAGTGACCCCTCACTCCTCTACAATTCTTTCATTTAATTTCCCCCCTTTCCTTTGAACAGAGAAGTCTAGATAGGATTGATTCATATTTTAGGCCTTAAGCAAAAGCTACATTTCACTCCAAATGTGAAATAAGATGAAATAGAACGATGTAGCACTTAATCAGGTATGCAAATTGAAGTCATCAGGGATTATCATGCAACCTAAGGGCTTTCAGACATGCAATTTGTACTTCACGTGATTTTTCATTAGCGTCTTCATACATTTCAAAATGGATGGTACCCCCTCAATTCTAAATTATACATTGTTCTGTCTTTTTAGATATATTAATAAAGGTTATATATCTGGACATAACACATATTTAATGTATAGTAAAAGTTGTGTGCCTATAAAAACTAAAATGACCTATAATTTAGAACAGATAGAAAGAACGGATAGAGTAATAAATATAGTCATAATAAATATAATGACTATGTATATAGTCATAACCGTCTGGAAAAATCATGGCAGCATATGCCTGAATATGCTTAACAAGTTCAACGTACATTACGTTCATGCATGCTTCATGGATCTAGTAGTACCAAGGAGAACAAAAGAAAGGAAGGAGACATAAATAATTAGGACCAACCGTGACATTAGCTTTTTGTCTCTTTATTACGGTCCTTGGAAGGGTATTAAGATCACAATTAAACTAATGATGCCTTGGAAAAGGTTGGTCGTCATTGTACCTCATATTACTTCCCTAATACTACTACAAACAATAGAACTATATTGGTTTTTCTTGATACTACCTTATAATTAATGACAGTAAGAAAAACATAACTTCAACCTTTTTTGCATTCCTGCCCTACTTTTTTTTTTGTTTCTGCTCACGACACAATAATCTCTAGTAGGGTCATTCTTTTCAGCACGAGTGAGCAATGCTGACCTTCAAATTGATAACCGTATTATATTAGTTATGGAACCTAGTTATGATCTGCTTGTAGGACTTCTTTGAAGAAATGAACCCAAGATTTAATAGAAATCTTTCACCAAGCTTGAAACATTGCAGATAATTCTCTATCGGCAATCTTATCCAAGTTTTCTGTATATATGGGCCATATCTAGACAGAACCTTCAAAGATTTTTTCCTTCCTATCACCTGTTGTTATATATCTCCATTTTTATATTCTTACTCATGTTCTTATATCTCCTACTATAAAAAACACATATGGAATTATTGAGAAAGTATAAGTTTTGCTATACTTATCTTATTTACCTATATACTTTTCAAATAATGTTACAGGAGGGATAGACCTTCATGGGTCAGACTTACATACACACCTTATTTTGATGGTCACTTGTGGCGAAAATATGGGCAAAAGAAAATCAAGGATACTGAGTACCCCAGGTAATTGACTTGCCAAGTTTTTTTTTTTAATTGTATTAGTTCATATGGAAAACTTTAAAAATACTATACTATTCCAATGAAACTCTATCACCACTTCTTTTTTGTCGCGAACCGGTCTTTTACCCATTTTTTATTAAAAGGAATGGCCAAAAGAAAGGCCAGAACATGGTTCTCAAACTTACACAACATCGATAACGACTTTCGGCTGTTACATGCATGCTGGCAAGACGCTAATGTGCGGGACCAGACAAAAATATCAACAAACAAGCTAGAGCAAAAAGCCTAGCTGCTGCAACTACAAGACTCACTTCTTTTGATATCATTTGATTATTATATAAATATATATAGTACTGATACTCATGACAACTGATTTTAGACACTCTAATAAGAGAGTAGAAACAGGATCACTATGTCAGCTTATTTTATTTTCCGTTGATCAAGCTAGTCGAAAGTCTAGTTAATCATTATGATATTTAAGAAAAAACAACTCAATTTGACGACATAAACCCATTAAAACTGCAAAGATAACTATAAAATCTCAGAGCAAAACATGTATAATGCATGCTTAGAGCAAAACTTGAATCTTTTGTACTTTAGTTCACCCAAATCTACATGTACTGAGATGAAATTAGAACTTATTATTTTTTCATTCAAATATATGTGGACTGCGGTGGATAAATTGAAGTGCATAGCCAAAAACAAGGCCTCACTAGGTCGTCGGTTTGTCAATCGTTGTCAACATCCCTTGAACGCCACAGCTAGTTTGTATATATGTCCCTAGTTTGATAAAGCATTTAATAAGCTGGCTTTTTGGAGATGCTCGAATAATGGCGTTGAGAAGTAGGAGTACTTGTATACAAATTAAACATCAAAACGAACAAAATTAGAGGATTTACATAACTCTTACATATAATGAAATGGATTGTGAAATATATGCTCATGCCGCAGGCTATACTTCAGATGTTCTTACCGTGAAGACAGGCAATGCCTGGCCTCTAAGCTACTGCAACAGAAGAACGGCGACGACCCACCACTATACGAGGTGACCTACACGTACGAGCACACATGCGGCGCACCGCCCGTCTCGTTCCCGGATATCGTGGCCGATCAGCCGCCGGCCGCCAGGGAAGGTCTGGTGCTCAGGTTCGACTCCCACGGCGGCAACGCACGGGTGCAGCAGCAGAATGGGCACTGCCAGAAGTCCACGTCTCGGAGTCCGTTCATGATGCTGAGCTTTGGTTCCGGTAGCCAGACGCACGATCAGCAACCTATCTTCCGCACTGACTTGGATGCCGCCGGATCATCGTCGTTTCCTACCGAGGGGTTGCCAGAGCCGCCACCGGCAAACGGCGACGACGGGGACATGCTCTCGAAATTGAATTCCTTCGCGTATGATTTCGATAATCAGATGCACTTCGGCGATCACACGTATTTACCTCATAATAACAGTAATTACGATTATGATGATTACTGACCAAATGTGTGTAAGCACTGCGAATCGCAAGCCTCGTTACAAGAAGAGTGGCATCCTCTGATCTTTATGTGAACATATATTTATGAAATACTGGTATATTGATGGATGTCTACGTGCTCACGTAAGTACGGAAAATATATACATTTCCTGACCTGATTAAAGGATTAATTATGCCTAATCCACCTTTTGCTTAAACTAATCATTTGAGCTGAGAATGTCTGTATCATCTTTTTCTGATTTTAAAAAGGCTGTGTTGTTGTCTCCTTATACTCATTTTTTTCTTTCCTATACACGGAATCTCAAGACAAGACTTGCATTTTATTGCTGAGCAACCATGTTAAGTGTCATGGAGATTCAACATTAAAGTCTAATTGGACGACCTAGATGAAGAATAGATGCAAACATAAGGTTGATATGTACATTTTGTGTCGAGTTTGTATTGCTAGGAGATGATCGACTTTGGTTAAGTTTAGAGACTAACCATGATTTGAGTATGTATATGCAACATGTCTCGTGGCTGTGTTGGTATACAGACAACCGATGCACATAGAGAAGGTCAAGTAAAGATGAGGTATCATGCCGATGGACTAGGATTGATGAATGACGGACGTGAGACTTGGACCGAGGAACCAAATGGATGGAAAACGAACCGTGAGGGGTGTATCACATTTAGGGACATCGATGAGCAGCAATAGTACATAATGAGGAATAGACCATGTTACCAATTCAAGTAATGATGGTGGTTGACCAAGTCAAATAGAGGCATAAGAAGACTAGGTGATCGAGGGATGACGGCAACACGTGTTGGGATTGTGGAGGAGGTGACAGCAGACACTCTTCTTCCCGTGGTTTGGTGGTTTAGGCCTCAAAACAGTCGCCGGATGTTTTTTTTTGTGTGTTTGGGCCTCAAAACACGGTTGGAGTTCTAGTAGGAAGGGAGACTTCTAGTGGTAGGTGACATCTCCCTCGATAACGAGGCGCCTGTATTAACTTCGTGAATCTCAAAATTAGCAGCTTAGTCCTTCGTAGGTGCTTATTAGGGTAAGGTTTACGTACGTGTGTTTATAATGAAGAAAGACCTCACCGCAAGTTCTACCTTACACCATAGCATTCCACGTCATCGATTGCCACTCAACTCCTCCTTACATCAGTTAAACTGGGGACGTTCGACTTACAACAAACTAAAATGACATATAATTTGGAAAGTTGGAGTAAAGTAACGTACATATATATTATATATACTGGTCAATTTGGGGAGCCTACCATACACCCAACCACGCAAATAGCGTAAACACGTTTGACTAGCTTTTGGAATCAGAATCAGGGCTCCTAAACCTAGTGAGCCAACTCCTAGTCAATCCAGAACTGGGTTGGGCTCCGGTTGGTGAGAGTAACAATAGCGTCAGCATAACGTCAGGTCTTTTGAGTCACTGGGCTTTCATACTGGCGATCAGGGAAAAAGAAGTCCCAACTCTAACCAATCACCAGCGCAATCCTGATTGATGCATCCTGAGAGCCATATTCGCGCGGATTTCTCCAGCAAGACCTCGGTGCTTCGTGGGAACAGGAAAAAAAATGCAATTCAAGTGCAGAGATCACTCTCCTGGACTGTCAGGATCATCATCAAGTTGGTAACTAGTAGAAACATTCAGCTGAGCATATGGATTTGACCTGCATCATGCATATTATATATATGCACAATGTTACAGCAGGGTCAAAACTGAAAACCCCATACGCGGTGTGGTCGCCTTGATTCTGCCATGTGTTGCATGACATGCAGCGGGGTTCCTGATTGCTACCGAGTATTATGATCATCCCCTGCCGATAGGCTATAGGCCCGGGTCCCTGTCCGACGTCTCTTGTGGGACTGAACTTGGAATTCTTTGCAGAGGAGTTTGAAATGGCAGTTCACTGTATTGTCAGTTTGCAATACTGGCATGGCATAATAGATACTTCTACTCTATTGTCATATCATATCATAGTACTACCAGCTCTAAAATCAGATTTTTTTCTTTTTGTGACAATGAGTCAGACTCAGGGTTGACCACCAAAAGAAGAGACCGAAATTTCAGCTTGCATGTACTGTACTGTACCATGAGACGGCACGGAGCAGTCAACCTCTCTATCTATATAATCTTTCCATAGATCCGTCAGTCAGAGGACCGGGATCATCAAATGAAAAGACGTCTCTGACATTAGTGATCAACTTAGATTAATGAAAAGGAGTTTGAGCTAGTCAATCAAACTGAAAGGTGAGCAATCTCTGAAAAAAAATATGGGCAAAGCTAGGTTGAGCGCAGTCAACGGTCCGTCTGCATAAATGTCTTCAGCAAGACCCAGAGCTAGATACCAAAAAACCCCCTCTCGACTCCTACTATATACTTGACCCGATTTCTTTGGTCATCGGTCGTCTGAGAATCGAAGATGGCATTCGATCATGACGCCAAGCTGTTCGATGTGCTCGCCGGCGGTTACCATCTCAACACCCGACTCCAGGCATTGCTCGGCCGTCCCCTGGATAGCCTCGGTCAGCAGCAGGCCGTGGCGCTCAGCCAAGAACTCTCGCGAGTGTTCAAGGTATCCATGTCCATGCTGAACAGTAACATGGTGACAACAGTGAGGACAGCGCCGGAGATGAGGGCCGGCGATAGCTCCGGTGCCATCATTCAGGCGGCGAAGGATAAGCGTGCAAGGTATATGCTTGGTTGGCCTTTGTCCTTTCAACTTTGTTCACCCTTTTTTTTTTCTTTTTATGAGAAACTTGCTTGCTTGGTTGTTGTGGACTGTGTTTGGATTGCATAATCACGAATTTACCATGATGTTGCTAGGAGTGATAGTGGAGAAGTGGTTACTCCCGTCAAGAGGAGTAGAGAAGATGGGGTTACTAGGAAGGAGATTACGGCCTCGCCACACAAGGATGGTTACGATTGGCGAAAATACGGGCAAAAGAACATTCGGAATTGCAATTTCATGAGGTGAAAGGATCATATAATCATTCCAATTCAAGAAAACATGTTTCTTAAAAATGTATATGAGTAAAACTTTTTTTTTACTTCCGCCATCAATATATAATTAAACATAAGATAGGTTAACTTTGAAAAAAAGATGTAAAATATTGAAGAAATCATATTTTCAAAGAAATTGCTAGTGAAGATGTAAGATTCTTTTGAAAACTATTTTCATAACATTAATACCGTATTTATATTGAAGAAATCATATTTTCAAAGAAATTGGTAGTAAAGTAACTGTGGTTCAATTCCTGGTGCTTAGAAGCTAGGGCATGCATTTGCCATATATGGTGTTATTATAAGAAAAGTTTAAAAATATAGTCTCCTCCAGTAAACAATATTGTAGTACTCCATGAGTTTAATTATAGTTTATTTTAGTTTAAAAAATCATGAACATCTATTTCATCCAATTAGTTTAATTAAATTCTCAATCTTATGGTTTGGCAGTGTATTTGTTTTAACATGTAGATGTTAAATACCTTTAAAAGAAAAATTTGTAAGAACTAGAGATGTTTGATACAATTTGAAATGGATTCAGTATGATTTAGTGGAACCTGTTATTCGGACAATATTAGATAAATAGAACCGGCATGTTCTCGAAAGGTCGTCATTATGCGAAGAGGTTGGCTCGATCCATGATCTATGAATGTTTCTAACGCTAATGAGCAGCGCCCCTTGTCAATAAAAAATAAATAGGGAATTTCATAAGAATTTTGTTGGAACTATGGTGCATATGTCCCTGCAGGAGGAAGTCTTTGGCACTCATAGAAATTCTCATATCCACTACTACAAAGCCACGCTACCTGCGACACGTATAATGTCCAAGCAAGCCATTTCATAGTAATTATACGAGTATTACTGCTTAACCACGCGACTAAATTTCACTTCCGTCATCTGGAACACAATGAGATGCACGCTTGCGTGCACAGCCGACGACTTGACCTGCGTCGTCAACATGCATGGTCAAGCTTAACCACCAGTCCACCACCCCATCGTAGTACAGTATATGGTCCCTTGTCCTGTTTTGGAAACAATTAATGCTTGAGGGCCATCGTCATCAGCAGCAAACTTTTCTAATCGTAGCTGGCAATGCAATTTCTGCAGGTTCTACTTCAGGTGCGGCCGCGACCGGCGCTGCGAAGCGAAGAAGAAGGTGCAGCAGCAGGATGACCAGCAGCTGCCTCCCATGTTCGAGGTCACCTACGTGAACGAGCACACGTGCCATGTGCTCCGTGCCACTGCCAGCGACGGCGACGCTGCGACGATGGCGGCGTCGCCCCGGACCACGAACCCCTACCGCGTCCTCGGGGTCCTGGACACCGCAAGAGACGACGGTGGCGGCGTCCTTTTCGGCGCCGGCGGCAGCGCCCAAGAGAACGAGACCATCGTCTCGTGCCTCGCAGATGTCATCAGCGGAGCCGCGCCGTCGCCAGCGCCGCCCCCGTGGCCGCCAGCAGCCGAAGCGGGAGGAAGCGATCCTGCTGCAGCGTCGTACGTGTTCCCGGCGATGCAGGCCTTCGCCGGACACTCGGCAAGCGTGGGCGTCGCGGAAGATGGTGATGGGGCGATGATGATGATGATGGACACGGACACGGACACGGACACGGATTTTTGCTGGGATCCGTCGTCGTCGTTTTGTGCGGTGGGGGAGGCCGATGAGGATCAGCTGTTGATGATGATGGACCGCCGCGACATGCACGTGGATGTCGCCCAGCTCGCGGACACGGTTTGGCCGCGGCACACCGCCTCCGCGGGTGCTTATTGGCGTTGATGAGATTAATGGCACTGTCCTCACAAATATAGCCATGTTTCGCAAAAGCATGCTGCATGGAAGCTGCAGGCTGCAGCATGCAGGGCCACCATAGTAGGGATCACCGGATCACTGATGGTGACAGTGACAGAGGTATCAGACCAACACGAACGATGATCAATGGAGCCGGCCGGCGATCGGCAGGCAAACGGCCGGTCGTTGCCTCGCTGTAGTACGTGGCTAGAGCTAGCGCGTGAGTGCGTGGTCGAGTGTCATGAAGTAGGGAGTCGGTGTTGTCGAGAGTACTGCGGATCATTGTCGGGTCACTTTAGGAGTAGTTGTGTGTCCTTGAGCCGTGTCCACGCCATGCGTGACGGACCCTGTTTGTACTTTGTAGCCGTGTGAGACAAAGACGAGTGAAAAGTGTGAATGATGGTATGCAAACACGTACGGAGTACTGAAGTGTGAAGTCTGTCGAATACGGTAATAGTAGTATTGCATTCTCTTCTCTTGTCATCGTGACATCATCCATTATATATGGGCTGGGCCTGAAGGGAATGATACAATCATACAAGTACTACGACGTCAGCCTTCCTGTCGATGGTCTGACTTGGAGACGCCACTCCCGTGCAGCTGTGGCCGAAACAAGCGTCTTTCTCGTTAGACATTTGTTCAACCTTGACTCTCCATTGTAGCAGCGAAAAGAGGAGGGTCATATTCGGCTAATCCTTGCCGGTTCCCTGTGCAGCCGGTGGCCTCCAGGCTCCTGTCCGCCTTCATATAATATAACCAGTTTTATGTAAGTTAAGGTAAGTTACCCATGGCAATACAGGTGCTACGTTTCCATGGGACTTCTACGTTGAAGATGTGACACTATGGCCTTCTTCGACAGAGCAGCACACACAAGCACCTCCAGAGTCATTTTTCTTTCACAATTTCTGGACACTGTGTCTGGCGCCCTTCGAACCCACACCCTCTCTCTCTCTCAGGTTTCCTCCTCTACCACTATACCTCACACTCGTATCTATATTCTATTTTCGTTCCCCACATATTATACTAAACCGAGTGTAAATTGATAGTTTGAGACTCTAAATGGATTCAAATCAAAAGAATTTCAGTTACAAAGTTTCATAACTTTTTACGATCTCTAATTTTCATTTAGGTAGTTTCTCCATCCAAAGTCATTTACAAAATTTGAATTTTAAATTTGAGAAATTCAAATACAATTTTTTCTTGACAAGATTATTTTAGATCAAAAAGTTGCCAACTACAAAGTTTATTTTGATTATTTGGTCATCTGACATGATGATTCTGACAGTGTCTACAAATTATATATATCTCCTAAAAACTACAAGAGGGTTATGTAAGGTTTGTGAACAAATTTACTTTCACTTTGTCATTTGAAAAAATGATCAAAACAAAAATTATACATCTTGATTAGTTATAAAACTTTTATGTCCATGGCTTCTTTAGCCGAAATTGTTTGATGTTTCAAAATGTTGTTTAAAGTTGTCATTTTTAAATTTAAATTTTGAAATATACACTATAAAATATAAAGAAAAGAATGAACACAATATCTTGATAGATCATGATTTAGAAAATATTAGGAAAAAAGACCATCACATTTAAAGTTAATATGAGAGAGGAAAGACTAGTTAAGTTTTAGTCACAAATTAAAAAGAGAAATAAGTGTTCTTCAATGATTTCAAATTAAATTTCAAATAATATTTTGAACCATCAAATGATTTCAAATATAAAAGTGGTTAAAAATAAAGATTCATAACTCTTCGAGATCTATAATTTTATTTTGGTCATTTCTCCATCCAAAGTCATTTTGAAAAAAAAAATCAAATTTAATACTATTTTAAATACCTGGCGTTCATTTATAAGGGTGCCTCAATATAGAGTCGGCCTACAAATCGATTTATAGAGGCGGCTGTATATTGAGTCACCCCTAAAAATCGACGCCTATTTGTAGGGATAGCTCATTGTAGAGCCACTTCCTGCAAATCAAGTTGTATAAGTGGCTGAGCCATTTGTAAGGGTGGCTTATTATAGAATTGCCCATATAAAAAAAAATTGGTGTTTCTACAAATCCTTTTACGTAGCGGGTCTCAATATGTCTTGACTTTTAAGCGCTACGTGTTGTGCTTCAAAATCTACGGTGGCCTTTAACGGCCATACCTTGTCAGTCGAGGGTCTTAGCTCTAGTTTCTTTGATCCAGCTTTGCATTGGCAATAGAAGAGGAAGGGGTGTTCATGAATAGGATCTCTGATTCCAGTTGGCCAAGCCTCCGGATGGCGTCCTCCATGGCCAGAGTTCAAAGCCTAGTTCAGGCGAATTTTCTGGTCGAAGGTATGGAAAAAACCTTCTCACCCATCTTGCGTTCCCAAAGCATAGGTAAAACGAACTGGCCTAGACACCATAACAGGCCCTATCTGCAGCCGTGACATGTGGTTTGGAGGTTTTTTAGGCTGAGATAAGCAAAATAGCTCAGTGTTGTATACTACCTCATGGCCTGAGTTTTTTTTCGCTTAGTTCCATCATGTAACTTTTACTATTTATGGATAGGAATGAGTGAAACATCCCTTAAAAAAATCGGAGTCGCCTCGCGCCGCCCTCGCGAATAGACCTGGCGGCTACGGCGATGCGGCTGCGAGGCAGGGCGGTAGCTAGCGCAAGGCGACAGCTCGAGGGCACGACGGCGATGCGGTGGTGTCCAACGTCGTGTGCTGGTCTCCATTTATTATGTTTATAGTATAAATATATATAATAATAATGTAAAAAATGTTGGTCTCCGTTAAGCCGCCCTCTCTTCCTCCCTGTAGTAATAACCCTCAATTTGAATTTCAAAGATTGTATCCAAAGTTCGTGTAATCCAAATTCTCTTGATGAAAATTTCCTGAAATTTCAAACATTTCGTGTTGTTTCTATTCCTAACTTTTACTTTCAAATGCTTTCTGTTTAATTTAAAATTTTTAGGATGTGACCACATTCTGAATTCAAATCATGTCCAAATTCAATAAGGAGTTATGCAAATAATTTTTTCAAAAGAATTCCCTGTGTGAACTAGCCAACATGTCATTTATTCTCTGCCAACCCAGCCCAGCTCCAACAAGGGGACGATGGTAAGGGGAATGATCCCAAACCCAATGGTTCAGGCAAAGAGGAAGGTTCACAGGGCAAGAGAAATGACGACAAGGAGAAAGGTTTACAAGATCAGGAGGGTAGGGATGGGGATGGAGATGATTGCAATTCCCTTCCATATTATTGGCATTGTTGGCTCCAGGTACTCTTAGTGTCAATTTTAGTATTGACGGAATCAATCTCTATAATTGGCGTAGAGGACAAGTGATTTACAGAAAACTAACAGTGTTTCATCATCTTCAGCTGATGAGGTAAAATCTAATATTGACCCATCTCTTTGGCATATAGGCAACTAAAATCTCGGTCCCCACCTTCTCTCTTGCATTACATAGCCACTTCCTCACATTACTTCAGTCCTCACCATGTGTCGGTACCTGGATAAGGGGTACCCTTAACCTCAATCCGAGAGAATTAATCCCCGAACAATTAAACCCAAATCATCAAAGAAGCCCGCAACCAGCCTGGAGAGACAAGGGTCCACCAGCGTACATCGAGCTATGCTGGGCTGGCCCACGAGCATCATCATCCAAGTCAAGACCGTCCCCTATTCGACGGAGAGCCTCAAGTGACGGACGTCCGCCCATGCGGACAACCCCCCGTCGGTGTGACGGAGCGCACCACGGGCGGTTGACCCCCGTCGAGTGACGGATCTCCGCGTGGGCGGATGACCCCCCCGTCGATTGCCACTCCCCCTTCGGCTAACCTACTTTCTGTATGGAATCCAAGGCATTTAATGCCCTCACCAACTCCTGCCTAACTTCATGGCTACAGCGCGGTTACAGTGATCGGGTACAGCGGTCAAATCCTCCTTTTACCGCCCATACCCGGGAAATCGGTGGTTCGTACTACGCTGCGACACCATACAGAGCACTGTACACAGTCAGGCACCCCCTCAAAGCACATTTACCAATATCCGTACCGCATTTCCCGGGGCTTGGCCTTATCCATTCGGGCCTCGACCCTCCTGGGCCACCCCTCGAGTCGGACCTCGACACCTTCGGTCAGCGCTCCAACGATTCCCGATGTGACGTCAACAGGGACTCGCACGCCCTCAACAGGAGCTCCGGTCTTTCACTGACCATCGCCGGCATCATCGTGACGCACCCGGAGGACAACCATCATATCCAAGCGCGTTGCTGTAGGACAGGCCATGCCCGGTGTATGCCTCTACAGCAACCTTGATGCGATCGGCATCACCCCCTCGACGTCATCACCTACGACAACCCTAGGATTCTTGTACGCCTGAGCCTCCCCTTGGCCTATAAAAGGAGACGCCAAGGGCAAGTTTGTGGCAATCGGACAAGCATCGGATAACACTTAGAGAAATCCGAACACTCTAGAGGCAGGGCTTAGGCATAGCACTTCTAGACTTAGGCCTTTCTCGCCACCCCGAGTTCGTATACACTCACTTGTATCCCCCTGTACAAGCACCTCGGTGCAAGATAATACAATCTCTCCCCCACTGGATGTAGGGTCTTCTTTGCCCGAACCAGGATAAAAATCGTGTGTTCTTCTTGCATCTCCATCAGGATTAGGGAGCATGCAGCACGTAGTTACTCATCGATGCTAGGCTCCTGGGGTCAAGACACCAACAGTTGACACGGCAGGTAGGCGGGCTGCGTGTCACCAGCGTTTCCCGCCATTTTTTTGGATGGCTGACTCTGTTCCGCCGCTTCCGTTCGCTATGGTGATCTGGTTCTGGAACTTGGAGTTCATGTCACTTGGCCGTGGCCACGACATGGTCCTGCTCTCGGTCGAAGATCCGAGCGGGGGCAATCCTGGGTCCCCACGAGGGGCCTCTCGCTGGTCACATCACCACGCTTCCACGTCCAGGAGGAGGCATGGCTGGCGCCACCACTATCGTCGTCCCGTGAGCGAGTCGACTTCGACCCTGGCTTCCTCGTTCTTGGCTAATGATGTAGGGTCCCTAGTTGGCAACTTGTCAGACCTATGCCTAGGATGGCAGAAGGGATGGAGGGACTCTCCGGCCACACCGAAGGAGCCAGGCACGGTCTCCTCGGTGAGCGCGGCGATGACACCACCTGACCTGCTACCCCATGGGTTGTTCCCGGCTCAACGGCCATTCTAGTTCGATCTCAACAACACCGCCAAGTTGTACTCCCCCTCAGTAAGCACCAACATGAGCGTGTATGAGGACCTCCCAGGGCACCTCCTTTGCACCACCATGGACTTGCTGACTTCCACGCCGACCTCCGAGCACCCAGAGTCTTTAGAGATTCCTGGCCCAAGGCACTACACCCTCGGCACGATGCGACGCCAGCTAGAGGAGGAGCGAAGGGGGCAGTTCCCCATCTTCTACTCTGGTAATCCCAACTCTGACAACTACGACCCCACGCGCGAGTGCTTCCACATTGATGGAGTCGTCGCATCGAGCGGTGACACCATCGACCCCACGGCCACGGCTGCGGCCGTGGCTACAACGGGAGGCGCCCTCGTCGTGGCGGATCGGGAGGAGCAGCCACCAGCTGTGCCAAATGATGCGCGGTTGCCTCAGGACACCTAGGACGCCTAGCTCGCGCAAGTTCGGGAGATGCGAGCCAAGCTCGACGAGGACTGGGAGCGTCCGTGCTAGCTCGAGCGGACCCTTGAGCAGGAAGACAGACATCCGCCCGGCAGAAGGGCTCGAGCCAGAGCCCGAGAAGTCCACCGGCAGATCGCCGGGTTGAGTGTGGTCGATTGCACCAGCCTGAACGTCATCGCGGTGACCATGCTTCTCTACAACATGCTGGCCCCCTCGAACCCCGAAGCCCGTCGCATCTAGCAGGAGGTTCAGGGCCTCCTCGAGGTAGTTGCTACACAGCAAGTTGAAAGCTCAGCCTCGAGACGTCGGGGGGTGGTCTCGGAGCAACCCCTTGAACCCTCCTGGCACGAGAGGGAGGGCTCAGTGCATCAAGCGGATGCCCCCTGACCAAAGAAGGCGATCCCCATCCATGAGCGCATCCACAACAACCACGAGCCTCGAGACGAGCGCCATGACATCAATGAGAACCGCAGATGCGAGAGCGGAGATGCCAAGGGATGAGGCTACAGCACACACAGGGGCGGGCTCTACGACAGTGACGAGGACCGACACCGGTCCCCCGAGCCACCAGGCCCTCGAATCTTCAGCAGGACGATTTGAAGGACTCTTTTGCCGAATCCCTTCCGCCCCCCCCATGAACCTCGTCAAGTACAATGGCGAGACCAAGCCCGAGCTCTGGCTAGCCAACTTTAGGTTGGCATGCCAGTTGGGCAGGGTGCTGTCATCCGTCAGCTCCCCCTGTTCCTATCAGACACCGCTTGAAGGTGGCTCGAGGAACTCCCCCTGATCAGATCCACGACTGGACCGATCTCGTTCGGGTGTTCGAGGGGAACTTCAAGGGATCCTACGTACAACCCGGTAACAAGTGGGACCTCCGAAGCTGCAAGCAAAAGCCCAAGGATTCCCTCTGTGATTTCGCTCGACGCTTCTCCAAGCAACGCACCGAGCTCCCCCATATCAACGATGATGATGTGATCCTGGCGTTCATTACCGGGACTACCTGCAAGGAGCTGGTATGGGAGCTGGGACGTAACCCCCCCCAAGACTGCCTGCGAGTTGATGGATGTTGTCACTAGTTACACCACCGGAGAGGAGGCTGTCGGCGCCTTCTTCGATGACGACCTGGGCAGGGAAAGGCCAAGCAAGGCGACCCTGAGAGCTTGAACCAGGGTGCCAAGAGGAACACTAACAAAAAGAAGAAGAAGAACCAGCAAGGCAAGCGCGAGGCCGTCCCCGAGGAGCTCGTGGCTGTCTCCGAGCATAAAAGCCCCAAGGTCCTCCCGAGAAGGGCCTCTTCGATGAGATGTTGAAGAAGCGTTGCCCCTATCACAAGGGGCCTGCCAATCACAACCTCGAATACTATCGGATGCTCTGGAAATGCTTCAAGAGTTTGGACCTTGGGAAAGATGACAAGAAGGAAGACCCTAGGGATGGGGATGGCAACAAGGAGGATGGCTTCCCCGAGGTCTACGACTGCTACATGATCTACAGGGGGCCCTCGGCCCAGCTTCCATCGCGCCAGTGCAAGACGGAGCGTCGAGAGGTCTTCTCTGTGCGGGTTGCGACCCCCCACTACCTCTACTGGTCTGATACGGCCATCACATTCGACTATGAAGACCACCCAGACCACATCCCCAAACCTAGGGTGTAGCCGCTCGTCGTCGACCCAATCATCGTCAACACTCACCTTTCCAAGGTACTCATGGACGGGGGCAGCAGCCTCAATATCATTTATGCAGAGAACCTCGATCTCCTAGGGGTCCCGAGGACGAAGCTCTAGCCAAGCGTCGGGGGCTTCCACAGAGTTGTACCAAGGAAGAAGGCTCTTCCCATTGGCCTCATCAACCTCCCTGTCTACTTCGGCACTTCCGCCAACTTCAGGAAGGAGACGCTCACCTTTGAGGTGGTCGGGTTCCACGACACGTACCACACCATCATCGGTCGGCCCGGCTACGCCAAGTTCATGATAGTTCCCAAATACACCTACCTCAAGCTCAAAATGTCAGGGACCAAAGGCGTCATCACCATCGGCTCCTTCTTCGAGCACGCGTACGACTGTGACGTCAAGTGCGTTGAAAATAGGGAGGCCATCGGGGAGTCCACGATGCTGGCGGTGACTCTTGATGGTCTCACTGCCGAGGTCCTCGACCCCAAGCACCATGCCGGCAGCTTCGAGCCTGCAGATGACACCAAGAAGATCCTCCTTGAACCCAGCAGCTCCGACGGGAAGACACTGATGATCAGCGCCACCCTCAATGACAAATAGGAAGCAGTTCTCGTCAACTTTCTCCGCACGAACACTGAAATGTTTGCGTGGAGTCCCTCGGACATGCCGGGCATACCGAGGGAAGTCACCGAGCATGCCTTGGAAATCCGAGCCGGGTCCAAAACGGTGAAGCAACGCTTGTGCCAATTCGACGAGGAAGCGCAAGATCATCGGGGAGGAGATACACAAGCTTTTGGAGGCTGAATTCATCAAGGAGGTTCATCATCCCGAGTGGTTAGCTAATCATGTACTGGTTAAGAAAAAGAATGAAAAATTTAGGATGTGTATAGATTACACCAGTTTAAATAAAGCATGTCCGAAAGTTCCTTTTCACTTACCACGCATCGATCAAATTGTTGATTCCACTGCGGGATGTGAAACCCTCTCTTTCCTCGACGCTTACTTCGGCTACCACCAAATCAAGATGAAGGAGTCCGACTAGCTCGTGACTTCCTTTATCACCCCCTTGGCATGTATTGTTATGTGACTATGCCCTTCGGTCTCTGAAATGCCGGGCCAACATACCAGCGATGCATGCTACATGTCTTTGGCGAACAACGGTCGAGGCCTATGTCAATAACATCATAGTTAAGACTAAGAAGGCCGAAAACCTTATCAACAATCTTGAGATCATGTTCAAATGCCTCCGGGTGAAGAACATCAAACTCAACCCCGAGAAATGTGTCTTCGGCGTCCCCTGAGGCATGCTCTAGGGGTACATAGTTTCTCATCATGGTATCGAGGCCAACCCTGAGAAGGTCTCCGCAGTCACTAGGATGGGTCCAATCCAAGACCTCAAGGGTTTCCAGAAGGTCACGGGTTGCCTTGCAGCCCTCAGTCGCTTTATCTCATGACTCAGAGAAAAAGCGCTGCCTCTGTACCGCCTCTTGAAAAAACTAAAGCGCTTCGCATGGACCCCAAAGTCGAGAAGGCCCTCACCAAGCTCAAAGCAATGCTGACCTCACCTCCGATTCTCGTACCTCTGAGTCCAATCGAGCCACTCTTGATCTATGTCACCGCAACCACCTAGGTGGTCAGCGCGACCATAGTTGTCGCGAGAGAAGAAGAAGGGCACGTCTTGCATGTCCTGCGGCCGGTCTACTTAATCAGCGAGGTACTCACAAAAACCAAGGTTCGCTACCCGCAGATCCAGAAGCTGCTCTACACCATCATGATCACACAACGCAAGCTCTAGCACTACTTCCTCAGCCATCCGGTAATCATGGTCTCGTCTTTCCCCCTTGGAGAGATAGTCCAGAACCGGGAGGCTACAGGGAGGATAGCCAAATGGGTGGTCGAGCTTATGGGTGAAACTCTCTCTTACGCCCTGCGTAAAGCCATCAAATCTCAGGTGCTGGCCGACTTCATCGCCGAATGGACCGATACTCAACTTTCTCCAGCTCAGATCCAAGCGGAGCTCTGGACGATGTTATTCGATGGTCGATGATGAAGATGGGAGCGGGCGCAGGCCTGCTCTTCATCTCACCCCTCGGAGTCCACATATGCTACGTGATCCGACTCCACTTCCCCACCTCCAACAATGTTGTCGAGTATGAATCCCTCATCAATGGCTTGCGCATCGCCATCGAACTTGGGGTTTGACGCCTTGACATTCGTGGTGACTCACAACTCATCATCAACCAAGTCATGAAGGCCTCGAACTGCCACGACCCCAAGATGGAGGCCTATTGCAAGGAGGTCCATAAGTTGGAGGACAAGTTCTACGGCCTCGAGCTCAACCACATCGCCCGTAAATACAATGACACCGCAGACGAGCTGGCAAGATGTTTTCTCGAGGTACTATCCCACCTGATGTTTTCTCGAAGGACCTCTATGAGCCCTCCGTCGACCTACACATGGGGGAAGGAATTGCAACGCAAGCAGTCGGCACCACTCCCTCGACCAAGACCCCCTCGACCAGGGCCAAAGTCATGAAGATCGAGGTATCGCCTCCTCCCACAACCTCCGAGCCGGACTGGCGCACTCCCTTCCTCGATTGCCTTATTCGAGGGGAGCTCCTAAAAGAGAGAAACGAGGCCCACCGCATCGCTTGACGGATCAAAACCTACGTCCTCTACGGTGAAGAAAAGAAGCTCTATCGACGGAGCCCTACTGGGGTACACCAGCACTGCATCACCATGGAGTAAGGAAGAAAGCTGCTCAAGGATTTACACTCAGGGGCATACGGCCATCACGCTACTCCGAGGACCCTCGTTGGAAGCACCTTTTGACAAGGTTTTTACTGGCCAACCATAGTCTCCGACACCATCAACCTCGTTCGTTCATGCGAAGGGTGCCAATTCTACGCCAGGCAGACCCACCTCCCAGCTCATGCTCTGCAGACGATCCCATTACATGGCCATTCACGGTTTGGGGGCTCGATCTCGTGGGACCGTTAAAAAAGACAACCGGGGGCTACACCCATCTACTCGTAGCCATCGACAAGTTCTCCAAGTGGATTGAGGCCCTACCCATCACCAACATTCGGTCCGAGCAGGCGGTACTGTTCTTCACCGACATCATCCACCGCTTCGGGGTCCCCAACGTCATCATCACCGACAATGGTACACAGTTCACTGGCAAGAAGTTTTTGGACTTCTGCGACCACCACCACATCCTTGTGAACTGGTCTGCAGTCGCCCACCCTTGAACTAACGGCCAGGTTGAGCGTGCCAACGGCATGATTCTACAAGGTCTGAAGCCTCGGATCTTCAATCGGCTAAACAAACACGGCAAGAAATGGGCCACCGAGCTGCCCTCGGTCCTATAGAGCCTGAGAACGATGCCAAGTCGAGCCATGGGGTTCACCTCATTCTTTATGGTCTATGGATCTAAGGCCATCCTCCCCACTGACCACGAGTATGGGTCCCCTTGACTGAAGGCCTACAACGAGCAGACGAATGAGGAAGCACTCACAAACGCCGTCGACCAACTCGAGGAGGCTCAAGACATGGCTGTCCTTAATTCTATGAGATACCAGTAGAAGCTTCAACGCTATCATGACAAGCACGTACACAAGCAGGACCTCCAAGTCAGTGACCTAGTCCTCCGTCGACGGCAGAACAACAAGGGATGTCACAAGCTAACTCCACCATGGGAGGGCCCCTTCGTTGTTGCAAGAAGTGTTGAAGCTCGGAACCTACAAGCTATCCAACGGGAAAGCCGAAACCTTCACCAACGCATGGAACATTAAACAGCTACATCGCTTTTACCCCTAGGGCTTTGAGGTTTTGTACTTTTTCATGTCATGAATGAATAAGAAGTACTTTTGTTTACAAGTTCAACTTTTTGTTCATACACATAAGGTAGCCTCAACACTGCTTGATCAGAGTCGAGCCTCCCTCGGGGGCTACAAGGAGTGAACCCCCGAAGTTCCTAAAAAACTCGTACATTTTTTCAAAATTCAACGTCCAAACTTGCTTACGTACCTCGATGTGTGTTGTCACTTAGTCAAAAATGCCGCAAGAGTGCCCCGAGGGTCGAGGGCTATCGAGCTATGAGATCACCTATGCCTCCATGCTATGGTTCCTCCACCCACTCCTCCCCTCGAAGGGCACAAACGTGCACCGAGTTTACTAAGTAAACACATAATCAGGCTAGCAAGAAAGAGAGGGACTTAAAAATTACAAATATATACATTAGTGCATAATGTCTTAAGGCCATCAGGGCCATGCCATCACGGCTCACAAATCTAACCTATTACATGGGCCTCATTGCTTGGATTGGCTCATAGGTTGTCTTCTTCTTCATCAACGCTGGTAGAAAGGACTTCGGGCTCGAACAACTTCGCCAGCCGATCGTCGGGCTCCTCAGCAGCGTCGATCAAGGCCATGTGCCTCTCCTCATTCTTGGCGTCAGTCCTATTGGGGTCACAGACAAAGCTATGGGAGACCATCCCCATGTTGTAGGTGAAGCCAGAGTAGACGACCGCCATCGCCCGCTTCACACCAACATGGAGCGCGTTTTGGACTTGCTCCCTCGCGACCCGACTGAGCTCGTACAACCGGTTGGCAAGGGAGGTCCCGCGCATTTCATCCTCGACCTGTGCTTCAGGATCAACACCGAAGTCATCACAGACCAAGGTGATCATGGTGTGGAGTGTGTTCGTCAACCTCGCCTCGGCCCAGTAGGCGTCCTGAAGCGTCTTGGCACTGTCCTAAGCTTTGGTCAGCTCCTCATTGAGATCTGAAATAGAAGACAAGGATCATCCCACGACAAGAGTGGCAGAGGCAAAAATCCAAAAGCTAAAGAGGAAGACTTACTGGTGGCATGGGTATCAATGGCTGTGTACCCATCCTTTAGCTCAGCGTACTCCTTCTTGGCCACCTCTAGAGCGTGGCCTGCCTCCATCTTCTCCACCCTCTGGTCCTTGATCGCCTTGCCAGCTAGTGCGATGGCCTCCTCCTTCTTCTGGAGGGTCTCCTTCCGCGTGGCAACCTCGGCAGACAGGGCCTGGGTGTGGCACCATTCCTCCCCAACCCAGGCGTTGAGGGCATCGCGAGCTTGGGAAGTCTGAGTGACGTCTACCTGGAGCACCTTGATACATTCCGAGGAGTCCCTGACCTCCCTCTTGAGCCCCCAAACATGCTCTGCCGACAGGGAGAGGTCCTCGAGGGCCTTCTGCGTCTCCCCTCGGGTCTTGGTGGCATCCTCCTTGGCTTGGGCGCCTCCACTCGAGCCGCCGAGGTATCCTCCTTGGCTCTCTCCACCTCCTCCTGGGCCCTGGCTAGGTCATCCTTTTCTTTCACCATCTCGGCTTGGGCAGCCTCGAACTAGTCATGCAGCTCGGGGACCTATCCCCATCCACCTTGCGTCATGTGGATGAACCGGGACTTGGCCTTAGAGCGCATCCTAAGGTCCTAAAAACAAAGAAGCACAAAATACTAAGAAACCAGGAGGAAAACAACCTAATCCCAACATAACAAGGAGCAGGTCATGTACCGCAAGGGCTCAGGGCATATCCTCGATGGTGACATCGACAGCCAGCTGCAAGGCATGCTGCAACCACACCTGAAACTCCTCGACATTCTCCTAGTGCTCAACCTCCGCCAGGTCATCCATCTCAAAGAGAGGCGCATCAGGATTTGTCGGGTCTCGAAGTCGAAGTGCCTCCCAACCCCAGTAGGGAAGGTCTCCCTCGACCCTCCCCCGAACAGCCACCGTGATGTGATCCACCATCTCGTTCGAGCCACCATGACGGACCACCCGACAAGCCAAGGTGGGGAACGATGACTCAACCTCCCTCTCGGCTCCCGACAACTCGGCTTCTCTGGCCTTACGCTTCCCCTGGGTGATATAGCCAGAGGTGTGCGGGCCGGGGCCGTATAAGGATCCCCGAGCGGCCAACGCATCTGTCGGGACTGCCCATGCGATGGGCTGCCCGCCCTCCTACACATCAGGACGTCCTGGCCGCGGGCTCCTCTGGTTGGCTCGAGGTCTGTGGCTTCGTCCGCCTATCCTCCTGCCCCATGTTCAGCGGGGCCTCCACCTCCTCCCACTGACGCCGATGTGATGGGCTCGAGGCCACCGTCTTGTCCGGCTATGGCTACGGCTGCTATGGCAGGCTCGAGGCCGCTGGCTCCTCCTACTGTATTTATGGTGGTGAGACCACGGCCGACGCCTCCTCCTGCCACTGCGACAGGGCTGAAGACACTGTCTCCTGCTCTCCTTGCTACTGTTGCGGCTGGCCTAACGCCTGCCGCTCGCTCTCCTACCGCTTCTATAGCCGCTCCTGTTTTTGTCGCTCCTCTAGCTCGTGCAGCCTTTGTGGCCACGCTGGCCACAGCTGCTGCTGCTGAGGGAGCCCTGCAATCTCCCCCGCATCACAGGCAGAGGAATTCGCCCTCTCGACCTCGGCTCCCGGCCGCAGGCTGTGTCCCCGAGCCCGACGGTGCGGGGAGACACTTCGGTCTGCTCCCTGCTCTGGGCTGCATCCCTACTCGCCATGTTCCCTAGGGCGCTCAAGCTAGCAATGGAAGCAGCACCCGTCAGCCCACCCTAGTCATAGCAGCGCGGGCCTTCGCAACCCAGGCAGCCACCGTTGCCGCCCAAGACAACGAAATAGCACCTGGTGTTGACGCCCCATCCTCGCCGCGGTGTCGATCTTGAGCCGCTTGGCGGCAGAGGGAGTAGCTGTCTCTGGTGCAGGCTTGACCCTGAAGCATACATGAGTGAAAGACATTAAGGATCCCATAAAACATCAAAGAAGGGAAGGAAAGCCCCAAGATGCCAAAAACTTACCCCACGGGGTAGAGGGTGCCCTCCTGCCCACCTTCGAACCACTCGGGGGCTTTTGAGCCCCCTCCTTCGATGAGCCCTTGTCAGAACTAGAACCACTTGGAGCCGCCGCTGATGATGTCTTCAGCGTCCCTTACTTCTCTGAGGCCAACTGGCTCTGGGTCTACGCACTAAGTGTCGAGGGCCTGGTCTGAGGCGGCAGCGTGCTGGACCGCCCCGTGAAGGGGCTGGTAGCGTCACGCCGCGCATGCGACGCGTCGATAACCTCCCCCGAGTCAAGGCGTCACTCATCCTCTGCTCCTGGGACTTCTCCGAGGCCCTCGTTTCTCGACCTTCGACTGGAGTCAAGGCCGCCCTCGAGGCCTGAAAAGATGACCCCGTCTCGACCATTTCCTAGGTGAAGCGGGTGTCAGCTCGAGCCATACGAGGCACCAAGGAGTCAAGACGTGCCTGCACCCCTTTGTCATCGCTGCCCTCGTCTTCCTCCTCCTCCTCCTCTTCTGAGGATGATTCCTCTTTAGGAACCCCATCGTGCCTCTGCTTCACCCAGCGTTGCTCACGTGCCAGGTGCTCGAGGCTCTTCTTCTTTCGCTCTTTCTTTTCTGTATCCTTACTCTTCTTCTACTGTTGAGCAGTGAAGCATCTCACCATGCGATCGGGGTCATCCTCCTTGATCGGGGGCATTGACACACTAAAATTTTTGGCCCCCCTATACACAAACCCACAACAGAGAGCACGAGAATGAGTCGAGGAAGGAAGGAATTTGAGGGCGACATCACGACATGCTCACCAGATGGATGTGGCTATCGTCGGGCAGCATCGGGATGCTGTTCATGTCCTCCAGTGCAAAGGCATCAATGACCGCCCCCTCACCCGCCTCGTGATATCCTCGAGGGACAGCGCCTCGGTCGACATCTGGCACCCCTCGAGCGACGCCTTGGGCACCATCTGGTCCAAGCACAATGGGTGCCGCATCGGCGGGAGGACCCTCCGGTTATGGAACGCCGAGACAACGATCCCGGCGTTCATCCCCTACTCGCGTAGAGTCCTCAGCGCATCGAGGAGGGGGTTCAGCCTCATTTGTCAATCCTTCATCACACCGTGCGGCCAGTGCTCTGGGCGCTTTGCGATGACGCATCTGGTGTAGTGCGACAGCAGGTCGCCGTCATTCTGGAGGTAGAACCACCCGGCGTGCCACCCTCTGTGGTTGGAAATCAACCCGGTCGGGATGAACTGGTCTGCCTGCTTCAGTGACAGGTTGCAACAATCGACGCAGATGATGCTCCTCACCCCCTGTGACACCGACTTGGTGAAGTGCTCTCCCTTGAAGAGATGGAGCCATGACTCCTAGTGTGGCTCCATCCCCAGGTATCCCTCGCAGACGGCGATGTAAATCACTACGTTTGAGATGGCATTGGGGGAGAAGTGCTGGAGCTCAACCTCATTGTGGTTGGTCAACGCTCGAATGAACCAGCTCGGAGGTGACCCGAGCCCCATCCATTGGTACTTAACGAAGCTCACCACATACCCCTCCAATGGGTTCAGCTCCAGATCCTCCCTCGATGGCACCATCCACTTCGGCCGATCAGCTGAGACAACGGGGCGAAGGAGCCAGTCATCCACCAGCTCCTCGAGCTCCTGTTTCATCACAGCCGACGGGAGCCCATCCTCTGGAGGGAGAAGTTCTGGCGCCATGGCGATAGCGTGGATCTGCTCGACGGATGGACGGGAGGGAAGATTCCCAATCTCTCTCTCTCCTCTCTTTGTGCTAACGAACAGGATGAGTCTACTCTCCGGTGGCGACGGCAATGAAAGCAGGAAGGTAAGTTGGGGAATGGGAAGAACCCTACCCCCCCCGAATTTATAGGTAGGTCAAAGGGCAACAGGTGGATCTGGCAAAAAGGCAGGTAAAACCCCGCATTTAATGCCCACACCTAACCACCCCCTTGATTTTTGGGCACAGGGACATGCGTCGAATGCTCGATCTTTAGCCATTGTCCCAGCCCCCCATGATTGTGCCATTATGTCCCCTGCCACAAAAGGCGCACCCAATGGACGGGAGGAGTTATTCACGGAAGAGGAGAAATGCGGGCCCCGGCCCTATGGAAAAATCGCAAGGGAGCGAAGGCTGGCCCTCGATTAGGGTTCAATAGCCGTCCTCGAGTATCTGAGTCAGGGATGACCGGGGGGGGAGCCGACACAAGTCCCTTGCTTGAGAACGAACTCTTGAAGCCCCCTTGGATATACTCAAGGCAAAACGAATGGACAACTACATAATACCCTCGGAGGGAGGCATCGAGTTGCCGAACCCTATTGAATAGGATCAGAATCCATGAGTCCATTTGTTAACTTCAATAAGAGCGCCTCCGTGGCCACCTGTCGACCCCTATCGAACGGGGCACGAGCTCTCACTTGAATTTCCCGATAACAGCTCACCGGAGGACGTTGGAGCTCACCCAAACGAGGATAGCACGATACTCCTCACCCCTCCTCCCATCAAAAAGGAGCATGAGGGTCAAAAGAAAAAGACAGGTTTCTTCCTGATCGATCTCGATGAAAGAGGCTCGGGGGCTCGCTCGCAACCGGATGGCCTCGACGAAGGAGGAACCAACCACCCGGGAATCGACAACATACGGAACCCCTCAACAAAAGAGGGGCAAACGCGCTCGGGGGCTAGAAGACTTGAGCTCCCCCCCGATTGCTCGTCTAAAAAGCCCTCGAAGAAGTTTTTCTACTCCTCCGAGGCCTCGAGGGCTACACCCGAAGGGTGCACTCACGCACACCTATCGAAAAGCATCGATGCTACAACCCCAGTTCATTTATGTTTGGTCCCCGAGGAAAGAACCTACAGCACCCAACCACCACATAGTGGGCCTCGACGAAGAAAGCCCGTACACGCCTGGGGGCTTAACCAATCGAGCACCCCTCGACAAAAATGCATAAAGCCCTCAGAGGAGTATCCTACTCCTCCAAGGCCTCGAGGGCTACCCCAGAGGGGTACGCTCGCACGCACCCTTCATAGAATGACAGACGCTATGACTCCAGTTCATGAGCCTTTGTGTGAGTGCCAGCACTCGCGCAGAGACTCGGGAGCTACTATCGGGTACCTGGATAAGGGGTACCCTTAACCTCAATCCAGAAGAATTAATCCCTGAATAATTAAACCCAAATCACCAAAGAAGCCCGCAACCAGCCTGGAGAGACAAGGGTCCACCAGCGTACATCGAGCTATGCTGGGTTGGCCCACGAGCAGCATCATCTAAGTCAAGACCGTCCCCTATTCGACGAGGAGCCTCGATTGACAGACGTCCGCCCAAGCGAACGACCCCCTGTCGGAGTGACGGAGCGCATCACGGGCGGTTGACCCCCCATCGAGTGACGGATCTCCGCGCGGGCGGACGACCCCCCCGTCGATTGCCACTCCTCCTTTGGCTCACCTACTTCCTGTATGGAATCCAAGGCATTTAATGCCCCCACCAACTCCTGCCTAACTTCATGGCTACAGCGCGATTACAGTGACCGGGTACAGCGGTCAAATCCTCCTTTTACCGCCCATACCCAGGAAATTGGTGGTTCGTACTACACTGCGACGCCATATAGAGCACTATACACTGTCAGGCACCCCCTCGAAGCACATTTACCAATATCCGAACCGTATTTCCTGGGGCTTGGCCTTATCCATTCGAGCCTCGACCCTCCTCGGCCACCCCTCGAGTCGGACCTCAACACCTCCAGTCAGCGCTCCAATGACTCCCGACGCGACGTCAACAGGGACTCGCACGCCCTCCACAGGAGCTCCGGTCTTTCACTGACCATCGCCGGCATCATCGTGACGCACCCGAAGGACAACCATCATCTCCAAGCACATTGCTGCAGGACAGGCCATGCCCGGTGCACACCTCTACAGCAACCTTGACGCAATCGGCATCACCCCATCGACGTCATCACCTATGACATCCCTAGGATTCCTGTACGCCTGAGCCTCCCCTTGGCCTATTAAAGGGGACGCCAGGGGCAAGTTTGGGGCAATCGTACAATCACCGGATAACACTTAGAGAAATCCGAACACTCTAGCGGTAGGGCTTAGGCATAGCGCTTCTAGACTTAGGCCTTGCTCGCCACCCCGGTTCGTATACACTCGCTTATATCCCCCCTGTACAAGCACATCGGTGCAAGATAATACAATCTCTCCCCCCGCTGGACGTAGGGCCTTCTTTGCCTGAACCAGGATAAAAATCGTGTGTTCTTCTTGCATCTCCATCAGGATTAGGGAGCACGCAGCACGTAGTTACTCGTCGGTGCTAGGCCCCCGGGGTCGAGATACCGACACCATGATCTATGAATGTTTCCTCATAAATCCGGATAATAAACACCTAGTCTAACAAGGATTGTTGGTGCTTGTAATGACTAATGAGCGTGCCCCTTGTCAATATAAAATAAAAAGGGAATTTCATAAGAATTATATTACAACTATGGTGTATCCATCCTGCAAAAAGAAGTCTTTGGTACTCATAGAAATTTGTGCGCTACTACTACAAAGCAAACCACCCTTTGATTACCAACGACGCATACAATGTCCAAGATATTTTATAATAACTACTACCTTAACCACACGACTAAGTCCATTTCACTACCATGTTACGAATACAGAGAGACAACTAAATTGATGATATTGAGGTCCAAAGGGGGATAATATATAGAGTACATGAGAGACTATGGGAGAAAAACCTAAACTAGGAGATTACACAAATACCCTTGCTATTATACCTTAATAGATATCTCTTTGTTCTCAATAGAACTGAAGATCACTATTGCCATCTAGAAGGAAGCAAACCTAATCCCAAATGTCGTCCAAGCAAATTGGAGGTTCACACGACAAGGGGTTGATGGCAAGGGGAAAGAAGGTCCCAAACCCAAAGTTCCAGGCAAAGAGGAAGGTTATAGGGCAAGGAGATGGCAAGGGGAAAGGGATGGAGATGGGAATGGTGGAAATTCCCTTCCATATTATGGGTGTTGTTGGCTCCAGTTGCTTGCTCTTAATGCCAATTGTAGTATCGATGGAATCAATCTCTATGACTGGCATAGAGGATAAATGATTTACAGATGATATTTTGTTAACAATGCTTCATTATCTCTAGTTGATTAGGTATAATCATATAGGCAACTAAAATCTCGGTCCCTACTTCTCTCTTGCATTACATATAGCCGCTTCCTCATATTGCTTCTACGTCCTCATCATGATCTATGAATGTTTTCTCATAGATCCGGACAATAAACACCTAGTTTAACAAGGACTTGCTGGTGTTTGTAATGACTAATGAGCAGCGCCCCTTGTCAATATAAAATAAAAAGGGAATTTCATAAGGATTATGTTGGAACTATGGTGCATATATCCTGAAAAAAAGAAGTCTTTAGTACTCATAGAAATGTGTGTGCCATCTACTACAAAGCAAGCCACCCTTCGATTACCTACGACACATATAATGTTCAAGCCATTTCATAATAATGAGTACGTACAACCTTAACCACGCGACTAAGTCCATTTCACTGCCGTCAACTGGAACACACAATGAGATGCACGCTTGCGTGCACAGCCGACGACTTGACTTGCGCCGTCAACATGCATGGTCAAGCTTATTAACCACCACCCCATCCATCCATTCCATAGCAGTATGGCCCCCTTGTCCTGTTTTGGAAACAACGAATAATGCGCGATGGCCATGGTCCTCAGCAGCAAACTTTCCTAATCGTAGCTGGCAATACATGCAATCTGTGCAGGTTCTACTTCTGGTGCGGCCGCGACCGGCGCTGCGAAGCGAATAAGAAGGTGCAGCAGCAGGAGCAGGACAACGGCAGCCGGGGCCAGCAGCAGGAGCTGCCTCCCATGTTCGAGGTCACCAACTAGCTACGTGAACGAGCACACGTGTCACGTGCTCCGTGCCACCACGGACACGGACTTTTGCTGGGACGATCCCTCGTTGTCGTTTTCAGGATCAGCTGATGATGGACCACCCATGCCAAGCACGTGGATGTCGCCGGGCTCGCGGACACGGTGTGGCCGCGCGCGGCACTACACCTCCGCGGGTGCTTATTGGCGTTGATGAGGTTAATGCCACGCTGTGCCCACAAATATAGCCTTGTTTCGCAAAAGCATTCTGCATGGAACCTGCAGGGCCACCGGGATCACCACAGTGACGTACGGAGGTTTCGGGCGAGCATGACCGACGGTCGATGGAGCCGACCGGCAGGCAAACGGCCGGTCGCTGCCTTGCTCTCGCTGTACCAGCACGATAGCGCGTGAGTGCGTGATAGAGTGGCCTGGCATGCACGCCTAGCAAACCAAACGAAACTTCTTCAGAATTGATTGAACAGGAACGGACCAAGTCCGCGGCCCGCTACGTGTTTATTGGTGTCGGCCCATAATCTCGTCACATTATATTTTTGTCTGTCTTTGCGCCTGCACCCGCCGAGGTGACATGCACGTTTCGCCGCTTCGTGACAAAACAGACCAGCATAATAGGCATACCCGGTCCACGGTCCACCCAAAATGGAAGTGAGGCTCCCCTCCTCGTCGGAAGTAAGTTCTCCTTAAACTAAAAAAATAGTTATGTAATTAATTGCTGACACAACTAATGTTAGCTGCTATTAGCTAATTGGGTCTAGCTAGTGATGTAGTTGTTAGTTAGGTATTTAGCTAACAATTAGTAAGACCTATTTTGATCTAAAAGGAGCTAATTAGTACTCTGTAGTAGCTAACTATTACTTTCTTCAAATCCAAAGGAGCTAATTATTACTCCGTAGTAACTATTTATTGCTCTCTCCATTCCAAAATAACAGTCATTCTCACTTTTTAAGAAATAAGTTTAATTAAATATGTATTAAAATATATTAATGTTTATATTACATAATTAGTATCATCGGAAATATTTTAAGTCTACCTTTTTTAATAAATTTATTTGAAGATACAAACATTACACGTATTTTCTATCAATCGAGTCAAACTTGTGGCATGAAAACAAAAAAACAACACTTAATTTGGGACGGGGGAGTACTTTCTTCGATCCAAAGGAGCTAATTATTACTTCGTAGCAGCTAGCTATTGCTTCCTTTGGATCTAAAGGAGCTAATTATTACTCCGTAGAAGCTCACTATTATTTTCTTTGGATCTAAAGGAGCTAATTATTACTCAATAGCAGCTAGCTATTAGTTTCTTTGATCCAAACAGGGTTTAAGCGAGACGGTCCTCTACCACCAGCCGTTTGGGTTACCAAGCCTGTTGCGTGTGCCTGAACTCGTTTTAGTTTCACGCGTGCCACAAAGGCGGTATGTGGTCGTCAGGTAAACGAGCCTTCAACTATTGCGGATCCGAGGCGGGTGAACGCTTTAAGTGGCAAATCAAAGCGTGCTCAAATCTGTGGCAGCTGGGCATGCAACGCGTTCTACTATATATAAGGGTGAGGTGAGGCTAGAAATTTCTCCTCATCATTCAAGTCCATTCTGTGATCTCCCTCCTCGTTACTCATTTCTGGCCCTGACTTTTAGATCTAACATGAGGCGCAATAGCATGATGATGCCCATGTTCTTGTGCGCTACGCTTTTTAGACCCCTAGCAATGCAAGCACAATGTAAGTGCTCGTTTGTATTGTTTAATTTATTTAATTTATATATGTGAGGAGCAATATGATGGTGAGCATATTGCCTATATATGTTGGCTATCTGTTTATTAGATCATTTGTATGTGCCCCCGTACTGTAAGTACATATGGACCATTTATGCTATTTTTGTTGTTGTTGCTTCTATTATATAATGATCTTCGTATTTTAAAATACTGTAGGCCGTCATGAGCTGAGTGATTCCAAGAGTTCTATCACCGCTCCTGTCAAGTCCACAACATCATACGAGAGAAAGGTTGTCGTCAAGTTTTGCGCCATCACGCTGTGCTTTTACTTCAATCCGAGGAGCGGGACCACTTGCTACTGTTGTCCGAATGATTCTGAGAGAGAATATTGCCACAAGACAATGCAAGAGTGCAGGTCGAACTGTGCGACATGCAAACCCAAATGCCCACCAGCGCCATCTCCTCAACCTCAATCATGACGCAAAGTAGACCGAACCGTGTGGACCGTTGTATGCAACAAGCTAGGACAACTATGCTATATGCTATTAAAAAAGCTATGAAGTAGAATGATATAAAAAATCGATATGAGTGTAGTATTATTTATTGAGCTCTCTTGTGGTGGTTAGCGGGGGATCAGTGGGGTGATAAAATGACCTACGGGTTTATTAGTTGTAGATAGCTAGAGAAGATAAGATACTACATATGTCTCACAAGGACTTGTTTATTTGAACCATGTGGATTGAGGAGCTAGGATTGCAGGAGATTGAGGAGGATTTTAAAATATAGGGTATTTAATTCCACTTTCTCAGAATTGATTGAACAGGAACGGACCAAGCAGACCGCGCCCATAGTGGTGGTGTCGGGGTCGATCGCGTCGCGTCGTCGTCCCGCCGTAATCCCGTCGCATTCTTTGCGTGCACCCGCCGAGGTGACACGCACGTTTCGCCGCTTCGTGACAAAACAAGCCAACATAATAGGCATTCATTGCCGGTCCACCGGTCCAAAATGTAAGGGAGGCTCCGTCCGGTCCGGTGGGCGAACGACGGCGGCACCTGTTGACGTCGATATATATATGGATTGTAACACATCAGCTTCGTTCATGAACTTCGGCACAAGCAGGCGTTGACTCTCCCTCCCTTCGCGTCCTGCGAGGCTGCTTGTCACGCGCGGGAGGTATATATAGATCTGGTTCATGATGTTGTTGATCGAAAATGGGACGAACGGGCAGTGACGACACAATGTGCATGCACTTAATAGGACCGACCGATGTAACTGTCACTGTGGAATGGAAGAATGGAATCCATGGATCAGTTGTCTCTTTCTCGGAGAAAGTTTTTGGTTCTCCCAGGGTGGAAGAATCTACTCTTGCGGCAATGCGGCTACACGTTTGTGTGTAGCTCCAAGTTTAGGCCGCGCCTCTTCGAGCAAGTTCATGGACAAACCGAAGCTTCCGATTCCGACAAGAGGATTGTCAATATATCGGGCCGGCGGTCTCTGTTGTGAAATACTCCTACGGAGTACAGTAGATACGTATTTGGTTCTGATCACTATGTTTGAAAGTATGTAGTATGGCTTTTGCTGCGGTGCACTCAAATGACCTTGAGCTTTTCATTTATTTTGATCAGACGGTTATAATAACATATTACCTCCTAAAAGGTAATAGATGAATAGTTATTTATTTAATTTTAATTAATAAAGTTAAATAAATAAAGAAAGTTTTAGATATAATTTTTTTCTTAGATCTGATTGATACATGCACGGCTCGGTGGATATGGCAATTTTCCTTTTTTTTGTGAAACTACATGTATGCGTGATAGTTACAACATTTGATTTTGTGTTACGTACGTACGTGATAACGTGTACGTGAGACATGCATGTATCATGTGTACACGTGTTATTAGCGAGTGGCCGGTAACGCAAGTACGTGTACCTGACTTAGGGAGCGTATGTACATAACTATATATTTAAGTGCCATGGCTAGCAATGCGAATGGCGTACATGTAGGTAGCGTATTTATTTAGAAAAAAAATCCAGATCTAGATCACAACCTGCACGTACACGAGAACGGTCGAGGGTGCACTCTGCAATGCACCCGACGCGAGTCCACCCAGCCACTCGACCGCGCTACCCTCCACGCTCCGTTGGAATCCCATGATTAGGGAAATCAGGGACGAGATCTTTTCTCCCCTTATTAGAGGAATCCACATGATTATTTCTTTGTTTCCATGAATTTTTATTTTTATTAAGTAATTCATATGATAAAAAAAAATGAATGGTTCAGATTGATATCAGATATTACCTCTTTATAGGTAAAAGGTATACCTGAGCATTGCCCACGTAGTAATCATCTCCTTTAAAGACAGAGGGAGATGATGACTTGTTACAGCATGCCACTAACTACTATTCTGATTTATTTGGGCCCACCTTCAACCATAATATTCACATTGACAGTGAATTGTGGTATGAGGCTGGTACGGTGTCAGACATTGATAATGACAGTCTATGCCTACCATTCTCAGAGGAGGAAATAAAAAAATGTCTTATTCCAAATGGAGCACAACAAAGCTGCTGGGCCTGATAAAATCCCAATAGAGTTCTATCAAACATGTTGGGATATAATAAAGGATGATGTCATAGCCCTCTTTGATGACTTCCACAAGGGTAATGTCAACATTAGTAAACTAAACTATGGAATCATTACCTTATCACCCAAAGTTGCTGATGCTACAAGAATCCAACAGTATAGACCTATTTGCCTTCTTAATTGTATCTACAAGCTAATTACCAAAACCCTGACCATCGGATTGGAAAGGGTAGCTGAAAAGTTAATCCATCAGATCCAGACTGCTTTTATGAAGGGCAGAAATATAATGACTGGTATTATGATACTGCATGAAATTATTCATGAGATACAAATCAAGAAGCAAGTGGGCATCATTCTAACGTTGGATTTCAAAAAGTCATATGACATGGTGAACTGGGATTTTACGTTCAGTTGTCTACAGACTAGAGGCTTCTCTGTTAGATGGTGTAACTGGTTGAAATAGGTTGTAACTGGTGGGACAGTTAGTGTGAAGGTTAATAACAAGATTGGGCCTTATATTAAAAGCTACAAAGGGGTGAGACAAGGTGATCCCTTGTCCCCCATCTTATTCAACTTTATAGCTGATGGTCTAACCAGGATGATACATAAGGCCCAAGCTAATGAGAGGATCATAGGGTTAATTGATCATATCATAACTAATGGGGTGGTTGTCCTCCAGTATGCTGATGATGCTATCATCTGTTTAAAGCATGATCTAGAGAAAGCTAGAAACCTCAAACTTCTTTTATATCTTTATGAGCTAATGACTGGTCTGAAAATCAATTTCCACAAAAGTGAGATTGTAGTTGTAACACCCCAAATATTTGACCTGTTTTAATAAAATCACTAAAAATTTGAACCTTTTTAAAATTATATGTGTAGGTTTATTTTATGTTGCGAGTAGATTTTACAAAACAAAATAATCTTGCTTGAGTGAGGTGGTATTGTTTGTTTCCCTTTGTTTGTTGAACTTATGGTGGTACTCTCCCTTGATATTTTTTTTGAATTCTTTTGAACCATCATCAAATAACCCTAGTATAAATTCTGGGAAATAGAGAAGAGCATCACGGACTCACTCTCCTTCACTCTCTCACGTGGGCCAAAGCCATGTCCACGGCCCAAACAAGGCATAGCAGCAGCAGCCATTTTCTCTCTCTCTTTTCTCGCAGATGAGCAGGACCGGGCAGCATCGTCTTCTTCCCCGCGATTCTCGCGACCGAGCTCGCAGCACCGACCCCGCAGTGGCCCGTTCCAGCGCCGAAGAGGACGAGCACACGAGCACCAGCTATCCACTGTCCCGAGCAGTCCCATCATCTCCTCTTCTCCTTTTTCCCGTGCTTCCCCGAGCAGTTGCGTCCACAGGGATGACCGGCACAAGAATCCCGCCGGCGCCATGGACGAGACCACATGGAGCACCGACTTCACCGGAGAAGCGGACGAGCAGGCGACCAGCTCAGTTCCTGGATATTTCTCGAACTTGACCACGTGCGTGAGGGCTCAGGGAAATATCAGGCCGGTGGGTGGAAATATCGCCGCCGCCATCGCACCGCCATTGCCGCCTATAAATAGGCCGGCGAGGACACCGTAGCCCAAGCTCACCACTCCCAGCTCCGTTGGAGCCTGGAACACCACATCTCCCCATTCATTTCCATCCTCCACCTCCAGACCGAGCTCAACCCCATCTATTCCCAAGTCCGCCGATGTTGCCGTCATTGGAGCGAGCTCCTGCCTAACTCTACCGAGAGCTCCTCCGGCCGAATTAGAGAGTTGAGGTGAGTCCTAGATCGCTGCTATTACTACTCCAGTCATCTCTAGCTTTTCTCCTTTACTTGCGGTACCCTGCCACCGCGACATGGCCAAGCATGCACACTCGTATACACCACCCGTCTATATATCACACACACATACATATACCACACACTCTCGTATATTTGTACCACACACGTATACACCACATTAGGCACACACCATGCACACATGCCAATGCTTCATGCAAGGGCAAGCACGTCACAGACCCGCCACGATGGAAGCCATCGCTGGAGCTATGGTCGGCACCGCCGCCGCCCAGCCACTCAAGGTCGCTACGCTAGAGCCATGGTCGGCACCGCCGCCGCCCAGCCACCGGTGCCTTGTGTCACTGCACCAAGCACCGCCGAGTGCCTGAGTCGAAGTTGCTTCCATCGCATTCACCACAGCAAGCTCTCGCCGCTGCCGCAGATTCTCATTGCCAGCGAAGTCAGCCCTAACGAACTGACGGACTACTCCGCCGCCGTGCCAGACATGCCCGTCCACACGCACATAATGTTGTCAATGCATATATTGGTCAGAGTCACGCAGGTAGTGTACACAAAGTGATGGAAAGCTATTTTACTTAAAGAGAATAATTCCTAGAAAATTCCTAAAAATACTAGAGTCACCCCAGAGTTTATGCACACCCTTTCACGACCTTTTCCTCGCTGAAACACTCCCAAAAATTCTGCTCACATCCCACCACTATATATTTAATTTCTAAAAATCATATCTCTTCCATTTTAATTCCGTTCTCCACAAAACCACCACCTAAGTTCCTAAAAAATCTTGCTCTACTTATTCGATCTATTACCACCATATATTTCCTTGTTTGTTTTTGTGTTTCCTTTTAAGCGGTAGTCTCATTCGTTTACGACGATCGACAGAGGGCGACGACTACCAGGAGGGCGAGGACCCGGACTACGTGGGATCAGAAAGCAAGTTCGACGAAGGCAAGTCCTAACTCTCCCTCTTTCCACCATAATCATGTATACCATAATCATTATCAACTTGAAATTATGATATTAAATAATTATTGTGATGTATGAGTAATTATGCATAACGAGCTAACTTATGTGAATATATGAGATGTTAGTGAAACAAAACTTGTTTTGACGGAAGTGAGTAGGGTAATTATGTGGTATAAATTACTCTAGTAGGTTCTCCTGTGTGGGTTCCTACGGGAGATACTCGTTTGGGTCATATAAGGATCGGTTCATAGGCCGTCTCACCTAGTATGATATACGTACAACCACATGTCTATATGGGTAGACCTGATCTCACACCCCGTTAGGTAGAAGTATGATATCCACTAGGAGGCCGGCGTGGCAACGGGCTAACAGGAGAGGACACGGTTGCTGAGTGATCTTTCGTGGTCTGGTCGGCATGGCTGCTGAGTGATCTTCCATGTAAAACTTATTGTAGTACCGTGTGCGAGCACCTTTTTATTGAAAACAGGATGCTGAGTGATCATCCCTGTTTATTGAAAACAGTGTGATCTTCCATGTAAAACATTTTTATTGAAAACGGGTTCTGACAGGTTCAGAATGAGAGCAGAATAACCGAAAGACGGTTTCTTGCTTAATATTAAATGGGGAAATTACAGTGTGAGCCCGACAGTAGGTAGTGCTGCAGCTACCAGAGGACCATCCCCCCCAATTATACAGGGGCATGGCCTTTTATAGTGGCTCCCCAGCTCAAGATTGAAAGTACAAGCGTGCCCCTAATGGAAGTTTCAAAACCCTAGACACTGAATCTATTACACATGGGCCTCCTGAGGGCAAGTTTGACTATTACTTTGTCGCCACAACATGTGGGCCATGGCCCATAACAGCCCTCAAGGGGCCCAACATGCCTGTTTGTTGACGATCAACCTCAGCTCCGCCCATCACATCACCTCACCGTCGTCGTCTTAGGACGTCACCACCTCCTCGCGGGACCACCGGGAGAATCAAGGTTTCGCCGATCAGCCTCCGCTCGAGTGGCGGTCATTCATCACCGGACCTCCGTCGTGGATTGGCTCCAAAGCCTCCGCGGAGTTGTCCCAGCGGAGATCTAACCTTCGGGGGAGATCAGTCTTCGCCTGAACAACGGTCATCGCCGCCGGACCTCCATCGTCGATTGGCTCTATGGCCTCCGCAAAGGCTTCCCACCGGAGATCGAAGATCTAACCTCCGGCTACTCCTCTCCAGGACTTGTAGGAATGAGCCAGACAGATAGATATGAATGAAACTGTCAGTCGGACACAAGTTGAAGGTAACAAGCCTCTCTGGCTCCGGGGCGCACCCCCAACATTCCCCCCTTGAGGGTTAGGTCCAGCGGAGGCGGGTCTAGCCATCAACACGCCCCTGGCCGTGGAGGCTGTGCTTATCTCTGACCCCCCTAGCCCATTGAACGTTGGACCAGAGGCTTTACATTTTACCGTTGATTGGTCTTTACCCTTAGACGTTGATTTTGAATCACATTGTTTGTTGTTATTGGATTCACGGATCATCGTGACCGTTGGGCTGAGAAGTCAAGGCATCGCACCGCTGCCTATATAAGGGGGTAGGTGGTGAAAATGACCCGTACTCCCCTTTGCTCGCCACCGTATAGTCTGTTCTGCTGCTTACTGCCTCCGCTCCCATTGCGTAGGTTTGCTTTCTTGCTTGCTGCCTCCGCATTTGCCTTTGCCCTGGTATCGTATCGCCGTGGCACCTAATCGTCCCTGTTGCGTGCATCGTCATCCATTCTCTGGGCCCTATTCCTAGTTCCAGGGCGTCGGAGTCAGAGGCTTCCTTGATCTTATCAAGCAGTGCATGCTGGCTGCTGTGGAGGCTAGGGATCTCGAGGAGTCACTATCTGACATTGAGGCTTCCCCTAGTGATCTGATGCATCCAAAGAGTGCTTTGTCTGACTCGGAGGTCAGCTATGACTTTGGTCGTAGCCGGATGACCCAAGCGATGATCGGTGGCCTCGAAGAGAAGGGCTATATTCCTGCTGGCCGCAGGTGAGCTCTAGGTGAGGAGACTGTCCAGCTACCTAAGAGAGATGAAGCTGTTGTGTTTAGGGACTTCTTCACCTGCGGCCTTCACTTCCCCTGCTGCAACTACGTTTGGTACGTGCTTGAGTGGTTCGACTTACAACTTCATCACATGACCCCTCATGCATTTTTGAATATGAGTAAGTTCCTTTGGGTTGTCGAATCGTACGGTGGAGGAATCAGTATAAATACTTTCACGAAATTTTATGAGTTGCAAAAACAACCCAAGTACATTGGAACAAGTCTTGCTCAGTTCGCATCATGTAGCTTTATGGCCAAGAGGAATCCAGGCAAGGGCAAGGATAAGGTTGCTATTTCTTGGTGCCAGCGGGAGAAGTGGGAGCCTGCTGACTGATGGACTTCTGGTTTTATATGAAGACTTCTGGTGCTTCTGAAGTCTGAGAGGATGGTCGAAGGATCATTAGCTTCCCCCTTTGCCTCTGTCATGACCCGGATGGATCCGCACACCAGCATCAAGCCGGAGGCAAGCATTTCCGAGAAAAGGAGGTCTTGTACCAGAGCGTTTGCTGATGCCTGCCGTTACTCTAGAGGGAGAGATCTTGTGGAGGAGATGATTGCCTCCGATTTCTGGCCTTCGCTTGGCGGCAAGGACAGGAAGAAGTTTGTCATGCAGAAACTGGGCCTTCCTATTTTTGGTGTGGCTGGTGGGATCCCGTGTCTGCACTTTGGGCTGCAGCTCCCTAAGGGTTAGAGCAAAGAGGACTTTGTCTGTGCCACCGAGTAGAAGGCTGTCGAAATACTTGGGGAAGTTTCTGAGAAGGAATATCTCGCCCGGAGTTCTAAGGCTGGTACTATGCCTCGCCTCAATAGGGTCTTCGAAGAGCTCGGCATTCACTACACTAAGCACGAGCTCCCTGAGAAGCTGAAGAAGAAGAATAAGAAGAAAGAATTCACTGTTGCCGGCACTGCTATGAAGGCCGTTGAGGGAAAAAAGAAAAGCTGGCGCTTTGACACGCGGAGGCTCAAAAAGACAGAAAGAGGCCTCCGCTGAATCTACGGAGATGGAGGATGTTTTTGAAGATCTTTATGATGAAGGGAACATCACTACTAATCCAGAGGTGGTGACTGAGACTCTGCTGGAGGCTGACACTTTGGTGCTGCTTGGTTCCGAGGGTCCATCTCGGTGGTCTCCGTCGCTGTTGCTTCCCCGGATGTGTCCCATGATTTAACAATTAACGCCTCCAGTTCGCTTTTAGTTCAGCCTGTCTTGTCATCTGTTGATCCCCCGCCTCATCATGCTAAAGTGGCGCCGCCTGAGCTTTCTGTGAGGCCATTTTCCAGTGCGTATCTTGACGCCAGCTCTGACGAAGATGATATGGAGGAGGCCGTTGCCACGGCTCATCATGCTGAGAAGCCAGCGGAGACTACCCACCCTGGAGTGGAGGATACTAAGGTCGCCGAGGATGCTTACACTCTGAGTCAAGGTAACGTTCTTACTTGGAGTATGACCTATATGAATTTCCTGAGTTTGAAGGTTTCTTGTGGTTATGCCTCTGAAGGGGAAGTTTCCTTGCTCGGTGAGCATGTATATGATTTTTTTGAAATTTTATGTTTCCTTATTTCCTTGTTTGACTTGTGTTTTTGTGTCTGCTTCTAGATAACCTTATCGCTGAGGCCACTTAGATTGCCCCTCCGCCACCTCCGGCGATTGATGCACCACTTCCCGGAGGGGCCGTTACTGAGGCGGTGCCTACAGCTTCGCAACCTCTAGTGGACGTGGTTGGCTCTGGGTCTTTCCCGTCCGGCAGCTGTCCTGATGAGGACATAAGTGCCCTCCTTAGCTAGGCTCAAGGTATTGACCAGCTGACCGATGCAATGGGCGGAGACTTCTATCGGCGTATGGCTGGGTTGCTGCTTCAGATTTTGATGAACGCCAATATTAATCATCATGTTATTGTGAGTTTGGTTTCATTTTCTCCGTTTTTGGCTATATACTCTTTTTCATGTATTTGATTTTGGCATTGCTTTATTGCTCTCTCCAGAGCGTCGCCTTGTCTATGGCTGTTGAGACCAGTAGTTGTACTGAACAGGTCAAAAAGGATGATGCTATCAAGGTTCTGAAGGCAGAGATTGAGTCTCTGACACATGAAAAGGAACGAGTGGCTCAAAAGGCCTCCGGTTTGGAGAAGCAGCTATCAGCCCTTGGTGTTCAGTTTGATGAGTTAAAGAAATCTCTTACTGCCGCCAAAGAAGTGGAGGCCTCCATCAATCAGCGGGAAGACAAAGCTGCTGAGATTTCTAATCTCTTGGGCCAGGAATTGGATGCTGAACGGCAGTTGGCGGCGGCTCTCAAGGCTCAGGTTGAAGAACTTGAGAAAGAGCTGACTGCTACCCGATTGATCGAGCTGGAAGTAGCTGAATCTTATGTCTCCGCCATCTGAGCTTTTGGTGGTGCGATGACTCTGGTTAATCCTGAGGCTTCTACTTCCGGGGTTTTTTCCTGGATCAAGGTGAACCTCGACAAGCTTAATGAGTTTATGACCGAAGTCTCCAATTTCAGTGCAAAGACCTCCGCCACCTATCTGTGCAAGTTCTTTGTGTCCAAGGACATTGTTCAAATTGGAAATTTTGATTGTCCTGAGCTAGAAGATCCTGCTGAACTTGGCAAAACAGACCGGTTTGTTAAGACCACCGTGCGTAGCTTCATGGAGAAGTTCTTGTCCAAGTTTGGCTGGTCGAAGAGTGCTGCCATGGCTAATGTTACTTGTGAAATGATATGTATGGTTAGTCTTTCCTGTCTTATTTTGTTGTAAGAGTTGTGTTGGTGATTCTCTTCTCTTATTTTTTATCTTTTTTAGCAACTAAATATGGCAAGCGTAGCGGTCACGGTCCGACTTATTCTGGTGGCACGTCTGCACGGACCCGGGGATCTGCCGACGCTGGCGCCTCCGGTGCTCAAGTTCTTCTTGCAAGTGCTGGGACTGATTCCATGATGGAGCAAGCGGTAGCATGTCCGGGAGCTCGGACGGGACCTCAGAACTTGACCGCTGCGGAGGAGGTGTAGAAATTCATCTTGATTTGTAGTTTTGTATATTTTTTCTTTTGCTGACCTGGTGCCGGCGCACACGTGTAAAGAACAATTTAAGTTGCTCTTGGTTTTGTAAAATATTAATGGCTGAATCATCCTGCGCAGGTCTACAGTTTGGGGCTTGTGCAGGAGGTCGAGCCTATTACCTTTGTACGCAATGATGTTTATGTTGCGAGCTGTGGAATTATTGGAAGTCGGTGTTTCCTAGGCGCACGGTGGACGACATGTTTGATTTTGTTCTCAGCGACTTAGATGATAAATTCTCTAGTTTTACTTGTTCTCTGCCATGGCGTGGTCCAACTGGACCTTTGTAATTATTCTTGCTTGCGTGGAGGTTGAGTGTTGCTATGGACTTGCAATTTATGAGCTTGTTTATTTTGACCTCCGCTATGCTACGGAGGTCTGTTTGAATTAGTCAGAGGCCTTCGTGCTAGATTGCAATTGTTGCCTCTGGGAGTGATTCCTGCTTTCCTCCTCGAGGGCTGTAACCACTTTGAAGCACATTTATGTATTAATAATTTTACTTTATTATTAACATAATGTGGGTACCACAATCGTTGTTTCTCTTCGATGAGTGCTGGCGTCATTTTTGCTGTGTATTACCCTTTTATTGCTGTGCTCGACTTTTTGGTCTTTGGCTATGCCTCCGCGCATCCTGACACTTGATCTGCGAAGGTGAGCTGTGGTTGATCTTAGCGGAGACGGGGGGACGTTACGAGTTCTTACACGGTATCCCCCCTTGTCTCTGCTTAGGCGATGATCCTGATTGGCTTGCGCTGTTGGCTAACTTCTTTGGCATTATCCCAGAGACCCTAGTTGTCTCCGGGATATTTCTTTTGCCAACCTCCTTACGAATTCTTGCGTGGTATCCTATTGCTTTTGTTCATTCGTATGCGCACATCTGCCTCCATCTCCCTTAAGCGGATTTTGGCTACGGGGAGTTGCTTGTGGTTGGCCCTTTCCTAATGATTAGGCGTGCAGACCTTGAGCTCTATTCCTTTTATAGTACTCCTTGTGTACTTTGCGTATCTTTGCTATTTATTTTTTTGATTTTGTCCATTGCTTGTCGAGACAAAAGGACACAGTTGTTTGTTTCCTTTAATGATAAGTAGTTGCAGCTGGTTTAATAATGCTTGGGAGGTCCTTATAAAAAGATCTACCCCCTTTTTCGTCATTCAGGCTGCTTCATTGTATACGTTATAATAATGGTGCTTCCTAGGAGCTGTCTTGCATTGGTACTGTGTGAGGACTCATAATGGAATAGCCACATCGGTGAACCTATTGCCAACGGTTAAAGACGATGAAGCTTCTGCTTGTCAACAATACTCTACTTGTATTGCCTTTGTATCCTCGGAGATGGCGGCTGGCTGTGATGCTATTTAGCGTGGTTGATGTAAGGATTTTGGATGCGGTGGTTGCTTGCCGATGGAAGGTGCAAAGTGGTGTGCTGACAAATGATAGTGGAATTTGACATGTACGAGCTGGCGTTGGAGGTTCACCTCCTTCTCTTCGTACTGAGCGTCTATTGGACTTGATTCAAGTGGCTAGGTTTCTGGAGGCATAGGGTGGTATGTAGCCAGGAGGCGATAGGGGATATTCTGTAACTGATCAGGGTTTGCCTCTGCCAGCGCCTGCTTTTTAGGGAGCCTTAGTTTGCTTGTCTTCAGATGTACTTCCAGAGGCTGCACCCTTTGGTTTTTTGTAGGTTGACGTGTTGGCAACCTCCGGGCCACTTCCATGTCTTGTGGTGGTAGGTTAACTAGGTGGAGCGGCTTGATATCCTGACCCGGAGGTTGTGCATTTTGGTCTAGCAGTTAAATACGTGCATTTTGCACATTGTTCCTGTTATGAGCAACGCGCAATGAGCCTTGTCTGTTGTGAGCATAAAGTTAAATAATAAATGATCCATTCTTATGTATTGTTGATGCTTTGGAATTGTTGACACCGTTTTTCGGCACGTGTCAATAAGGATCGGGAGATTAAACTAAATCGGCAAGAAGGTGGTTATTCTCCAGTATTGCTTCTGAGTTGCCGATGGATGATTGCCGATAAAGGGCATGTTGATCTCGTACTTTGCCGATGGAGCCAGAGGGCTGTTGCCGATGGAGAGAGAGGCATGGTTGCCGATGGAAAGCAGAGCTGAAGAACATGGAAAGCAGAGCTGAATCATTATCGATGGGTTTTGCCGATGGAATCTACAGAGATGAGGAGCGCGCCGATGGAGGTTTCATTGTAAGCAATGGATAAGGAAAGTGGCAATGTTTATGCCAATATTTTAATAGTTTACTTTTGAGTCCAACCTTGGTACGAGTCATTATTTTTTATTCCTTAGAGATAAGACTTGTTTAGGTAATACTTTGTCATGTCTGTTTAGGACTCATAGTACCAGGGTATAAATATGTACCGAGAGGCAATGTAAAGAAGGAACCCAATCAAATACAACAAATCTATTACTTTTATCTACTTTTCAAGCAATCTACTTTTCGACGACTTCGTCACCAGTACCTTTTCCTTTTCAACGAGTTCTTTCAAGAATCGACGGGCTGCATCAACTTGATCTCCGGCGACCTTGCAGGTTCCGCGTCTACCGAGCACGATTCAGGCTTTGACGTCCGGGCGTATCGCTGTTGTCTCGTCTGATCTGTTCAACAGTTATCGAATATCCTCTGAGCTTTGACGTCCGGGCGTATCGCTGTCGTCTCGTTCGGGTTTTATTCAAATTTATCATCCTTGTCGATTAACAGGTCAAATCGACTGGCACGCCTTGATATCGAACTTGGGTATTAGCCCGGTGTGTTTGCAGATCCAACGCCTTTTTGCATCAACACATCTTTTGGCACGCCCGGTGGGACCAAGTCAACAGATTTATCATGAAGAATACTACCGATATCACTCCAGAAAACATCATCGAGATATCAGAATCAGATCTCAAGGAGGATCAGAGGCAAGCCATGGAGAAAGCTATGGAGGATTACAGGCAGCTCTGCTTGAAGTCTTTCAGCATGAATAGGGGAGGAGAAGTCATCCAGAAGCAAGATCTGCCGTTGCCTCGGCAGGTAACCTTTGACTCTAACCCTGGTAAATTACAGGAGATGGTTAATTCTGCGTTAAATCAAGCTTTGATCAACCACTCCACCGTGCTGTCCAATACTGTCTACAATGCTGTTGTGCAAACGTTAAGGGACGAACAAGCACCAAGGTATGTCGGGCCGGCATATCATCAGCCGGGATCGGCATCTACCAGCACTCCATCGGCAATTCCAGCCGTTGAGAGTATAGAAGCGCCTACTCCAGCTATATCAGGACCATCCATCATTGAAGCCACACCGATAGGATCAGATCTAACGTCTCAGGAGAGGCCTAGTACTCAGTTGAGCACAGATCTATCGACATCGGCAATGTCAGGTCCTTCAGGTCAACATAGTCAAACTGCTGCTAATTGGTGGGGATACGGTATGCCTCCAGGTCCATCTACTGCCAACTCTGGACTGCCTCAAGTGCATGATGTAGCAGGGAAGGGTCCGATGACATCGGCTACTCCAATTCGGCCGGTGACTCAAGTGCCGCATTATTCTACTGTACCTCCTGCTATACAGCCATTGTCAATGGGATTCTATGCGGCTCCGCAACAGATATCTTATGCGAACCCATTGACCAATCCTCCACCAGTTCAACAGAGAGCTTCCACTGCAGAGCAGCCCATAGTACCATTCATATCTCAGTCTGGATTACCTGCAATTCAGGGCAATTATGCTAGCTATCATCCATCTATACAAGAGCATCAATTGTCTGCAAGCTATCAGCCATCGGCAAACCAGGTGCCGATGAGTTACAATCTCAATTGGTTAGGGCAAGCGCCAATTCAGCAACCTGCTATTCAACCAAGCTACCAAGCAATAGGGACTCAACGGTATAGTCCACAGGCAACTTTCCAGGAACAAGCATCGGCAAAACAGCCGATGAACTTTACTCCACAGATTGGTGCTGTGAATATGCCGATCCCTCCAAACCAAATGCCACAGGGGTATGTTGAAGCATATAAGCCAACGCCTCCAGTAGAGACCCAGCCAGTGCATTGGCAAGATCAGGATGCACTCTTAACCGATAAGATTGCAGATGTGATGAAAGAACAATTTGGGATTCAGCCCAAGATCGATACTTACTCTTATCGGACTCCATACCCTTCATCTTATGAGTCAATTCCTTTCCCAAATTGGTACAAGGTGCCAGATTTCACTAAGTTTTCTGGGCAAGATGATACGTCAACAATGGAGCACATCAACCGATTCATTATCCAGTGCGGGGAAGCAGCGAACAGGAATGAGTTGAGGATCCGTTTGTTCTCGTCCTCTTTATCTGGATCAGCATTCGCGTGGTTTATATCGTTGCCACCGAACTCTATTCTTACTTGGACCAATCTAGAAAGACAATTTCATAAGTACTTCTTTGCTGGTGTCCATGAAAAGAAACTTACCGATTTAATGAGATTAAGACAGCGAAGAGACGAATCAGTAGAGAATTTTGTGCAAAGGGTACGAGACATGAAGAACAAGTGCTACAGCCTAGTGCTTGATGACCGCCAGTTAGCTGGTTTGGCTTTCCAGGGCTTGTTGCCGCATCTCAGGGACAAATACGATGCTCAGGAGTTTGAAAGTTTAAGTCATATTATGCAGAGGGTCTCTGATCAAAGTGCTCAAGCTCCAGAACATAGAAAGAGCTGGAACAAGAAGGTGTCCTTCGTAGAGGCAGAGGAATCAGATTCGGATGAAGAACCAAGTATCGGTCTGGCTGAGTGGGTAAAAGGTAAAAAACCTTTATCTTGTCCTTTTGGTCAGAAAGAGCCAGAGAAATTCACGTTGACGTCACAAAGGCCGATAGAATATTTGATCTGCTACTTCAAGAGGGCCAAATCAAGCTATCACCCAATCATGTGATTCCATCGGCAGATGAACTGAACAAAATTAGGTACTGCAAATGGCATAATGCAACTTCGCACAGTACCAATGACTGCAAGGTTTTCAGACAGCAGTTGCAATCGGCAATTGAATCTGGGAGGATCAAGTTTGACAACTCTAAAGCTCAGAGGCCGATGAAGATTGATCAACATCCTTTCCCAGC